>JADMNL010000033.1:145837500-146360000 GCA_016271365.2 Neoceratodus forsteri
TCTTCAGGTACAGTATATACATGAAAAAAGGAAGAAAGGAGAAGAAGGAATTGTGAGGCTAACAGAGGGGAATAGGGTGATTGAGGCAGATGGGCAAAAGGCCACCATCCTTAATGATTACTTTTGCTCAGCTTTCACTAGGGAGGGCTAAAGATCCTTGCCAGATAGTAGCATCAAAGGGGCCATTAAGGGGGTTCCGGAGATAAGGCAGCCAACATTTACTAGTGAAAGGGTCCTGAAAGGACTGACAGCCCTAAAGATAAGATGCCATTTTCTACAATGGAACTGATCCAATACTGTTCTAAGTGGGATCTGGACTCTTTGTGGTTTCTACATTTTTTGGACACTGCGGGCCTGGTTGAGGTCTCTACCAGGGAGTGTGGTGCTGCAGTTGAAGCCTCTAATGAGGCTCTTTCTGTGGCACTTGACACCCTGGCACCAGTCTGTTCTCACCTGCTGACCTCTGACTGTAGTGCTCCTTGGTTTACATCTGAGTTTTGGCAGATGCAGGTTGCAGGTTGTAAGTTAGAGCACAATGGAGGTGGTCAGGGTCAGCTGCTGATAAACTTGTTCTGGCAGAGAACCTGAAGCTGTACCAGGTGGCTATCACAGCAGTATTTCTTTTCCACTGTTAATGCCACTGAGAAGAACCATCCTGCCACACTTTTCAGCACTGAAACAATGTATTACATCTGGATTCTCTACACCAAAAGGAACTTGTTTCCGGGGAGAGGTGTGAGTGGCTAAACGGGTTTTTCAAGGCCAAGGTTGCAACCATATAGGACCAGTTTTCCCCCACTACCCAGTCACTGGTCAGCAAGGACAGAGAGAGGAGTGTGAGTGGATCAGTAGATGACTGGGGGGAATTCCAGCCATTGGATGAGGAAGAAGTCCTTGGGGTGGTCATGAGTTTGAGGTGCACCACATGTGTCCTCGTCCCAGCACCTACCCATCTACTCAAGGCTGGTTGGGGTCAAATGGTTCCAGTGTTGACAGGTATTGTCAGTGCTTCTCTGTGGAAGGGGTTTTTGATGGCACCCATAAAAAGGGCAGTGGTGAAGCCCCTCCTTATGAAGGTGTCATCAGAACCTGACATGCATGCCAATTTTCATTGTGTCTCCGACCTCCCCTTTTTGGCTATGGTTGTAGAGAAGGTGGTTGTAACACAGATGGTGAGTCATCTGGAGAAGAATGACCTCTTTGAGCCATTTCAATCTGGGCTGCATAGCAAGCACAGCACAGAGACAGCAAAAATCAAGGTATGCAATGATCTCTTCCTGGCAAGAGACTGTGGAGCGCTACCTGTTGTGATCCTGCTAGATATTTCTTCAACATTTGACACTGTAGATCATGCATTGTTGTTAGCCGGACTAGGGAGCATGGTGGGTTGTCCAGGGCTGTGTTGCAATGGTTTCAGTCCTTCCTTAGTAGTAGAGAGCAGTTGAAAGCCCTCAGCATTTGCAGTTCATGGCTGATAGCTCTGGACTTCAGCATTCCCCAAGTTTCTCTGCTTTCACCTTTTGTGTTCTCATGTATATGCTTTTGCTGGAACAGATCATTAGCCACTACTGTGTGAAGATTCACTGCTATACAGATGACACCCGGCTGTATGTGTCTTTTGCTCCCGTCAGGTTGTTTTCTGTGCTGAGACTAGAATAATGTTTGGAGGAAATCTGGGTTTGGATGTCCTCCAGTTGGCTGGCTTTGAACTCAACCAAGACCGAGTTGTTCATGGTGGGCTCTGAGAAGCAGACATCAGCAGTTCGTGGTAGCCTGACACTTTTCTCCCTGGATAAGTGTGTCTTCAGTCGGCTGAAGAAGTTCCCAGTTGGGGAGTGGTTCTTGATGAACAGTTGACTTTTGTTTTGCAGATGTCTTCTGCAGTCAAAATGTTGCCAGGCTGTGACCACTGCTGGATTCTGCTGATCTAGTTACTCAAGTTAATGCCCTAGTTTTCTCCCATCTCAACTACTGTTGTGTGTTCTATAAAGGCTTACACGGGGGTCAACTGCATCACCTGCAGCTAGTTCAGAGCACTACGGCAAGACTTTTGACCTCTTCCCAGAGGTCAGCGCATATTAATCCCTTGCTGCAGGTTCTGGGCTGGCTGCCTGTTAGATGGCATATTGATTTCCAGATAATGGAGGCTATGTACTATTCAGTGCCAGATATGCACGAGAGGCATGTATCCGGCCCGTGCAGCTCCACATTAGTAGACAGGTGCATGATGACCAGCACTTATAATTGCTGGCCACCATATGGTGTCTGTATGCAGTCCTGCCCCTCCGGGCGTGTTGGTGCATGGGGGGGTGGATCTTAGGACAAAGGCGGGCATCCAATTGGATGCATGACCTGGTCCTGTATGGATCCCCTGCTCTGTGCAGAGCAGGAGATTCTGGGACAGTGGGAATACCCAAATTGCCATCCCCAGCCCTCTCTTCCTGACTGGAGGCCTGGAGTCTGGTGCAATATGTCTAATTTGCATCCCACCATAGGCCGTCAGGTGTCTTCTGTGGGGAGCAGGCATCATCCAGCACTTCATGCAATAATGAATGGCATGAAGTGCAGGCAGGCCCCCTGACCACTCTCCCAGACCAGCCCTATGCATTGCTACATGCACTGCCAGGGGATCAACTGCAGAATGGGTGTGCGCCCCTTACATGAATGCCGTCGGGCATTCACAGAACACCCAGTGTGCGGCACTCTAACTTATGGTCACCTGTGCACTGTGGATCTGTAATGTGTAGGCAACCCACCCCTTAATGCATAGCAGCCACTGTTAGTGACATCTAAAGCTTTTAACAGTCTGGGTCCCCAATACCGCAGTGATCACCTGGTTCCACACGTCCCATCAAGAGATTTAAGATCTAGTGAATGGGTCTGCTGGCTGTGCCTTCTTCTCAGCTAAAGTCTGCTGGTTGCCAGGCCTTTTATGGCTTTGGGTGGAGCCTAAAGCCATCTTGCTGTCTGTAGCTGGAAAAATGCAGTATTGTGGAACACATTTTTGGAGTTTTTAATGTATCCTTCCACATCTACAAGTCACTATGCCAATTAAAATAAAATACTCCCTTCTTTCTGTTTAGAATGCTGGAGACATAACTCCAAGCTGCTTATCAGATGGCCATTAGGAAACTGAAACAGCTTGTTAAATATTGGTTTCATATTAAACTGGAAATGTGTTTACCCCCTTCAAAATGCAACAACTTGCACATTTAAATTCTTACCATTTAAACATGTTCTTGCTACTAGCTTCAGTTGGGCAGGTATTCTCTTTCAAGAAAGATTCATACCTCATAAATGTCACCCTTTTTCAGCAAGGAATCTCAAAAAAAGATTTATACTGTTTTTTAACCTCTTAAGACACTATCTGATAAACACTGTCTCAGACATATGCCAGGTCTTCTGTGAACTATCCAGGTGTGATAGGCTCAGGGACCCTATCCCAGTTGTAAAACTGTAGTCATGGTTAAAGCAGCCCTGCTGCAACAAAGTTTACCACATGATGCCAAATTAGGGATATGCAATGCATAAAGTAATCCCTAGAAGTAAAATAAAGTTGTAGTTACCTTTTCTTTCCTCTATATAAGTTTTTTGTACTACATATTCTGTGCTTTATTTCTCTGAGCCTTGCTAGCTGACCACTATCAGGGTACTCTTCTATCTAGTTTGTGTACTGCAACCCCCCGCCCCAAAAGAATGTGACATGCTGATCTGCAGAGATCACAATAAGAAGCATTCCATGAGAGCTTTGTCTTTTTTTTTCTGTAATTTAATGTACTTTATTATTTTCACATTTGGGAAAGTACACAATAAAATACGTCCATCCACAGTGCTATATAAGGTACAGTAATGTTACCCAGACCAGCTATGATTGTGACTACTAAAATACACACATACTTAGTCAACTTAATGTAAAATAAAACAAAACATACACATAACATAACAACCAAGTCCTCCTCCCCCCTCATCCCCTGGAGACCTCTGTTCAGAGATATTATAGGTGCCAGAAAAAAACACTTGTGTATAGTTGTTCTGTACTGTGCCCTTATATCCTGCACAGCAAACTTGGTAGACAAGTATGGGCGACAAGTGAGGGATATATATGCTGTCATAGATCAGTTTCAGGGACATGGGGGGTAGAATGAGCTAACAGCAAGGCTTCCAGCTTACTCCACCTTTTAGTGTAAGATGCAGACCATTTTTTTGTGCTGTCTATTGCCCTTTCTACACGTAGGTTAAATAAAATTTAATTTAACCATCCTGGATAGGTGATATCCACCCGGTCAAGCCAATGGTGCAATATAACCCTTTTTACCAACACTGAGATTAATGACACATAAAACTTTCTTTCCTTGACCGGAATATTAGCTACATTACCCAGCATACACACCTCAGGAGAAAAGCAATCTTGCATCCCCAACAAGGGGTCCAGGTCTCCTTCAATCTTGTCCCACAAAGGGTGACTTTAGGGCACTCCCATAGTATGTGCAAGAGATTCTCTTCTGCTGTATTACACCTAGTACATTAAGCAGTTGGCAGTTTCCCCATCTTGTAGAGATGGAGGACAGTGTACTAAATATTATGCAAAATATGAAACTGAGTAAGGCGTAGCTTATCGTTGGACACATAGCGGCACATATCTGTCCATAAAATGTTCCAGTTTAGGATCATGTTGGGCAGAGTGAGTTGCTAATAATGCAGGCTACCTGAAGTCTCAGGAAACAGGTATGTGAATAAGAAGGACACTAGATGAGATACCGCATGGGGTTGCTCAACAATGGACAGGGCTGTGGAGGTAAAGTTACTATAGTCTATAGTCCATTCAGAGTTTCCAAACCAGGTAACTAGCATATGCCGTAGTTGTAAAATACGGAAAATATTCCTTGTAGGAAGATTAAGCAGGGTCAGCAGGTCTTTACTACTTGGAATCTGCCCCTCGACCAGAAGGTCTACAATGCATTCATCTTGTAGCTCTGGAAAATTCAAAGTGGATAACATTTTGCCACCCATTTAGAGGTTTGGATTGCCACAGAGTGGTTGCTGGATGTCTTGTAGGTTATTGTATTGCAGAGATCTACATAGTTGGGCTTGCACACACATGGAAACATTAATAACATAACCTTTAAGTTCGGTCGGCAAATTAGTAGAGGAAGTGTAAAAAAGACTAAAGGGTGATATCCCATATACCTGAAAGTGGTGCCTTTCCATTTGTAACCAAATTGGGGTATACACGGTATACTGATCTGGGTTTGTGAGCCACCGGGCATATTTGACAATGTGGCTAGCCAGGTAGTAAAGATACAGGTTGGGCAACTTGAGACCCCCCCCAAATGCTTCAGTGCACTTAGCTTAGTGTAGGCCCTTCTAAGGGTCTTCCCTTTCCATATGAACTGGGTAATGATATAGTGGACCCATTGCAACCCTTTTTGGGAGAGATGTAAGTTTAGAGGTTAATAGGATAAAATATGCGTGAGAAAATATTCATTTTTATTACATTAATACAGGCTTGCAGAGAGAGAGAGAGGGAGAGGAAGGTCCACCTATAAAGATGTAATTTTATGGTTTCTACTAGCTTATCCAAGTTTTGTACATTCAGAGAAGGCTGACTTTGGGACAGAAGAATACCCAGGTATTTCAACTCTCCTGTCCACGTGACGCCAAAATGGGCAAGCTCAGCTAAGGTAGCTTAGGGTTTAGGGGCACCATGGTAGTTTTGTCAAGGTTAAGTTTATGCCCAGAATATTTTCTGAATTTGTGGATAAGACACAATATTTCAGGTATAGAGGAGGTTAAGAGAGATAGGTGAAGCAAAATATCATCTGCATACACATATAGTCTCAGTTCAAAGCCTCCAACTGGTATTCCAAAAATATGCGGGGAAGTTCTCAGATTGTGTATTAGTGGTTCTAAGTATAAGTTAAACAGTAAAGGGGATAAGGGGCATCCCTGCCATGTGACAGAGTGTAGCGGAAAGCCTTTAGAGAGCACCCCATTACAGTACACTTTTGCCGTCGATTTAGAGTACAGCATCTGTATCCATTTTAAGAAAGAGGCTCGAAATCCAAATTTCTCAAGGACCAGGAACAAGAAATCCCACTGGACCCTGCTGAAGGACTTCTCTGCATCCAGGGAGATCAAGGCCATAGAGTGGTCTGCCTCCCTGGATGCAGAGAAAATGTGCGCCAACTTTCTGAGATGGTCAACTGAGGATCTGCCCCTCATGAAGCATACTTGTTTGGGACCAATCAGGCTTTCCCACACTTGCATAATTCTGAAGGAAAGAATTTTAGCAAATAGCTTCATATCATAGTTCATAAGGGAAATGGGGCGATAATTTGATACTTTGTCACTTGGCTTACCTGGTTTAGGCAATACAATAATTAGGGCCACAAGCAGCGAGTGGTCTGTGATCCCCTTTTGACAAAAGAAAGAAAATAATTGGAGAAGAATAGGCACTAATTCTGTGGCCAGGAGTTTGTAAAAATTAGAGGGGAGGCCATCTGGGCTGGGGGCCTTATCATAAGGTAAGGATTTTGTGGCAGCAAGGATATCTGGAGCCGAAATAGGGCACTCTAAATATGCTCTGTGTTCCAGAGACAGGACAGGTAAGCATACTGGATTAAGGTAAACTTGGGACTCTTCTACAGGAGGAGGATTTGCCGCTAAGCTGTATAATCAGCTGTAAAATCTTTCGAATTCCTGAACAATATCTCCTGAGGATATCTTAAGGGACCCATCCTCCTGGGAGGAGATAGCTTGGATCACTCTGGAGGATTCTTGCTGTCTTAGTCGGAGGGCTAAAAGATGTCCTGCCTTCTCCCCTTGATCTATATAGGCTGAGTGGGTTTTCAGGATGGCATATTCTGCCCTTTCTCTCAGGTTGTCTGCATACTGGTGCCACAATTTAGAAAGGGCAGATTGTGTTGCTTCTGAGGCATCCACTAGTGGGTCCTGCTCAAGATCTCTAATTTCTGGTAGTAGGGATTGCAGGAAAGCCTCCTGCTTTCATTTTCTGGTGACTGCTATTCTGATAAATTCTCCCCTCAATGTGCACTTAAGTGCACACCAAATTTTATCTACATCTGGTATGGTGCCCCTATTCTGTTCCATGAATTGATTAATGAAAGACTTTTCATTTTCATTTTTCATTTATTCATTGGTAACCAGGCAAAGGCACTAGACCAAAGGTCCCTTTTTAGGCCTGACCCGGACAAAAAAAAATATACAGAAACACACAAATACAATCAACAGCAATACAAAACCAAAAATACAAATTACAAATTGCAGTTGCAAACAGATTTATGTAATAGATAGCTTTTTAACCTTTGTTTAAAAGTTAAAACAGAGGGAGCAACCCTAACATCAAGTGGGAGTGAATTCCAATACAATGATGCCGCTGATGAAAAGGCTCTAGACTTGATACCTGTTAAAATCTGGGAGTCTTTCAGTAGCTGAACATTCAGTTTCCAGATGAAGTCTCTCTTAAGGTTTGGAAGGAAGGTGAGTTCCAGCCACACAGGGGAGTTATCCGAGAGGACCCTAGCAGAGATTCCTACATGCACCACCCCTGGGAGGGAGTTAACACTAGGTAGGAAATAGTCTAATCTGGAGTAGGATCTGTGAACCAAGGAATAGAATGTATAATGGCATTCAGGGCTTTGCTTTTTAACAAGAGTAAAAGAAACAGCCCAAGGAGTGTAACCCACCAGCTCATAAATGAATAAAGCTCTCCTTGCTGTAGAAACTCTCGAGTGTGAACATGGCAGTTTGGTTACTAATGGGAGAATGCACCCCCCTCCCACCTCAGAATAAGCATAACATTAAGTGTGGAGCAATAAATCCAGGCAAATATACCTGTGCTAAATAGTTTGTGGTTTGCAGGCTGCTGATTTTAAGAAACAGCTGAGGCTGTCTTGCTGTGTAACAAAACATGATATAAGGAAGTATTCGATACCTATAGAAAAGGAGAGGTGTAAAAACTATATAAACTAAAAAATTACATGCAGGATAACACTAAAAATTGGTTGGGTTTTTCTCTAGAGGAATATATGCTTTTTAAAGAGAGTTTGTACCTGGAAGCTGAGAGTTCAGAAGCTCTTGCGTCTGTGTTCCTGCTACTGCTACGTCAGCAGTTGCAGCCATTTTAGAAAGGTGTTCCCTTAGGGAAGGGCTGCCCTTAATTGCATTAGTATATCGGGAAGGCTTGGGTCTTGTCCTGCCACGAAGTGACTAGTCTAGAGGGAGGAACTTTCTGAAAAGGATATTTCTCTGTATTTTCTTGTGTTTATGCTTACGAAAGGGGTTTAGCATTGTGTAACAATTGCCCCTATACTGTATATCCTGTATATTTCCTTGAACAGAATGCAGCTGTGTGAATTATAAACCTAGTATTCCTCTAATTGTGTGTTATAGAACATGACTGACATATTACATGACACCTGAGCAGTATATATGGGCTGCTCAGATAACCTACAGTTAGCTTACTTTGGGCTGAGGAGCAGAGAGAAACCTTGGAAAAGCAGTGTGGAGCTAGAGAAGCAGCCAAAACTGAAAGAGACATGTGTGTGTTGAATTACTGAGATCCTGGTTATCCAAGGGTGAAGGTGAGGCAAGCTTGAGGTGGAGTTCAGGTTGAAAGTCCTGTAAAGCCTAAAAGCAAGAAGGGATCACTGTGGCCTGGGATTGGCCCTGGACCTCCAAAGGTCAGGTTTGGGCTACCTGGATGCTAGAAGCTGCTCACCTAGAATTTACCAAAGGGAGAGGACTCAGACTGTTGAGAAGCTGCAGATGTCTGAGTGTGCAGATACTCAGACTGCAGAGGAACTTGGAGAAACCCAGGGGTATTTGGTAGGGTGGCCATACCATGCGATGGGGTCAGTTCCCGGTCCATAGAGGGCATCGTAAGGTCCATCTGCAGTGTTATAGTGAGAGGTCTCCTTGCTAAGCTCCCAGACCATACACTTTATTGTTTTATTTTTTTATTTTTATTTTTTTAATAGTATCCTGTCAAAAGTTTGCACCTGAAAATACCACCAGTACATAACTGGCAATAAAACAACACCTCAGGGTGTTTTGCACCTTATTTTATGATTCCTGCTATCTTCCGTAACTGAACCCCATGACACCAGAATAAATATATAGCAATCAGCACACATTTTGTACTACGCTTTTTCCGGAAAAAATATATGAGCTACAGCAAAACACACACATACACACACACACACACCATCCTCATAGCCACAACATTCGAAATAATTACTGAAATCTAATATGTTGTAAAACAATAAAGAAACTGTTTATGTCAGTGAACACAGTGACGTTCAGTTAAGAGTAGATTTCCTTTAAATATTTCTTATCCTATTTTTTGTATCCTGAATAGCACAGGGGAGATGCTACATCTCATTGTCACAGGGATCTTCATTTACACATTTTTGCACTGCATTTACTCAGGATGTCTCAGATTAGATGCAATATCTTGTTTTCGCTGGGGACATGATTTTACCATTTTTACATTGTATTTATTCAGGATAGCTTAGTCCAGATGTAAGATATTGTTTTCAGTGTGTTTGATTTTATGCAATGCAGCATAATGTTGTACAGATGTAGAGCCCCACTGAAAATAAGATGCCATGTCTTCTGTGAACTATCCAGGCTAAATATATAGCAATCAGCAGGCATATCCTAGGAAAACACATTGTAAAAATCTGTAAAAGGAAGAACACATTGAAACTGCCTCTTAGCAGATCTGCATTGTGCAAATTCATTAGAAATAATGGGTGAAAGCATCCCAAAAGCTCTCCACAGCCATTTCGGCTCTGACCAGAGTTTGTTTTGGTTGCAGCCTCTATCCTACAGATTGTGCTCCCTGAAATGATAACACACAGCCAGTTCTGTAACATCTTCATGTAGAAATTGAAACATTACAGTAGCTACTTTTTAGAGCGTTTGATTATCTTGAACCGTTTATCCACCCATGTCATATTTTTATTAATGTAAGAGGATAGATGTTTTGTGTGTGAATGTGATTTTGTATTGTGGTTCTTTGTTATTTATTTATTGTGTCGACTGTACAGGCACTTTGAATAAATTTAATAGACAAACAGCATATGTGGGAATCTTACTGTTGATTGTTCCCCTTTAAATGTCAGCTATCAAAATTCTGAAAAGTCCACTGACTTTTCACCATTACTGAACTACTTCCCCCATCACACACTGCCATCATGTGGTTATACAGTGACACTGCAGCAAGCCCATTTACACGAACAGCCTTTTCATATAAACATTATTCTGTGGAAAACAAGGTGTTCTTCTGAACAGGCTCAACTGCATAAACCAAATGGAACACGGAGGTAAGAAAAGCGGCATTCGGACCGGCTACCAAGTGGTCCATTACTGACATACAGTCAAAAGAAAACTAGTGCAAACAAAAAGCCTCTTTCCTTCTGTCATAGTGTGCTCTGCACGTCAGTAACAACATAGAACAAATACTGTTTCCTAATAGAAATTTTATTCCCAGGTAAAAATTAATAACTAAAATGTCATAAAATGTTTCTGCAATAAATGAAATCAGCAGTGCTACTTTTAGACAGAAATGGAAGTAAACAACATCTCCACAGGACCGTCTGAACAAGGAAGTTGCCCCCCCCATGCAATAAAAGGAAGAAATTCTATCAGACAGTGTACTTTCTTACATTGTTAGTGGGTATTACTTTCACATAGGTAATATCCACCCTGACAGGAGGCTCACTGTATAGCTATGGCCTGAACAGTTGTCCACAGCAGTACAGAATGGTGGTGTGGTGAGTGTTACAATGTCTCATTTCAGACAGTCCACAAAATTCCCACACAGTGAATTATAGACTCAAAGAACATTCTCAACAGCCAACACAACTGACCTGTGTAAATATAGATATCCCCAACTACCTGTACGTGATAAATGAGGAAACAATCTCTACAGTATCAGTTATAGTACCTAAACTAGTGGCCTTGATGGAAGGGGGCGCCTGGATATTGTGGCAGTCACAGAAACATGGTACACATAGAACCATGACTGGGATGTCAATATACCAGGTTACACAATCTACAGGAGGGACAGGGAGGGAAGAAGAGGAGGAGGAGGAGGAGTAGCTCGCTACATAAGGGAAGAGATCAAAGCAATGGAACTAAAGGGTAAAGAGGGAGGAGAGGAGGCACTGTGGGTCACCATGGAGACAGAAAATGGCACCACTATCTGCATGAGTGTTGTATACAGACCCCCGTCTCAGGGGGAGGAAATGGACAAGGAAATGATAGAAGGCATCCTTTGGATGGCAAAAAAAGGGGAGATATTGTTGATGGGGGAACCGAATATGCCAGATGTTAACTGGAACACCTTTGCTGCAGCCATATCCAATAGCAGGGTTATTAATGATGTCCTACAGGGGGCATACCTCAGACAACTAGTGTTGGGACCTACTCAGGAGGGAGCAATCTTAGACCTGATACTCTCAAATGGGGACAGAGAGAGGATCCCAGATTTAGTAGTGGGTAGCCATCTGGGAACTAGTGAACACCAGTGTGATTCATAATAAATACAGCCGTAGAGTCAAGCCATACAAAAGTGAGGGCACTGGGGTACTAGACTTTAGGAAGGCTGACTTTGTCAAAATGGGAGAGTGTTTCAGAAAAGTACTAGCAAACAGGCAAGAAGGACGGGTGGAGGAACAATGGAGAAACATCAAAACTGCCATCACAGAGGTAACAACCCTTTGTGTGAAGCAAATAAATAAACCAAAATGAAGGAAAAAAACACTTTTATTCTCAAAAGAGGTGGCAAGGAAGGTTAGGGGGAAAAAGATAGCATTCAAGAAGTATAAGGAGACACAGAAGGAGCAGGACAGAGAACTGTACCAGTTAAAGCAGAAGGAAGCGGGGAAGGCAGTCAAAATAGCAAAGTCCCAAACTGAGGAAAAGATAGCCAACTTGGTTAAGAAGGGGAATAAAACCTTTTATAGGAACATTAGGGAGTGAAGAAAGACCAATGGAGGGATAGTGAGGCTTAATAGAGGGAAGTGTAGGTGGGCAGAGGATGACAGTAAAAAAACAGGCATAATGAATGAATACTTCTGCTCAGAAGTCACAAAAGAAAAGGAGGGGGAGGTACCTAATCCAAACAATAGAAGCACTCTGGATAGGGGGTCAATATCAGTCCATTCACAGAAGAACAGGTTCTGAAAGAACTCCTAAAACTGAAGGTAAACAGAGCAATGGGCCCGATGGGATTCACCCCAGAATTCTAAAAGAACTAAGGGGAGAACTAGTGACACCACTGACTATCCTTTTTAATAAATCATGGGAGGATGGTGTGGTACCTAAGGACTGGAGGAGGGCAGATGTGATTCCCCTTCACAAAAGTGCGAGCAAAACAGAGGCAGGAAACTGCAGGTCTGTTAGTGTGACCACAGTGGTACAGAAAATGACTGAGTCACTTCTAAAAGAAAGAAATGAATGCCTAGAGGCCAGCGGGGCACAGGACCCAAGGAAGCATGGATTCACAATGGGAAGGTCATGTCAGACTAATCTACTAGATTTCTTTGACTGGATGACGAAAGTAATAGACCAGGAAGGGGCTGTGGACATGGTCTACCTAGACTTCAGCAAGGCATATGACACAGTCCCACACAAAAGATTAATAAACAGATTAGCCAGCCTGGGAATAAGTTCCAGGGTGGTAGCCTGGGTAAAAAATTGGCTGGACAACAGGGCACAGAGGGTAATAGCAAACAGAGTCCACTCTGAAGAAAGTGGGGTTACTAGTGGGGTACCACAGTGTTCAGTACTGGGTCTGGTCCTTTTTAATGTCTTTATAAGTGACATTGCAGAGGGACTGGAAGGAAAAGTATGCCTCTTTGCAGACAACACAAAGATCTGCAACAGGGTTGATACACAGGGGGGTGGAAAGAATGAGAAGGAACGTGGCAAGGTTGGAGGAATGGTCAAAAGTATGGCAGCGTAGATTCAGTGCAAAGAAGTGCAAAGTAATGCACCTCAGAAACAAAACCCAGGATAAGAATACACAATTGAGCGGTACCAACATCAACAACAATGGAAAGGGACCTGGGGGTAGTCAAATCAGATGACCTAAAGGTAAGCAAGCAATGTGAGAAGGCAGTAAGGATGGATGAGGGCATACTGGGATGTACAGGAAGAGACATCAGCAGTAGAAAATAAAAAGTTGTTATCCCTCTGTACAGACAGTTGGTGAGACCACATCTGGAGTACTGTGTGCAGTTCTGGAGATCCCATCTCTACAAGGACATAGGATGGAGGCAGTCCAGAGGAGGGCAACTAAAATGGTGCAGGGTCTGCACCAGAAGACATACAAAGAGAGACTAAAGGAGCTTAATATGTATACCCTCGAGGAAAGGAGGGAGAGGGGTTACATGATAGAAACTTCCAAGCCACTCAAGGGAATCAACAAAGTCCAGGAGGGTAGCATCTTTCAGAAAAAGAGATGTGCAAGAACAAGGGGGCATAATTTGAAGATGGGGGGGGGAGATGGCTCAAGGGCAACATGAGAAAGTATATTTTCATGGAGAGATTGGTGGATGCATGGAACGACCTTCTGGAGGAGGTCATGGAGTCAGAAGCAGTGCAGGAAATATCACAGTAAAAGCTGATAAGTTCAAGCAGTCACATGTCAGTATACAAAGTGAGTCACAAAAGTGTTTTATAAGTCATAGCAATTATATAAAACATAGATCAGATTTAAATTCTAGCATCTCAGGGACTTACCAAATATTGTAGGCAAGAGTAATGGCAAATTTCCATCTGACAAAGCCAAAACACGTGGCCTCAAACACGTCAAGGGAGGGTCTCCATGCGCAATCTGGGGGTACTTTTATGGAGTCTCAGTGCGTTTCTCCCTCCAAGGTATAGGATCCACAGGGACCATCTTCTCATGAAGCTGGGCACCCGATGATTTACCTGGTGGGTTTGTTCTTCAATATGTCTCCACTATGATATCTAGCCACTGTTTATGTGTTGGTGACTGGGACTGTGGCCACTGTTTTGTTAACGGCTTCTTCTGCAGTTACCAATATCACCTGCCATAAAAAAAGGTTGCCCTTGCCTCTCACCCTATCTGGAGGAGGCCCAGAATAACCTGCTGAACAGTGAGTGAGTGAGGCTTCGATCAAAAACAGCTCCCTTAGGATGGTCATGATCCGTTCCCAGAATCTGGTAAGGTGAGGACACGACCAGAATATGTGTGTGGGATGTGCCTTGGTTTCTGAGCAAAGTCTCCAACAGTCCTGTGAGGCATTCTGTGCCCACTATTCCTGTATTATGGGGGTATAGAAATATCGGGTCCTCACCTTCCAGACAAACTCTTGCCATAGTGGAGAGCTATTTGTTTTGAAGGCAGCATGGAAGGAGGTAGACCAGTCTGTCTGTAAACTCAATCTCATTTTCTCCTGCCAATTTCTGCTTGACATTGGCAGCATAATCTATGTGCAAGCCTAATAAGGCTCTACTGAGGGCAGATACCTGCTCAGTGTTAAGTTCCCCACCAATATGGCCTCCTGATAGCCATAAAGTGTTTGATCAGGCGAGGGGTTTTGTACAGCCCTACTTTGGTCTTGCACATGTACTCTTGTTTGGAGGTTCCTGCAATGGTCTGAGTTGTGTAAGTCAAAAGCCTGTTTAAGGGAGCTGAAGTCTATCAGATCCTCACCTTTGCACAGCCAGATCTATTAAGGCTCACTGGAATAGAAGGTCTGAGGCAGCCATCTAAATGGCCATAAATAGGGGTGCAGCCTGAACTTATCCCATGTTCTATATCCCCCTGCTAAGCTGGAGCAGACTATTAGGAGTGTGACATCTGAGTTTGCTCTTTTAAAGGTAGGGTCCACTGTCCTGGCTCCCAGGTGCAGCCCCTCTCTTCTCCCAGTTCTATTAGTTTCCCAGTAGACTTGTATCTTGGGACCACCCACAATGATAATGATTGTATGTGCACTACTAGATAGTAGATTTCTAGATGTGGGATGGCCTTCCCTCTGGCCGGTTTACTCACTTGCAGCAATTTGTATTTTATCCAAGGTCTTCTACCTGCCCAGGTATATTTCAAGAAAGATTTTTGCCACTGAAGAAATAGTTTTTTGGGAATAGGGATGGATACAGAAACATATAAACATAGAATGTGATGGCAGAAGGGGACCATATGGCCTATTTAGTCTGCCCATATGCCCACCCCCCAGCCCCCACCCTTAACTGCTATTCAGTGTTGTGGTGCCCTTGTATCAATCCCATGCGTTCTTGAAAGTTCACACCATTTTCCCTTGTACTACTGCCTGTGAAAGGCAGTTCCATGCGTCTGCCACTCTCTCGGTAAAGAAGAATTTGTGTGTGTTACCTCTGAAACTGCCCCCTCCAACTTCATGTTGTGTCCCCTGGTTCTTGAGTGGTTTTTGATATGGAACAGGTCCTGAACCTGCACCCTGTTTATTCCTTTTAGGAACCTGAATGTCTCTATCATGTCTCCCCTCTCCCTGCCCTGCTCCAGGGAGTACATGCTTAAGTCACGCAGACGTTCATCATAATATTTGTCTTGCAGCCCGTGAACCATTTTTGTAGCTCTCCTCCACCCTGTTTCCAGTCTGTTAATGTCTTTTTTTAAAGTGTGGCCTCCAGAACAGGACACTGTGCTTCAGGTGTGGCCTCACCAGTGATCTGTACAGTGGCACAATGACCTCTCTTTTTCAGCTGGTAATAAGTAGGCTGCTGGTTAACTAGGATCTGCAGCTTATCCATTAGGTAGGGAAATGGGCAGACTGGGTGGGCCAAGCGGTCCTTATCTGCCGTCAAATTCTATATTTCTAATCTCCCTGCCTGTGTATCCCAGCATCCCACTGCATGCAATGCTGCTTTCTCACACTGCGTGGACATCTTCAGGTTGTCTAATATAATTACAATCTCTTTCCTGTTTAGAAGACCAGTTTTACTCCTCCTAGGTAGTGAACTTCTTCTGGGTTAGTCTTCCCAATGTGCATGGTCTTGCATTTTGTTTGCATTAAAATTTAGTTGCCACGTTATAGACCACATTTCTAGAGACTCTGAAAGAGATATATATATATAAAACACAGTAGAATGTTCATAGTCCCAAATCCATTTGGCCAGGGGTTCTATGAATAAGGCAAACAGCAGGGAGCAGAGGGGCTAGCCCTACCATGTGCCCCGGTATAACTTAAATCTGGGTGCGATGCCACCATTGCTATGGAAATACACCAGAGGGGAAGAGTATATTCTTTTTATCCCAATAATAAATTCTTCCAGAAAACCAAAGTGTTCTAGGTCCAAGAATAAGAAACTCCACACTACCTTATCAAAGGCATTTTTTTGGCAACAAGACTCATTATGCAGGCCGATGTTTTTTGGCAGTTAATTACATCTATGACATCAATCATTCATCAGACATTGTCTGGCACCTGTCTGCCCAAAATACAGCCTGTTTGATCCAAGTCTATGATGGCTGGGGGCAGCACTTCACAGAATTGCTGTGTATATCTTGTAGTCCGTGTTTAGGAGTGACATGGGGTGATAAGAACTACAGTATATAATGTTGGGTTCTTCCCCTTTTGGTGTTACTGTGCTGGTGGCAAAGTTCCAGGTGGGCAGCAGGACTCCCTCTGAACTTCATTACAGCTCCTTTTTTTTGCACTTGCCTGACTCCCACGGCTTTTGTAGGAGGCCTCATACCCCATCCTACTCCGTCCACCTAGGCTATTCAAGGTCACCCCTACCCCGGCTTCATTGTGCTCGGGGGGCTGGGGTTGTATGTGTTTTTTTCTCCCCAAACCCCCAAGAACACTAGCATGAAGGACATATGTCCAAGGCAGACGATGCTCTAAGGAACGCCACTGCCAAGCGCCCAGAGCATACTTCCCAGCTCCGAAGAGCTGCCATTGCCCCTGTAAGCCTGCGCTTCCCCCAGCCCCCAGGAACATCAGGTGCGCGAGACACCCCCAGTAACCCACCCCTGGGGGAGAAGCGCATCCGTTGGGATGCTTATTCCTGCTCACCCCACCCACCCCCGGTCCCAACAACCCTGAGTCCCTTCCTGAACCCAGGTCGCCGACGTAGCACGAGGTGTGGTGTCCAGCGCCTCAATCCTCAGTGCCACTGGGCCATTAAAAATCATTTTCAGTAATGGAAAGTTTTGTAGAACACTCTACTGTACCTATCCAGGCCTGGACATTTGTTTGTTTTAAGGTCTTGAACAACCATGGCTATCTCTTGATAAGAAATAGGAGTGGTCAGTGTGGTGCATTGCTCTTTCATTAATTTGGACAAGTTTAGGGATTGGAGAAAGTCTCATTTTGCAGCAGGTGTAGCGTCCAGGTGAGGGCTGTATGATGTCTTATAATAAACTACGAAGGCTTCTGAGATGTCTGCTGTTTGTTGGGCACGGGAACCTGTATGGGGTGTTTTATATTTGTAATGGCTGCTCTGGCTGCATACTGCCTTAGCCTGTACACTGATAGCTCAGCTGCTGGAGCCCCCAAATACCTTTGTTTTAGGTACAGGAGCACCTTCTCTGTCTCTGCTTTGTGTAATGTCTGAATTTTGGCTTTCAGTTGTTTATGTCCTTATCCCTGCTTCGCTTCCATTTTATCTTTTGCTTCTTCTCCAGATCCTGAAGGTTCTGGGTAAGCCCTGCCAAGTGTTTCACATGTTCCCATTTCTTGTAGGCTGCCTCTGATATCAATTTACCCCACAGCACTGTCTTAGCAGTATCCTAGAACATTTGCAGGGTGACCCCTTGTAGGATGCCACTGATATAAATTTACCCCATAACACTGTCTTACAAGTACTCCAGAGCATTTGTGGGATGACCCCTGGCTTGTCATTTTCCCCCACCACCATCTACAAAGCTTCCTTAAGCTCCAGTGCAAGGTTAGAGTCTCTAAACAGGGAGACGTTTAGTCTCCAGTGCCTTTTTTTTCCATTTGGTTGCCCCCTATAGGGCTTACTACACTGACCATCAGGTGCCAGGGTATGTATGGGTGCCAGGAGCTGTAGCTGAAGGTGGGGACCTGGCACTGGGAGAATAAAAGCAGCCGGGCAGTGGGAAACCGGGAGTTCAAGAGAGAGTTGGAGGTTGGGTGTGAGGTGAGTTCAAGAGTCAGGGAGTAGAGCATTCGGCCCGGGGCAGGGGGCGCGCTGCTGCGATTGCCACCCTGGCCCTCCTGAGGAAACTTGTCCCTCATCAAAGAAAGATGGTGTGCCAGCTACAGAAATCGGGGGTTCTGTCCACACCCCACTTGATCCACTGGGTTCCCATTGCTGGAGGAGGAGGAGCTGAGACAAGGGAGTCCACAGGGTCATAGGGTGCTGGTGGCTGCCATGTGAGGCCGCAGCACGGAGAGTGAGAGGCCGGACTGTGGGAGGCACGAGGTGGCAGCTCGGGGCTCCATGGCCTAGTGTCCATGTCCACCAGATAGCAGAGAGCATCATTAGTGAAGTAAAAGCTGAAGTACAACCCCATGATGCTGCAGAAAGTGGTGTGGGACCACAATGGCAGAGTTTCCTTTTTTGGGTCTGCATTGTGGGTGCCTGCATTACGTGTACAGTGGGTCACGCAGTAACTCACCAAGTGACCTGAGGGAGTGAGGTCTGTCAGTGAAAAAGGCTGCCTGTGCACCTAAAGTATGGTTCTGACTGCATCACGGGATAGGAGTGTGTGGTTTTTTAATTATTGAGAAATTATATCTAGAGTTGCTACCATCACCCCTCGAAGTTTGGAGCCTGCCTGTTCTGAGGAGGAGTATCATTGGACTGTGTGTCCCTCATCATGAAAGTAACACAACGCGGCTCTGGCTACAGAAACCTGAGAGACTATAATCTAATGTCTCCCCCAATGCTCCATCGAGCTGATGCTGTTCGTGGCTTGAGACTTTAATTTTCTTCCAAGACAGTTATAAAATAAATCCTGAAGGTTTTACAGTCATCATTAGCCTGGACAGTGCCCTGTTTTCTCTATTCTGAATCCTGTGGTGAATGAATACCTGTCTGATTAATTCTGCTAACAGGTTTTGCCCCCAGAAACTGCTGGCTGCACTCCTTTGACAAGAAAAGCACCCCGATGGGGCCAATCTGTCACTGCAACACCCATGGAATCCAGGTGTCAAACATTTCATCTTCTGTATTTCTGGCTGCACTGTGTCCCCCTTCCCCATGAACTTAACATCTAAATACCCCTAGACAGGCAAGGGGCTTACACACAGTATGTTCAGGTCTACCTCCAGAAATACTGGTTGATGATTTGATAGGGCCAATGTGCCGACCCACATTGAGGAAAATCTTGACACGTCTTGCTTAGACATTAAGTAAGTGCCAAGTTGGGAGTATATTTCAAATCAGAGTGAGAAACGTGTAATCTTTGGTAATGGGATATCCGTGGTGCCAAATGTCCTCCAACTCCAGTTCTTCTAGCAGAGCCTTAACTTTCCTGGCACCGAGCTGTTCAGACTTGGAATCTGGGAAGTGGTGTCCAATGCTCCATCATATAGTAAATCCCAGTATCCCCCCATTATCAATATTCCCTTAACCTTTTCGGAAGCCAGTCTCACCAACATAGTGTAAAAACTGCAAGGGAAGCTGGGGCACACATTCACCAAGGTTTTAGGGCTTCGCTTTCAAGTCTGGCATACAAGCACTGTGACTGTTTGGATGAATTTCTATTTATTTTAATTGATGATGCTTTTTTATTAATATGTTTGCAACTTATGTCTTACAATAATGTATGCGTATTTATGTCTGTTTTGTACTTGTATTTGTACCTGAATACAATTGTAAACGAGAGTTCGTCTCTCAATTTGCTATCCAATAAACAATGATGATGGTGACTGGTGTATCCTGGATTTCCCCATCACCAATAAGTATCTTCCTCCTGGGTCAGCAATCACCTCTCCCTCCTCGAATTGGAGGGTGTCTTCAATCAGTGTTAACACCCCCATTTCTTGCCCTTATCTATGGATGCCTGATACACCTGTGACAATCTCCATTTCTTAAACTGTAGCGCTTCCTTTGGATTTAAGTGCGTGTCTCCTGGATGAAAACAATTTCCCCTCAATCTCCTTTATAAGTTAAATTAGTTGCTTTTAGCCAGATTATTTATGTCATTTACATCAAAGGAGAGTACTTTTGTTAGGGTCCCCATTCATACAATAAACATACCTTTTCTCCTCCTCCTTCTCGCAAGGGAAGACTGCAGTGACTGCAAGATCATGGTTTTGTACCCTCAACAAGAAATCTTACAAGACACAGTAGTACCAGGCGCAACATGACCAATAAATCTATAAAACAGTTGTGTGGTTTGGTTTTTGTGAATAGGTCCACCCTGGCTCTGCATGTGTATGGCAGCCTACTTGCTTAGTGAATACAGAACAGTCTAACATTATAGTTTCCTGAGTCTTAGGGGTGTCGTCATCTACTGCCCCCTCCACAGTATCCAAAGTCAAGTGGGGGGAAAATGTCCCCCACCCATGTAAGGCATAACCCTTCTTGTGGTGTACCACACTTGAGGCACTCTCATACTTAATGTAAGGAGGACTGAGCAGGATGAGCAGACTCAGCAAGGTGAGTCTCCACCCGGCCAGTGGTCCAGACATCATACATGGCGGTAACTGCACATTACACTCTAGCTCCTCCCGTCACTATTATCTATTGCCAAGCTGGTTGCATGACTTGTTGTGCATAGCTTACTCTGCCAGCTTCTCAGTATAAGCTGCTGTGTGTCTCCAGAGGTAAACCCACACTTGTATGCTGTTCTAGGCTTGGTAGGTTATTAAACTGTCCTTTTGTACGGCACCAGCGGGAGTCTGATGTCCAGGGCACACTCTCTCTCTACGATCAGAGTTTCACTGCATGTAATAAAGTGCACCCAACCCCAGGGTCCCAGCTCCTGGTCCACCTGTAGAACAAAAACCTAATAATGACAAATGTGCTGCATCCCAGTCGTCCCTCAGCAGGTCTGTCTCCCTTTAGGATGGACACCTGGTTAGGCTCCAGGACACCTTCACGACTGACAGGTTGCACTACACCTACACTGCATATACTGTATGCACTGCTTGCTTATGTCCCCAGGATGCACTTGGGCCATAGCAGCCCTGAACTGCTGGAACCCCATTCAAGGCAGGGGGCACAGCATGTGCCAGGCCCCCAGGCCCAGAAGTACCTCCTCCCTGGGATCAGAAGCACTGATTTGTCCTCCACAACTTTCTGAAACCTTTGTGAGGGTCTGTAGGGGATGTAGGTTTGTACACTAAAATGGTCCGTTGGAACCTGCAGCAGTACTTACACCAGACCCTGCACTGCTCTGAAACGACCATCTTGGAAGAACTGCCCAAACGCACAATCCTGGCCCTAAAAGCAGCACTCACTCCCTGGCAGGCCACATTTTGCTGTTCCCTTATACCCCTCGACATCAAAACTCCAAATTTCACCCTGCACAGATGCCGAGGCTTTCTCCTGAAGGTAGGCTCGCTACAGGGACTGAAACTATTTTCTGCTGAAAGGCTCGCTACAGGGACTGAAACTATTTACTGCACTGTAATTTTCCTGATAGCTCCAAACCACACGCAGCCTCTGGCTATTAATGCATACGCCACAAGGCCATTGCATAGGGTCTCTCCCACGCAGTCTCCTGGGCCCCCAACCCCCAAGCCATTTTGCCCAACAGTACAAAAAAAAAGGAATTCAAGCAGACAAAACTCAAAATTACCATTTAGTCCTGGAAACTCCTGCACCAATTACACGGCTTACTCACCTCACAGGTAGAGTTACTCCTCCTACTGTTCTGACTATAAATACCCTCTTTTCTCTCCTCAGACATCAGGATAAAGGGTCACGAGGGCCCCTGGATAGAAGCCAGCCCTCCTCTGCAGCTCTCAAGAAAGGACCCCCCCCCCGAAGCACCCACGTATGCAGACGAATTTCAGAAGCAAATCGGAAGCTACTGGTGCCATTTTTGAACCGGCTGCTGCCTCACAGGCCAGCACAGTGCTTCCTAGTGGCTGTGTGCTTCTGCCCCGCCACCCCCACCACCGCCCTTGGTGAGCTCCTCCTTTTATAGGCTGATGTCACATGACTCTCCATAACCCATCAGCCTATTTCTCCATTTGCAGCTTATCAGCTGCTACCACCAGAGGGCACCAAACCAAAATCTTCGACCACCTATTTATAATTCAGTCCAGGATGCTGCTGCCTACATGTTTTTTTCTCCTCCAACTGGCCACTCTATCCTCCCTGGCCCCGCCGTCCTCCCAAACAGAGAACCCCCGCCATCTTTGCCCCCATGGCTAACCCCACAGCCTTGCTATGCTGCCCACTCACACATGCCTGCACAAGACTTGGCCCACGACCATTATGGTCACATTAGTGCCACTATCCTACCACCTTCCTTTCACCTGAGGCTTTCGGCTTTACACACCCCAGCCCGCCGCTACCCCCAATTTTCCCCTACCTCTTGTACCACCACATCTTGCCCAAACCCTCCTTGGGTAAAATTAAAGTATCTCATCACACTACTCCTGCTCCTGTCCGGGGACATAGAGGCAAACCTCGGCCTCAACCCCACAAATTCAAATACCCACTCCACCTTCTCTTTCCCCAAAGGCCTTCGTATCCTGCACCTAAACACCTGCAGCTTATTATCAAACATCTCTCTGCTGCAACCAATTGCCTTAACACAGTGCCCTGACATCCTAGTCATCTCCGAAACCTGGCTAAAACCTCACCATACTGATGTGGAAGTATCCTTACCAGTGTACACAATAACCAGGCGTGACCACCCAGGAAAAAAGAGAGGCGGAGGCACGGTTATGTACATCGCCAATAGTTGTCAGTTCACAATAGTGGACATCCCCTCATTCCCTGGAAACATAGACTCTCTACTCATCAAACTCTCACTCCCTAGTTCCACCCCCATATACGTGGCAGGCTCGTACTACCCCCCCTGCACACCTCCTGAGGACATCTTTTCCCACCTGGTCTCCTTACAGTCTCTAGCGGCTGGTGGTGAGCTTCACATCACCGGTGATTTTAACATAAACTGGCTAGGTCCTGAAAAAGCCCACCTGAAGACCAAAATTAAGGCTCTGAATCTCACTCAACTCATTACCGATCCCACCAGACTAAATCACAAAACTCTAAACCACTCCTTACTGGACTGGGCTCTCACCTCCCACCCCCACAGGATTCTAAGTGCAGGCCTCCTACCTGATTCCATAAGCAATCATCATATGATCTTCATGATCAGGAAGGTGCACAGCCCCACTGCCTCCCCCAAGACACTGTGCACCAGGTCCTATAACTCCTTCAATTTAGTTTTTCTCCTGTCGGACTTAGGTTGGATAAACTGGTCTTTTATCCACGAGGCATCCTCCATTGACATAGCTTTTGAGGCTTTCAAAATCAGTTTCCTTAAAGTCTGGGCTAAACATTCCCCACTACGTATGGAAAGAGTCAGAGGTGTGCATCTCCCCTGGATCTTGGCAGACATAATCAGAAAATGCCAATCCAGGGACCACGCCTGGAAAGCCTACAAGAAAATGGGCACACAGGCATCCCTCACTACATATAGATCTCTCCGAAACGCATGCGCAAACAGCATCCGCCAAGCCAAAAAGAATTACTTCCTATCGGCTTTCAGCAAAAACATAAATCATCCAACTGATTTCTGGAAATCTCTCAAATCCCTGCTTTCCGCCCCCCCACTCAACCCTCACCCCCTACATTATCTGTCCAGGGCACCCTCATCTCTGACCCCATCTGCTTAGCTGAAGCCTTTAACACCCACTTCTCCAGCTGTGCAGACAAGCTCCTGTCCTCCTCCTGTATACTCACCTCCGGTTCCCCCTACCATACATGCCCCCTCAAACTGCCCCCCAGCCCTGCCATTCTCCTTCCGCCCAGTATCACAAGCAGAAGTCTTCCACTCCTTACGGGCCCTGAACCCAAACAAAGGTAAATGCCCAACATCCCTGGACGCTAAGATGCTTTTCCTATCTGCCCCAGCCATAGCCGCCCCTCTAGCTGACCTGTTCAACCTATTCTTCTCTTTGGGCAAGCTACCTATGGCCTGGAAGCTGGCCACCATTATACCTCTACCAAAAGGTGGAGACCTTTCCTCTCCAGGCAATTATCAACCCATCTCCCTACTCCCTATCCTGGCCAAATTACAGGAATGACTGGTCCTGTCCCGACTCACTCTGTACCTGGATGCCTCTTCCTTTTTCCCACCTTTCCAATCGGGCTTCCAAAAATCCCACTCAACCATCACCTCCCTGCTATGTGTCACTGGTGACATTCTCACGAGCATGGACAAAGGAAGCATCACCTCTGCCATCTTTATTGACCTAGCCAAGGCCTTTGATACCGTCTCCCACTCCCTTCTCCTCTCCAAACTCACTGATGCAGGGCTCTCTATACCAGCCACTGAATGGTTCCATGACTACCTAGTGGGCAGGAAACAAGCAGTCAAGCTAGCCTCTCACAACTCTCACCCCTTGCCAGTCTCTGCAGGTGTCCCCCAAGGCTCAGTCCTAGGTCCTCTACTCTTCTCCATCTTTCTAAATGACCTCCCAGCAGTGTGCTCCCACTCATCCATCCAGATGTACGCAGATGACACTGTCCCATATGCCTCTGGTCCCACAACATGCAGCGTAGCAACCCTCCTCCAGAAAGATTTCAGTGCTATCCAGAACCGGTTTAGGTCAAACCAGTTATTTCTAAACTCAAAAAAAAAGTATCACTAACATTTGGCTCCCAACAAAGACTCTCCCGCCAAGCCCCCTGCCCCCCTTTCAAAACCTTGGACGGGACTCCTCTGGAGAATTGCACTAGCTTCAGATATCTAGGCGTCTGGCTAGACCAACACCTAGATTTCACCTCTCACATGAACTCCTTACAGAAGAGGCTGCTCCCCAAACTTGGTGCACTATACCATAACAAAAGCTGCCTCCCCACACAGACAAGGCATGCCCATTGTCCAAAAAATGATTCTTCCCGTACTCAGCTATTGCGATATAGTATACTCCATCGCCCCCATGTCCACCCTGGCCAGCCTAGACACCCTGTTCCACTCTTTCTGTCGTTTCATCCTCGACTGCCTGCAATCAATACACCATTGCAACCTATACAGCTCTTTAACACAGCCGTCCCTCCATGACCGCAGGCAAACTAACTGTGCTAGGTTCGCAGCCAAATATTGGTCCCTCTCCCTTCCCCCCTACCTGTCCTCTGCCCTCTCCCAACAACCTCCACCTGTGTACTCCCCCAGGACCGTGGACCCAAGACTACTACATGTCCCGTTTATGCGCACAACCAAAGGCCAGGTTGCTTTTAACTACCGAATCCCACAGACCTGGAACGCCCTACCTACCCTCATAAGACATGCACCAAACCACTACCTTCGCAACCAATTACTCAGAGCGCACTTCTCCTCCAGCTGCTCCTGCTTCAATTAACAATTTTAATATCATGTTGTTATAACCTAAATGTAATGTAAAGTACACTACCCTCCGATTCGTTACACTGTATGTATTCTACCCCGTCTGTAATTTTCTCCCAATTGTTTAAGGTGCAAGCCTTTGTTTCTCATTTTGTACTGTCTATGTATTAATTTCATGCTATGTATGTGGGTCTCGGCCCCCAGGTCGCATCTGGAATTGAGCATGTTGCTCAGTATGCTTTCCTGGTAAAACACGTAAATAAATAAATGTAGACCAGGAGCAGCACATGTTAGTGAGCTCGGGACAGGGCCTCCAGAACCTCTCTGGGTGTTAGCTAATGTGTTTTCTCCCCCAAGAGTCCCCCACCAACCCCCCTTTCAAGGGTCCAAACTGACATTTTACATTGCCCTGCCTCCTTATTAGTATGCACCAAATGGGGCTTGCAGAACTGAAGGGTGAGTGAATCTATTAGCATTTAGCTCATACCTGCCCCGCCCATGTCCACACTGGGCAAGTCACATCTTGGGGACAGGCTTCTTCCCTGCAGAGTGAGAGCAATATGGGTATGTCATAGCTCTACAAGTTGAGCCAGATACTCCCCTTCTCCTAGTCACTGTCATTTCCAGTCAGATTTTTCAGGGGCATTTAACACCAAGGTACCTTCTAGAAGACTGAATTTAAGCAATATCTCTGTAGGTTTTCATTCCCAATGAATCTTCCTAGCACCCCCCCCACATAGTGAAACAGATTGCATAAAAATGAGACTAACATAACATTTCACAAGGAAAGATTGGTCACTGCATGACATATAGCATGAAGGATATCATGAGATAGGCACATGTAAGTCTGTGTCAATAAAGTCCTTGTTGCTTCTGCCTTAGCACTTTGAGCAGATCACTGCAACCCACAGCTTTGCCAATGTAAGTATTAAGCTTGCAGTCATCCGTGGCCCCATAGCCAACAAGAACATAGAAGGTGAAGGCAGATAAGGACCGCAAGGCCCATCCAGTCTTCAGAAGGGATCTGATGTCCATATGAAGAGGAGTCAGCCGTGCTTGACCCTTGACTATGTATTTCTCGGCACTCCTTCGAGCTAATCCCTATGCAGAGCATAGAAGGTCAAGCTCTACTGTCTTTCTTGGGGGTGGAGAACTGAACCCCAACATCCTCCTAGAAGGGTGCCACATTCAGGAGATCCAAAAACATTCTTGTGTCATTTGGTGTTTCTAAATGGAGTCAAACCGGGTAGAGGAGTTGGGCCTTCAGATTCTTCTTGCAAACTTGCTTAATTGCCCTCTACATGGTATGCTGTTTGTCTACAAAGTATTTCTTCTTTGCTGGCATATGAGGTGAACAGAATCAACCTGGGTGAGCACCAGGGCTAGTGAGTTTGGGATGCAGCACATGATGCATTCAATCCATCCTAAAGTAAAAGTTCTCTCAGAATTTCAGGGAGTTCTTTAGTAGAGACTGCAAAATGGCGGTGATGTTTTCTCCAGATTCATCGGTACCATCCAACACACCTTAAATCCTGAGATTTTGCCTGACTGCATCCCCCAGGTCATCTAGCTTTAATGTAAGTTCCCTCTCTTGGCCCATCAGGAACAGAGTGAGGCAGTCATGTCTAACTGTCGTGGTTCCATGCTCCGTTACCTTCTCAACAGCTTTGGTCTTGCATTCTACTTTGTTGATGTCGGAGCGTAACTGGTTGAGGTTCTTGTCAGTTTTACTAACTGTTTTGGTGGTTTGCTTTATAGCCGATATCATGTCTGCAGTCTTGTTGGGGTTATCAGCATTACCCTCCTTGTTTGTTTGACAAGGCTGCTGCTTCCATGTTGGTGACATGGTGCCGGTGTACCTGGTGTTTCTCTGCCTGAAGTAGGTCTTTTAGCTTTTGCGGAGGCATTGCTGGTGACATGGCTTTTGCTGAAGTTTGCCTTGTGTTTTTCTCTGGAAAATCCATGGCTCTTTTAGGCAGATGTTAGTAGATCCAAAAAGTGCTACAGACAAAACATCTGACATGGAAACACTCATCTGTAAAAAAAAGATTCAACCTAGCAGCAAAGTCTCTTAAAATGCAGGAAGAGGAGGTTAATAAATAATCATTTCGATGCAAAGTAGACGCAAACTTCCTTTTCATGCAAAGAGAGTAAATTCAAAGTTGCTAATTTCAGATCATTAGGTAGCATTTCATTTTTGAGAACAATTCAACTGTGCAAAGTACACTGTAGCTGCAAGCGTTCTAGTATTTTGAAGACAGTAAATTCAAAGCTGCCAATTTCAGTTCGATGAAGAAGCACTTAGTTTTGTGAACAATTCATCCATGCAGAGTAGAAACAAACTTTGTAACGCAGAGTGAACGGATTGAGAGTAGCTCACTACAGTCCATTAGAAAATGGGCTTCAGTTTACCCAAGCTCTGATTGGCTGAGCCCCTTGGCAAGGTGGGTGTCTATCAAACAGAGCCCGAGTAAAAAAAAAAAATGCCAGTCCAGCCTGCCTCAGTACCAGAGTGGTATCACTGTGCCACTCGAGACTTTGATTTTAGAAGCTCACTTACTGAGTTAAGAATGTTAACATTTGAACTGGCTGCCATTTGTTCACTTCGTTAGTGAGTGACACAGCCAGTGATGTCCAGACATCCCCCGCCATAGTGCCATTCCTGTAAATGTTTGTTATAAACAGAAAAGCAAAGTAAATGCTCACCCTCTTTTACAACTTCCCTGCAATACCAAGAAAAAAAAACGGTTGTTTATTTTAAATCAACAGCACTAGCACAGCCACATGCTTGGCGTTACTATCACACAGCTTTGCCCAAAACATCCTCCTACGTTTGCCCTTCCTCTACACTCACTTCACAAACTCATAGAAAATCAGAGCCTAGCCAGTTTAACGGTATCTTGTTGGTAGCAGAGCTACTGCATTCAGATCTCTTGTCAGCCATGCCTGATCCCGCTGAGAGCTACCGCTTTCAGAGCTCCTGGCCACCATGCCGGATCCTGTTGCTGCTCTCCTCGATGTCCCCATCTGATTGTGCTGCATAAAATGACATTCCCTGTCCCGGCGTCTGCATGCCTGAGAGCAGCATAACTTTTCAGGCGGCTACACAAAGAGACAGAGGGAGCAGCTGAGAGAGAGAGGGGGAGAGAGGGATGGCTAAAGTGAAATGCGGACTGCACTGCAGCATGAAAAATGCGGCTGAGGAACAGCAAGGGCTGAATTATAGGGAGGGTTGCTGCCTGAAGAGAGAGACAGCAGCTGACTGTCTCAAAGCTGCTAACTGAGGTAAAATGTTAGGCTGAAATCAACACCAACACAGAGCACCGACGACTATGATTTTTTTTCGGGGGGGGCGCGTTCAACAAGTGAGGGCAGATTTTTTTTTAATAGCGTGAATGCCTCAGAGACAGTCTAGTGTGGGGGAACAGCGAGGGTGGGGTGGAGGAACAATGGGCCAAATTAAGGGATGGCATAGTGAAGGCCACAAACCTCTGTGCAAAGGAAGTGAGCAAAAACAAAAGAACAGAAGAAAAAAGGGGCTGTTATGGACTTTAAGAGAAGGTAATGAAAAGGTTAAGACTAAAAGGGTAGAACTGAGAAGTACAAAGAAATGCAGAGGGAAGAGGATAGGGAAGTGTTATTGGGAGAAGTAGAGTGAAGCATGGAAAGCGGTGAGGAATGCAAAGGCGAACACTGAGGTAAGAACAGCCAAAGGGGTAACTAAAGGGAACAAGACCTTTTTCAGATCCCAAGCCCCACTAAAAATAAGATGCCATGTCTTCTGTGAACTATCCAGGCTAAATATATAGCAATCAGCAGGCATATTCTAGGAAAACACATTGTAAAAAATATGTAAAAGGAAGACCACATTGAAACTGCCTCTCAGCAGATCTGCATTGTGCAAATTCATTAGAAATAATGGACAAAAGCATTCCAAAAGCTCTCCACAGCCATTCCGACTCTGACCAGACTTTATTTTGGTTGCAGCCTCTATCCTACAGATTGTGCACCCTGAAATGATAACGCACAGCCAGTTCTGTAACATCATTTATGTAGAAATTGGAACGCTACAGTAGCTACTTTTTAGAGCTTTTGATTCTTAACTGTTTATTCACCCATGTCATATTTTTATTAATGTAAGAGGATAGCTGTTTTGTGTGTGAACGTGATTTTGTATTGTGGTTCTTTGTTATTTATTTATTGTGTTGACTGTACAGGCACTTTGAATAAATGTAATAAACAAACAAAGCATATGTGGGGATCTTACTGTTGATTGTTCCCCTTTAAATGTAAGCTATCAAAATTCTGAAATGTCCACTGACTTTTCACCATTACTGAACTACTTCCCCCTATCACACACTGCCATCATGTGGTTATACAGTGACACTGCAGCAAGCCCATTTACACGAACAGCCTTTTCATGTAAACATTATTCTGTGGAAAACAAGGTGGTGTTCTGAACGGGCTCAACTGCATAAACCAAATGGAACATGGAGGTAAGAAAAGTGGCATTCGGACCGGCTACCAAGTGGTCCATTACTGACATACAGTCAAAAGAAAACTAGTGTAAACAAAAAGCCTCTTTCCTTCTGTCATAACGTGCTCTGCACGTCAATAACAACACAGAACAAATACTGTTTCCTAATTGAAATTTTATTCCCAGGTAAAAATGAATAACTAAAATGTCATAAAATGTTTCTGCAATCAATGAAATCAGCAATGCTATTTTTAGACAGAAATGGAAATAAACATCTCCACAGGACCGTCTGAACAAGAAAGTTGCCCCCTCCCCATGCAATAAAAGGAAGAAATTGTATCAGACTTAATGTACTTTCTTACATTGTTAGTGGGTATTACTTTCACATAGGTAATATCCACCCTGACAGGAGGCTCACTGTATAGCTACAGCCTGAACAGTTGTCCACAGCAGTACAGAATGGTGGTGTGGTGAATGTTACAATGTCTCATTTCAGGCAGTCCACAAAATTCCCACACAGTGAATTATAGACTCAAAGAACACTCTCAACAGCCAACATGACTGACCTGTGTAAATATAGGTATCCCCAACCACCTGTACGTGATAAATGAGGAAACGATCTCTACAGTATCAGTTACAGTACCTGAACTAGTGGCCTTGATGGTAGGGGGCGCCTGGATATTGTGGCAGTCACAGAAACATGGTACACACAGAACCATGACTGGGATGTCAACATACCAGGGTACACAATCTACAGGAGGGACAGGAAGGGAAGAAGAGGAGGAGGAGGAGGAGCAGTTCTCTACCTAAGGGAAAGGATCAAAGCAATAGAAGTAAAGGGTAAACAGAGAGGGGAGGAGAGGAGAGGAGAGGAGAGGAGGCACTGTGGGTCACCATGAAGACAGAAAATGGCACCACTGTCTGCATGAGTGTTGCATACAGACCTCCGTCTCAGTGGGAGGAAATGGACAAGGAAATGATAGCAGGCATCCTTAGGATGGCAGATAAAGGGGAGATATTGTTGATGGAGGACCTGAATATGCCAGATGTTAACTGGAACACCTTTGCTGTAGCCACATCCAAGAGCAGGGTTATTATTGATGCCCTACAGGGGGCATGCCTCAGACAGCTAGTGTTGGAACCTATTCAGGAGGGAGCAATCTTATACCTGGTACTCTCAAATGGGGACGGAGAGAGGATCTCAGATATAGAAGTGGGTAGCCATCTGGAAACTAGTGACCACCAGTGTGATTCATGCTAAATACAGCCGTAGAGTCAAGCCATACAAAAGAGAGGGTACTGGACTTTATGAAGGCTGACTTTGTCAAAATGAGAGAGTGTTTCAGAAAAGCACTAACAAACAGGCAAGAAGGACGGATGGGGTACTAAAATAACATAAATGGAAAGGGACCTGGGGGTAGTCATATCATATGACCTAAAGGTAAGTAAGCAAGCAATGTGAAAAGGCAGTAAGGAGGGCTGGGGGGACACTGGGATGTATAGGAAGAGGCATCACCAGTAGAAAACAAGAAGTTGTTATCCCTCTGTACACACAGTTGGTGAGACCACATCTGGAGTACTGTGTGCAGTTCTGGAGACCCAGTCTCTGTAAGGACATAGACAGGATGGAAGTTGTCCAGAGGAGGGCAACTAAAATGGTGCAGGGTCTGCACCGGAAGCCATACGAAGAGAGACTAAAGGAGCTTAATATGTACACCCTCGAGGAAAGGAGGGAGAGGGGGGACATGACAGAAACTGTCAAGTAACTCAAGGGAATCAGCAAAGTCCAGGAGAGTATCATCTTTCAGAAAAAAAGATGTGCAAGAACAAGACGGCACAATTTGAAGACAGAGTGGGGATGGCTCAAGGGCAACATGAGGAAGTATTTTTTCACAGAGAGGGTGGTGGACACATAGAACAGCCTTCTTGCGGAGGTCATGGGGTCAGAAGCAGTGGGGGAATTCAAGAATGCATGGGACAGACATAAGGCAATTCTGGTGGGGGGGTAGGAAGAAGTAGGCTGTTGGTTAACTAGGATCTGTAGCTTATCCTATCGGTAGGGAAATGGGCAGACTGGGTGGGCCAAGCGGTGATTATCTGCCATCAAAGTCTATGTTTCTATGTAAAAAGAGCAGCACTCACATTCTTTATTTTCCCCAATTGGGTGGGGGGGGTTGCACTCAAGTCTATAGCTAAGAAATGCTCACTTTTTTTAATTCAAGTTTATTGCACAACTTTGGTGCAGTAAACATCACAGTAAAAATTGATAATTTCAAGTAGTCGCATGTCAGTATACAAAGTGAGTCACAAAAGTGTTTTATAAGCCATAGCAATTATACAAACATAGAGCAGAATTCAATTCTAGCATCTCGGGGACTTACAATGCTGTAAGCAAGAGCAATGGCAAATCCCCATCTGACAAGCCTAAACACGTGGCCTCAAACACATCAAGGGAAGGCCTCCATGCCCAGTCTGGGGGTGATTTTATGGAGTCTCTGGGTTCCTTCCTCCAAGGTATAAGATCCACAGACACCATCTTCACGTGAAGCTGGGCACCCGATGATTTATGTGGTGGGTTTCTTCTTCTTCCATACAATATGTCTCCACTATGATATCTAGCCACTGTTTATGTGTTGGTGTCTGTGACTGTGCTCACTGTCTTGCTAATGGCTTCTTGTGCAGCTACCAACATCACCTGCCATAAATAAAGGTTGTCCTTGCCTCTTACCCTATCTGGAGGAGGCCCAGAATAACCTGCTGAACAGAGAGCGAGTGAGGCATCGATCAAAAACAGCTCCCTTAGGGTGGCCGGGATCTGTTCCCAGAATCTGGTAAGGTATGGACATGACCAGAATATGTGTGTGGGATGTGCCTTGGTTTCTGAGCAAAGTCTCCAACAGGTCTGTGAGGCATTCTGTGCCCACTATCCCTGTATTACAGGGGTATAGAAATATCGGGTCCTCACCTTCCAGGCAAATTCTTGCCATAGTGGAGAGCAAGTTGTTTTGAAGGCAGTATGGAAGGAGGAAGACCAGTCTTTGTCTGTAAGCTCAATCTCATTTTCTCCTGCCCATTTCTGTTTGATGTTGGCAGCATAATCTATGTGCAAGCCTCCTAGGGCTCTACTGAGGCAAGATACCTGCCCAGTGTTAAGTTCCCCACCAATACGGCCTCCTGATATCCATGAAGTGTTTGACCGGGGGAGGGGTGATGTACAGCCCTACTTTGGTCCTGTATATATACTCTTGTTTGGAGGTACCTGCCGTGGTCTGAGTTGTGTAAGTCAAAAGCCTTTTTAAGGGAGTTGGTCTATTAGATCCCCTCCTTGCATAACTGGACAGGTGAACATAACCCCCAATGGCCCTATCTTCTATGCGTCAGATCTATGAAGGCTCACTGGAACAGAAGGTCTGAGGCGGCCATCTAAATGGCCATAAATAGGGGTGCAGTCTGAACTTATCCCATGTTCTTTATCCCCCTGCTAAGCTGGAGCAGACTGTTAGGAGTGTGACATCTGAGTTTGCTCTTTTAAAGGTAGGGTCCACTGTCCTGGCTCCCAGGTGCAGCCCCTCTCTTCTCTGTTCTATTAATTTCCCAGTAGACTTGTGTCTTGGGACCACCCACAATAGTAATGATTGTATGTGCACTACTAGATAGTAGATTTCTAGATGTGGGATGGCCTTCCCTCTGGTCGTTTTACTCGCTTGCAGCAATTTGTATTTTATCCAAGGTCTTCTACCCGCCCATGTATATTTCAAGAAAGATTTTTTCCACTGAAGAAACTGTTTTTTGGGAATAGGGATGAGTATAGAAACATAAACATAGAATGTGACGGCAGAAGGGAACCATCCGGCCCATCTAGTCTGCCCATATGTTCACCCCCCACCCCCACCCTTAACTGCTACTCAGTGTTATGGTGCCCTTCTATCGGTCCCATGCCTCCTTGAAAGTTCTCACCATTTTTGTCTGTACTACTGCCTGTGGAAGGCAGTTCCACGCATCCACAACTCTCATGATAAAGAAGAATTTGCATGTGTTGCTTCTAAATCTGCCCCTCCAACTTCATGTCGTGTCCCCTGGTTTTTGATATGGAACAGGTTCTGAAGCTGCACTCTGTTTATTCCTCTTAGGAACTTGAATGTCTCTATCATGTCTCCCCTCTCCCTATGCTGCTCCAGGGAGTACATGCTTAAGTCACGCAGACATTCATCATAAGATTTGTCTTGCAGCCTGTTTTTGTAGCTCTCCTCCACCGTTTCCAGTCTGTTAATATCTTTTTTTAAGTTGTGGTCTCCAGAACTGGATGCTGTACTCCAGGTGTGGCCTCACCAGTGATCTGCAGAGTGGCATGATGACATCTCTTTTTCAGTTGGTAATCCCCCTGCCTGTGCATCCCAGCATCGCAGTGCTGCTTTCTCACACTGCATGGACATTTTCAGGTCGTCTGATATAAGTACAATCTCTTTCCTGTTTAGAGGGCCAATTTTACTCCTCCGAGGTAGTAATCTTCTTCTGGGTTAGTCTTACCAATGTGCATGGTCTTGCATTTTTAGCATTGCAATTTAGTTGCCATGTTTTAGACCACATTTCTAGAGACTCTGAAACAGATATATATAATGCAGAAGAATGTTCGTAGTTCTGAATCCATTTGGCCAGGGGTTCTATGTATAAGTCAAACAGCAGGGAGCAGAGGACGCAGCCCTGCCATAACTTAAATCTGCATAACTTGTTTAACTTAAATCTGGGTGAGATGCCACCACTGGTATGAAAGTACACCTGGGGGAAGAGTATATTCTTTTTATCCCAATGATGAATTCCTCCAGAAAACCGAAGTGTTCTAGGACCAAGAATAAGAAACTCCACACTACCTTATCAAAGGCATTTTTTTGGCATCAAGGCTCATTATGCAGGCCGATGTTTTCGGGCAGTTAATTACATTTATGACATCAGTCATTCATCAGACATTGTTTGGCACCTGTCTGCCCAAAATACAGCCTGTTTGATCCAAGTCTATGATGGCTGGGGGCAGCGCTTCACAGAATTGCTGTGTATATCTTGTAGTCCGTGTTTAGGAGTGACATGGGGCGATAAGAACTACAGTATATAATGTTGGGTTCTTCCCCTTTTGGTATTACTGTGCTGGCGGCAAAGTTTCAGGTGGGCAGCAGGACTCCCTCTGAACTTCATTAAAGATCCTTTTAAGTAATGGAAAGACCTGGGTTTGAATCCCACAGCTTCCACTTGCATACTGTGTGACCCTGAGCAAGGCACTTAACTTCCCTGTGCTCCCAGGTCGTTCCTGTAAAAAAGTCTTCAGCTTAGTGTGTTACTCCTGGTTAAACAACTAAAATAAAAAAAAATTAAACATTTCTTCATGGAAAGTTTTGTAGAACACTTTGCTGTACCTATCCAGGCCTGGACATTTGTTTGTTTTAAGGTCTTGAACGACCATGGCTATCTCTTGATAAGAAATAGGAGTGGTCAGTGTGGTGCATTGCTCTTTCATTAGTTTGGACAAGTTTAGGGATTGGAGAAAGTCTCATTTTGCAGCAGGTGTAGCGTCCAGGTGAGGGCTGTATGATGTTTTATAATAAACTACGAAGGCTTCTGAGATGTCTGTTGTTTGTTGGGCATGGGAACCTGTATGGGGTGTTTTATATTTGTAATGGCTGCTCTGGCTGCATACTGCCTTAGCCTGTACACTGATAGCTCAGCTGCTGGAGCCCCCCCCCCCAATACCTTTGTTTTAGGTACAGGAGCACCTTCTCTGTCTCTGCTTTGTGTAATGTCTGAATTTTGGCTTTCAGTTGTTTATGTCCTTATCCCTGCTTCGCTTCCATTTTATCTTTTGCTTCTTCTCCAGATCCTGAAGGTTCTGGGTAAGCCCTGCCAAGTGTTTCACATGTTCCCATTTCTTGTAGGCTGCCTCTGATATCAATTTACCCCACCGCACTGTCTTAGCAGTATCCTAGAACATTCGCAGGGTGACCCCTTGTAGGATGCCACTGATATAAATTTACCCCATAACACTGTCTTACAAGTACTCCAGAGCATTTGTGGGGTGACCCCTGGCTTGTTATTTTCCCCCACCACCATCTACAAAGCTTCCTTGAGCTCCAGTGCAAGGTTGGAGTCCCTAAACTGGGATACATTTAGTCTCCAGTGCCTTTTTGTTCCATGTGTAATCCCCCTGTAGGGCTTACTACATTGCCCATCAGGTGTCAGGGTATGTATGGGTGCCAGGACCTGTAGCTGAAGGCAGGGACCTGGCACCAGGAGAATAAAAGCAGCTGGGTGGCAGGAAACTGAGAGTTCAAGTTCAAGAGAGAGTTGGAGGTTGGGTGTGAGGTGAGTTCAACGATCGGGGAGTAGGGCAGTCGGTCTGGGGGGGGGGTGCTGCAACTGCCATCCTGGCCCTCCTTAGGAAAGCGTGTCCCTCATCAAAGGAAGATGGTGTGTCAGCTAGTAAAATCAGGGTTCTGTCCACATCCCATTCGAGCCACTGAGTTCCCATTGCTGGAGGAGGAGGAGCCGAGGCAAGGGAGCCCACAGGGTCATGGGGTGCTGGTGGCTGCCATGTGAGGCCGCAACACAGAGAGTGAGCGGCCGGACTGTGGGAGGCCCGAGGCGGAAGCTCGGGGCTCCGTGACCTAGTGTCCATGTCCACCAGAGAGCAGAGAGTGTCATTAGTGAAGTAAAAGCCGAAGTACAGCCCCACGATGCTGCAGAAAGTGGTGTGGGACCACAATGGCAGAGTTTCCTTTTTTGGATCTGCATCGTGGGTGCCTGCATTATGTGTACAGTGGGTCACGCAGTAACTCACCAAGTGACCTGGAGGAGCGAGGTCTGTCAGTGAAAAAGGCTGCCTGTGCACCTAAAGTATGGTTCTGAGTGCATCACGGGGATAGGAGTGTATGCTTTTTTAATTATTGAGAAATAATATCTAGAGTTGCTGCCATCACCCCTCAAAGTTTGAAGCGTGCCTGTTCCGAGGAGCAGTATCATTGGATTGTGTGTCCCTCATCATGAAAGTAACACACCGCTGCTCTGGCTACAGAAACCTGAGAGACTATAATCTAATGTCTCCCCCAATGCTCCATCAAGCTGATGCTGTTCGAGGCTTGAGACTTTAAATAATTTTCTTCTGAGACTCTTATAAAATAAAATAAATCCCAGTATTACAGTCATCATTAGCCTGGACAGTGCCCTGTTTTCTCTATTCTGAATCCTGTGGTGAATGAATACCTGTCTGATTAATTCTGCTAACAGGTTTTGCCCCCAGAAACTGCTGGCTGCACTTCTTTGACAAGAAAAGCACCCCGATGGGGACCAATCTGTCACTGCAACACCCATGGAATCCAGGTACCAAACATTTCATCTTCTGTATTTCTGGCTGTACTGTGTCCCCCTTCCCCATGAACTTAACATCTAAATACCCCTAGACAGGCAAGGGGCTTACACACAGTATGTTCAGGTCTACCTCCAGAAATACTGGTTGATGATTTGATAGGGCCAATGTGCCGACCCACATTGAGGCAAATCTCAGCATGTCTTGCTTAGACATTAAGTAAGTGTCAAGTTGTGAATATATTTTAAATCAGAGTGAGAAACATGTGTAATCTTTGGCGATGAGATATCTGTGGTGCTAAATGTCCTCCAACCCCAGTTCTTCAAGCAGAGCCTTAACATACTAACACACTAATTGCCAGCAGATTAGGCCTTATGGTCTATCGAGTGTGTTCGAACCTCAGATCCCATGTTGGGAACGGAGGCCACCCCCCTTGTGTTCCGATAGATCACCTTTCTGTATCTGTCCCGCCTCTCTTGAAGCCCTCCACCATGGAAATCTGGACCAGCTCACCAGGAAGCACGTTCCAAGGATCCACCACCCCCTCTGTGAAAAAACTCCTCTTCTCCCCCCTCATCCTTCCACCTTCCAACTTCAAACCATGCCTTCTGGTGATACCTCCCTCCCTTAGTCTAAAGATCCCCTCCGTGTTTACCCTATTTATTCCCTTGAGGTACTTGAAGACCTTGATTATGTGCCCCCTGTCTCTCCTCTCCTCCAATGAAAACAGGCCAAGCTCAAGTCTGTCCTCATACATCATCTCCCCCAACCCTCGAATCATCCTCAACTTTCCTGGCACTGAGCTGTTCAGGCTTGGAATCTGGGAAGTGGTATCCAATGCGTCATCATATATTAAATCCCAGTCTCCCCCCTTTATCAATATTCCCTTGACCTTTTCGGAAGCCAGTCTCAACAACATGGTGTAAAAACTGCAAGGTAAGCGGGGGGGGGTATTCACACATTCACCAAGGTTTTAGGGCTTCACTTTCGAGTTTGGTATACAGTCACTGTGACTGTTTGGATGAATTTTTATTTATTTTAATTGATGATGCTTTTTTATTACTATGTTTGCAACCAGGAGGCAGTGTAGCACAGTGGTTTAAGGCTCTGAGTTTCAAATCTGGAGACCTGGGTTTGAATCCCACAGCCTCCACTTGCATACTGTGTGACCCTGAGCAAGTCACTTAACTTCCCTGTGCTCCCAGGTCGCAACTGTAAACAAGATTTCAGCTTAGTGTGCTACTCCTGGTTAAACAATTAAAAAAAACAACTTATGTCTTACAATAATGTATGCATATTTCCATCTGTTTTGTACTTGTATTTGTACCTGAACGCAATTGTAAACAAGAGTTTGTCTCTCAATTTTCTATCCAATAAACAATGATGATGATGATGATGGTAACTAGTGTATCCTGGATTTCCCCATCACCAATAAATATTTTCCCTTGGTCAGCAATTACCTCTCCCTCCTCGAATGGGAGGGTATCTTAAATCAGTGTCAACACCCCCATTTCTTGCCCTTATCTATGGATGCCTGATACAGCTGTGACAATCTTCATTTCTTAAACTGTGGTGCTTCCTTTGGATTTAAGTGTGTGTCTCCTGGATGAATGCAATTTTCTCTCAATCCCCTTTAAACAGGCACTCAAGACTTTTTTGTGGAGTCAGGCTTTTTTATGAATTTTTCATTGCTGTTTTATTTATTAATTGTAATATTTTTATGGAACTGGTTTTAACACTGTAAAGCACCTTGGCATTTGAAAGGCGCTCAAAAAATAAAGTTATTATTATTATTATTATTACATAAGTTTAATTAGCTGCTTTTAACTGGATTATTTATGCCATTTACATTAAAGGAGAGTACTTTTGTTAGGGTCCCCATTCATACAATAAACATATCTTTTCTCCTCCTTCTCACAAGTGAAGACTGCAGTGACTGCAAGATCATGGTTTTGTACCCTCAACAAGAAATCTTACAAGACACAGTAGTACCAGGCGCAACAAGACCAATAAATCCATAAAACAGTTGTGTGGTTTGGTTTTTGTGAATAGGTCCACCTTGGCTCTGCATGTGTATGGCAGCCTACTTGCTTAGTGAATACAGAACAGTCTAACATTATAGTTTCCTGAGTCTTAGGGGTATCATCACCTACTGCCCCCCTCCACCGTATCCAAAGTCAAGTGGGGGGAAAACGTCCCCCACCCATGTAAGGCATAACCCTTCTTGTGGTGTACCGCACTTGAGGCACTCTCATACTTAATGTAAGGAGGACTGAGCAGGATGAGCAGACTCAGCAAGGTGAGTCTCCACCCGACCAGTGGTCCAGACATCATACATGGCGGTAACTGCACATTACACTCTAGCTCTCCCAGCCACTGATATATATTGCAAAGCTGGTTGCATGACTTGCTATGCATAGCTTACTCTGCCAGCTTCTCAGTATAAGCTGCTGTATCTCTCCAGAGGTAAATCCACACTTGTATGCTGTTCTAGGTTTGGTAGGTTATTATACTGTCCTTTTTGGGGGCACCAGCGGGAGATTGAAGGCCAGGATGCTTTCTCCCCCCGATCAGAGATTCACTGCATGTCATAAAGTGCCCCCAACCCCAGGGTCCCAGCTCCTGGTCCGCCTGTAGGACAAAAACCTAATAATGACAAATGTGCTGCATTTAATATTGATAAATGTGTTGTTACGCATTTGGGCAGGAACAACTTGCATTACAAATATAAACTAGTCAATAGGGAATTAAGGATTGTACAGGATGAAAAGGATCTAGGAGTAAGGGTAGACAATGAACTAAAATTTGGACTACACTGCACCCAGGTGGTAAGGAAGGCAAGTGGTATTCAACACTGTATATGCAAACATATCACAAGTCGTGAAAAGGCAGTTTTGCTGCCATTATACACCTCACTGGTGCGCCCCCACATGGAGTATAGTGCCCAGTTTTAGGCACCAGGTTATAGGAAGGACGTTGTTACTTTGGAGCAGGTACAGAGAAGGGCAACCAAAGGCATGAAGGAGGTTCAGGGTTTGGAATATGAACAGAGATTAGAAAAACTTAGATTATATTCCTTGGAGTATCGTAGACTACGTGGGGATATGTGCCAAATATATAGAGCACTCAGTGTTGAGCACTTGAGGGAGCAACTAGATATAAAAATTAAGAAACAAATTTATGATATCAGGACTCATTGCTATCAACTGTATAAAGATAAATATAACACCAAAAAAAGGGGAAACTGGTTTAGTATAAGAATAACAGGAATTTGGAATACACTACCAAATGAAGTAGTGTTAAGTCCTACTATGAATACCTTCAAAAATAGGCTGGCTTCTTATTTAATTAACAAAGGTATTCGTGGGTATTGTTAACAAATCAGCGAGCTATATGGACTCATGTCTTCTATGCTCTGATGTAACCTATGAACCTATGAACCTATCCCAGTCGCCCCCTAGCAGGTCTGTCTCCCTTCAGGATGCACACCTGATTAGGCTCCAGGTCACCTGGGTGACTGACAGGTTTCACTACACCTGCATTGCATATATGCACTGCTTGCTTATGTCCCCAGGATGCACTTGGGCCGTAGCAGCCCTGAACCGCTGGAACTCCATTCAAGGCAGAGGCACAGCATGCCCCAGGGCCCCAGGCCCTGAAGTCCCCCCAGATCAGAATCAGTGATTTGTCCTCCACAACTTTCTGAGACCTCTGTGAGGGTCTGTAAAGGATGGAGATCAGTAGAAAAACATGTTAGCAAGCTCAGGACAGGGCCTCCAGAACCTCTGTGGGTGTTAGCTAATGTGTTCTGACCCACCCAAGAGAGTCCCCACCCACCCCCCTTCCAAGGGCCCAAACTCACATTTTACATTGCCCTGCCTCCTTATTAGCATGCACCAAATGGGGCTTGCAGACCTGAAGGGTGAGTTAATCTATTGGCATTCAGCTGATATCTGCCTCGGCCATGTCCACACTGGGCAAGTCACATCTTGGGGACAGGCTTCCTCCCTGCAGAGCCTGTGTGTAGCGAGAGCAATATGGATATGTCATAGCTCTACAAGGTGAGCCAGAGGCTCCACTTCTCCTAGTCACTATCATTTCCTTCAGATTTCCCGGGTGCGTTTAACAGCAAGGTACCTTCTAGAAGGCTGCAGTTAAGCAATATCTCTGTATGTTTTCATTCCCAGTGCATCTTCTCCCCCCCCCACTTGCCTCACATGATGGAACAGAATGCATAAAAATGAGATGAACATAACACAAGTCTGTGTCAATCGAGTCTTTATTGCTTCTGCCTCGGCACTCTGCGCAGATCACTGCAACCCACAGCTTTTCCACTGTTAGTATTAAGCTTGCAGTCATCCATGGCCCCATAGTGGACAAGAAGGGATCTGATGTCCATATGAAGAGGAGTCAGCCATGCCTGACCCTTGACTATGTATTTCTCGGCACTCCTTCGAGCTACTCCCTATGCAGAGCATAGGTCAAGCTCTACTCTGTCGTTCTTGGGGGTGGAGAACTGAACCCCAACATCCTCCAAGAAGGGCGTCACATTCAAGGGATCCAAAAATATTCTTGTGTCATTTGGTGTTCCTAAATGGAGTCGAACCTGTTAGAAGATTTGGGCCTTCAAATTTTTCGTGCAGACTTGCTTAATTACTCTCCACATGGTAAGTTGTGTGTCTACAAAGTATTTCTTCTTTGCTGGCTTATGAAGTGAAGAGAATCAGCCTGGGTAAGCACCAGGGCTGGTGAGCTTGGGACCCAGCACATGATGCGTTCAATCCATCCTTAAGTCAAAGTTCTCTCCGAGTTTCAGGGAGTTCTTTAGTACGGACTGTAAAAAGGCAGTGTTTTCTACAGATTCATCGGTGCCCTCCAGCATACCTTAAATCCTGAGATTTTTTCTGACTGCATCCCCTTAGGTCATCCAGCTTTAAATACCCTCTCTTGGCCCATCAGGAACACAATGAGGCAGTCATGTCTAACTGTCATGGTTCCATGCTCCGTTACCCTCTCAACAGCTTTGGCCTTGCATTCTACTTTGTTGATGTCAGAGCGTAACTGGTTGAGGTTCTTGTCAGTTTTACTAACTGTTTTGGTGGTTTGCTTTATAGCCGAGATAATGTCTGCAGTCTTGTTGGGGTCATCAGCATTACCCTCCTTGTTTGACAAGGCTGGTGCTCCCACGTCGGTGACATAGTGCTGGTGTATCCAGTGTTTTTCAGCTTGAAGTAAGTCTTTTAGCTTTTGCACAGGCATTCCTGGTGACATGGCCTTTGCTGAAGTTTGCCTTGTGCTTTTCTCTGGAGAATCCAAGGCTCTTTTAGGCAGATGTTAGTAGATCCAAAAAGTGCTACAGACAAAACATCTGACAAAAAACACTCAAGTGCAAAAAGAAGATTCAACCTATCAGCAAAGACTCCTAAAATACAGGAAAAGTAGGTTTATAATAATCATTTCGGCGCAAAGCAGAAGCAAACTTCCTTGTCATGCAAAGACAGTAAATTCAAAGTTGCTAATTTCAGATCATTAGATAGCATTTCATTTTTGAGAACAATTCAACTGTGCAAAGTACCCTGTAGCTGCAAGCATTCTAGTATTTTGAAGACAGTAAATTCAAAGTTGCCAATTTCAGTTCGATAAAGAAGCACTTAGTTTTGTGAACAATTCATCCATGCAGAGTAGAAACAAACTTTGTAATGCAGAGTGAACGGATTGAGAGTAGCTTACTACAGTCCATAAGAAAATGGGCTTCAGTTTACCCAAGCTCTGATTGGCTGAGCCCCTTGGCAAGGTGGGTGTCTATCAAACAGGGCCCCAGTAAAAAAAAAAAAGTGCCAGTCCAGCCTGCCTCAGTACCAGAGTGGTATCACTGTGCCAGTCGAGACTTTGATTTTAGAAGCTCACTTACTGAGTTAAGAATGTTAACATTTGAACTGGCTGCCATTTGTTCACTTCGTTAGTGAGTGACACAGCCAGTGATGTCCAGACATCCCCCGCCATAGTGCCATTCACTGTAAATGTTTGTTATAAACAGAAAAGCAAAGTAAATGCTCACCCTCTTTTACAACTCCCCTGCAATACCAAGAAAAAAAAACGGTTGTTTATTTTAAATCAACAGCACTAGCACAGCCACATGCTTGGCGCTACTATCACACAGCTTTGCCCAAAACATCCTCCTACGTTTGCCCTTCCTCTACACTCACTTCACAAACTCATAGAAAATCAGAGCCTAGCCAGTTTAACGTTACATTGTTGGTAGCAGAGCTACTGCGTTCAGATCTCTTGTCTGCCATGTCTGATCCCGCTGAGAGTTACCACTTTCAGAGCTCCCGACCACCCTGCTGGATCCTGCTGCTGCTGTCCTCGATGTCCCCATCCAACTGTGCTGCATAAAATGACATTCCCTGTCCCGGTGTCTGCCTGCCTGAGAGCAGCATCATTTTTCAGGTGGCTACACAAAGAGACAGAGGGAGCAGCTGAGAGAGAGAGGGAGGGATGGCTAAAGTGAAATGCGGACTGCACTGCAGCATGAAAAATGCGGCTGAGGAACAGCAAGGGCTGAATTATAGGGAGGGTTGCTGCTTGAAGAGAGAGACAGCAACTGACTGTCTCAAAGCTGCTAACTGAGGTAAAATGTTAAGCTGAAATCAACGGCAACACAGAGCACCGACAAGTATGATTTTTTTTCAGGGGGGTCGCGTTCAACAAGTGAGGGCAGATTTTTTTTTAAATGAGTGAATGCTTCAGTCTAGTGTGGGGGAACAGTGAGGGTTGGGTGGAGGAATAATGGGCCAAATTAAGGGATGGCATAGTGAAGGCAACAAACCTCTGTGCAAAGGAAGTGAGCAAAAACAAAAGAACAGAAGAAAAAAGGGTCCGTTATGGACTTTAAGGGAAGGTAATGAAAAGGTTAAGACTAAAAGGGTAGCACTGAGAAGTACAAAGAAACACAGAGGGACGAGGATAGGGAAGTGTTATCAGGAGAAGTAGAGTGAAGCAGGGAAAGCGGTGAGGAGTCCAAAGGCGCACACTGAGGGAAGTATAGCCAAAGGGGTAACTAAAGGGGACAAGACCTTTTTTAGGTACATAGGTGAGAAGAGAAGACAAGGGGAGAGCTTGTGAGGTTAAAAAGGGCAAGGAGGGGCACTGTGCGAGGAGGATCAGGCAAAAGCACACATCCTGTACAGATACTTCTGTTCAGTCTTCACGGTGAAGGAGGAATGAAATGGACCACATAAAAACAGGCAGAAACACTGAACAGAGGTTGACACAAGTCAGTTTACAAAGAAGAGAGTACTGAAAGGACTTGCAAATCTGAATGCAGCCCCCCCCCCCAACTGGGGCTAACCTTAAGTGTTTTCCTGGGCTCCATCCATGCCCACTGCCAAGCAGATGTCCTGCATAGATAGTAAATCCATGGGTATTTGTTTGATCCTGTTGATCTGAGTGAGAGTGCTGTGATGTGCCTCAGCACCTGTCCCTTTAAGACATTAGCCAGTGTGTGTACAGTCAATGGTCTGGGCTAGGTCTGAGTGCTTCAAAGCTCGCAACCAGCCAGGCACTGTCTTAATTTGCTCCTCTCTTCCATCGATACTAAAGCAGAGGGAGCTATAGTACTGCAAATGTTTGCTTCTAATCTGTTGTTATATTTAAATTAGAGAGTTAGTTTTAACCTGCCTTCTTGCAGTTTGTTTAACCAAATGGGAGTCACTATGATTGGTCCAGGACTTCCAGGAATTTGGACCAATGGGACCTCGAGGGGTCCTTAGGTCAAGTGCCTCATGCGAAGGAAAACTGTAGCTCTTGTAGTTTTGCAGGTTGGCTCCTCAACTGACTAATGGGAACACCAGAACTGTGAGTGACAGCTCCCCTAGACAACTGGAATTCAGGAAAACCAGACTAGTTCATGAACTGCTAGAAAAAGAGTTCAGTTGGAGTTGCAGCTGAGAGAGTGAGCAGCTCAAGCCATCGAGAGGCTGCTCCAGGAAAGGAGCTGAGGAGAATTGGTGGGGAGAGGCCTAACTTGCCTCTCCATTACTGTTTTCCAGCATTGGACTGCCTGATAGCAGTAAACGGACTAATCTGAAAATAATACTGAGGCAGCTAGCTCTGAAATTTTAAGGAGTGCAGCCTGAGATATTGAACCAAAAGGAGCACCTGTGAAGTGTTCGGCCCAAGAACTGTGTGAGAGACTGCCTTGGTAGATTGAGAGGATTGCACAGCACATCAGCTGTAATAGCAACCAGTCCAAAACCAAATTGAAAGGTAGTAAAGTAAATGTTGTTCCTATTAAATGTGCTGAATGTTTAACGTAGGTTGAAGCCTATCTTTGCAAGGACTGAACTGTTTGCCACCTGGAGGCCTTCACCAGCAAACAAACTGAACTGTGCCAGAGTGTTTATCTAGCCTTGGGCTTATGCCAAACCTAGTCCAAGCTGATTATCCTTGCACTAGTGACTGCTTTCTCAGCAAGAGACCAGCTTGGGGATCCAGCCCCTGTGAAGCAAATAATCACAGGTTGCGACCACCTAGAGGGAATGGCCATGGAGTGGAGGTGTGTGGTGCAGGCCCAGATCCCCCATGCATTTCAGTCTTCTACAATGAGTCTTTATATCGCCAGGTCAAATCCTACCAACTGGTGTTGTTAGTAAATGCAGGGTAGCTCCCTGCAACTTTTCTTTAAATCATTTTGTGGTACCATCTGATTGCTTCACTGTGTTACAGGGTTTCAAAGGACTGAGCCAACTGGCCAAGGATACCAGTAACTAAGGTCTTGTTTATGCATGTTAACTGCCTTTTCTTTCCATCAAGAGCCCCAGCAACAACTGCAATGCCGAGCACTGATTCTGGCCAGCCAGCATAACATTCTGGGTATCCAGTGTTGTCAGACTGTTTACTGAGGGACTAATGTACATGCATGCAAAGTAACTTGAATCAAATCAGTAATCATTCTTCTAGATTCATACTCTATCCTTGTTCAACTCCCCCTTAATAAACTGACTAGTTTGTTTCACTGTTACATTGCCTCATGAATATCTATTTGTCTGGGTGACGGTTAATGTGTTTGGGGGAAACATATTTGAAAGAATATGCCTGTATTGAATGTTTTATAGGGGTTCCAGAGGTTTTGCTGAAGACCAGACCCTGGTGGTAAGTACAAAGGGTGTGTAATGTTTATTGCTAACTGTGTGTTAACTGCTGCAAAGGGTTGTCCCCCATTACAAGGTACATGGCCACTAGGTGGGTTTGTGGGTAGCTATAGCTTCACAGAGGGCTATACCAGGGTAGGTAGGTAGATACCCCCACTTATACTACTCTGGGTGGAGGCACCAAAATATTATGATTACTAAAGATAAGGAAACCCTGGTAAGTGTTAACGTTGAACCCAAGCCCCTCAACCTGTAGTCAAAAGTACAGGCAAGGGTAGTAACCCCAGAGATAGCACTGTCTAGCGGTTACATTCTTGGAGGCACCACTGGGATTAGCACCCCCTAGTGGCCAAAATATGAAATTGCTGTTAATTGTTAATTTAGCACCAAACCAGAAATGGATAACCTTACTAAGGTTAAACTTGGAATACCTCCTCACAAAATGGCTGTGCACCGCTTGTTGGGGAGGAGTGAGGCAGAAGAGGTTGATCTTCACCATGCTTTAATGCTGTTGGACATACCATCGGGGACTACTAAGGTGGGGAAGCAGTAAGTCAGGTTAAGTGGCAGGGTAATATCACAGTAAAGGGGCGAAATGCGGACTTATTTTCCCAGACCAAAGCGGCACTTATTTCACGTAGTACTCCCATAGACCCAGAGACTGTACCCCCCATTATTATGCCTGAGGAATCCTAGGTGGGTTGGTGGATTATCACTATGCATAGTGAAGCGTCTTCCCCTGGGTGGGTCACCCAAAGTGGAAGGGTTAAAAGAAAAGTTAGGAAAACTGTTAGCAGCTGAGTGACAGACCTTTGAGGACTTGAAATGGGCCATAGAGAGTCCTGGAGGGGCTACTACAGTAAATTCTTCCTCGGCCTCTATGCCCCTGCCTATGCAGTCTCCCATTGCAGTGTCCTCCATAGTGGTTCCCTCTGTGAATCTGGACTCTTACCACAGGCTCAGACTGTTTTCAGGCACTGTTCCTACCACTGTGGTGGAAGATGACTTAGAGACTTAGATGGACTATGCATCCCCTCTGGTCCAAGAGTGGCAATGCTCAGAAGGTGAGAAGCATAAGAGATTCATGGAGAATTTAAGGGGCCCTGCACTTAAAGCTATCAGGTTTCTCCGGTCCTCAAACCTGGAGGTGTCTGCTAATGAATACCTGTCTGCCTTAGAGGGAGTGTTTGGTAGTCCTGAGTCAGGAGAGGACCTAATGTGGAAGTTCAAATCCACCAAGCAATGGAAAAATGAATGTTTATCTGCCTATGTGACTCGAGTAGAGAAGGCCCTTAAGAGAGCACACCACAAGGATGGTATACCAGTTAGCGAACTGAAACAAGTGAGGATAGAACACATTCTCAAGTCTGCTCGCTACTCCAGTGTGCTTATGCTAAAGTTAAAATTTCAGGATCGCAAGGACAATCCCTCCACATAGTTGGTTGATGAAGGAGATTCAGGAAGCCAAGACTGAAGACGATTGTTGGGACCCATATGCTGGCATTGCACGGACTGCCCCTGAGAAACCCAGTGAGAGGGAGACTATCCTTGATTCTCAGCAAATCAGCGAACTGTTAAAAGAACTGAAAGAACTGCAAGCCAGCAACTAGAACACTGCAGAAATAGCGAAAACCCACTCCACCTACACTTCCAGTGCTGAGGCTGCTTGCGAGACTCAACCTGCTGTGAAGGGGCCAGCACCCCAGCTATTGAACCTAGATCCAGCAGTGATGGAGCTGAAGAAATGAGAGAGCTGAGAGCTATGGTGCCAGATCTCATTCACATGTCCCAACAGCCTGTACCCTGGAAGAATGATGGTGAAGCTGAGTCTTAGTCTAGGCCCAAGGAAGAGTGCAGGGCTACACCTCCTGACAACCATAATCCGAGAGAAGATTCTGCTTGGCCTTCTGAACCCAGAACTCAGTGTGTTTTTTTACCGGTGTGGGGGAGATGGACACACTAAAAAATCTTGCCGTGCTTCTGAGGATCTGTGCAGAGTAACTGCCAAACTGCTTAATCAAGTTCAACAAGTAACATAAAGCCACGGTATGGACCCTCCTGCAAGTCTTTTTCTTTTAATGCCACTGTGACAAAAACTGCTAACACTGCTCCTCCAGAATGGTCAGAGATGGTGAACCCTTCTATGGAGACCACGGTGCACATTAACAGTATCCTGGCACAAGCCATATTGGACAGCGGATCTCAGATCACTATAATATTCAAAGATTGGTATGACCAACACTTGTCCAACTATCCTCTGCAACCCCTTGAAGGACTGCATATATGGGGTTTAAGCAATAAATCCTACCCTTACCTTGGTTACTTATGAATATGGCTGTCTTTTCCTTCTACCATTGCTGGAGTGGATGAACACATGGAGACTCTGGCCTTGGTCTGCCCACCAACAGGTTTATATGATGGGATCCCATTATTGAATGGCACTAATGCTCACATGATTGGCCAATTAGCTCAGCTGTGTCAAGAGAGAGAAGCCCAAAAGACTGGACAAGCTTTACACATCCATGCCATGCTGTGGCGAGCATATGAAATGCAAATGCAGGCAAAAGAAGCAGACAGGGATGAGTTCATGGGAATTGTGTGGAAAAAAGACCCAGCGCCTCTTGTCTTGTCCCCCCAATGCACAGTGCCGTGTCAGCAGTGAAGTGCATATGAAAAAAAAATGCAACAAATAAGATCCTTATGTTAGATGCCCCAGAAAAAGGGAAGCTGCCAGATGGGCACCTAGTTAAACCTATTAAACTGCCTGCCTGTGCCCACGTATATGCCTGGAGAGTGGTGGTTCCAATCCAAAATGTGACCGACCGAGATATTAAAGTTAACCAAGGTTGTACCTGGCTAAGGTATATTGCGCAGATACTGCTGTGTTACCAAGCAAGCACTGTAAAGAGGAGGGTGGTGAAGTGACTCCCAACAAGTTTGATTTTGAAGAATCCCCCATTCCCAAAGAGTGGAAAGATAAAGTCAACTGTAAGCTTGCACAACAGAGTAAAGTGTTTTCATTAAAGGAATGGGACATCGGCTACATCACAGGTGCTGAGCACCATATCAGGGTCTATGAGGAGAGGCCATTTCAAGAAAGTTGTGCAGATTGGCAACAGCAGACACTGATGATGTTCGATACCACCTCCAAGAGATGCTGGAATCATCCAGGAATCCCACAGCCCTTGTGCATCCCCCATTGTGGTGGTTTGAAAGAAAAATGGCTCAGTGAGAATGTGCGTGGATTACAATACACTCAACCAAAGGACCATACTGGATCAGCACACGATGCCTCGCATCCAGGATGCCCTTGATTGCCTTAATGGGAGTCAGTGGTTCTCCATCCTAGATCTCAGAAGCAGGTACTACCAAATCCCGATGGTGCCAAAAGATTGAGAAAAAAATGCCTTCATTTGTCCCTCAGGTTTTTATGAATTCCTGTGCATGCCCCAAGGCATATCCGGAGTGCCAGCAACCTTCCAGAGATTAATATAGCGAGCTGTAGGAGACATGAGCCTCCTTGAATGCCTAGTTTATTTGGACAATGTCATCATGTTTGGCAAGATGCTTGAAGAGCATGAGGTTCATTTGTTCAAGGTCCAGGACCGCTTAGAAGAATTCAGATTAAAATTGACCATTGATAAGTGCCATTTTTTTCAATAATCTGTAAAGTATGTGGGTCACATCTTGTCTTCCAAAGGCATCCAAACAGATCCAAGCAAAATAGAAGCCTTAACTACCTGGCCAAGGCCTAACAATCTTAAAGAACTCCAAAGATTCCTAGGATTCTGTGGGTATTATCGGGGTTTTGTTAAATATTATTCAAAAGTAATTTGCCCACTGCTAAATCTGACCCAAGGATATCCACCTACCAATCAGAAGTGTAAAAAGCATACTGTAAAAGAGGGTGATAAGTCTACTTCCAGCCTAACAAACCCTTTGGAGCCAGATGGACCCCTGATTGCAACACTGCCTTTTACAACATCATTCATCAGCTTACACATGCTCCAGTACTCGCCTATGCAGAGCCAGCTAAACCATATGTACTACATACAGATGCCAACCTGAGTGGACTGAGAGCCGTGCTTTATCAGGAGTATGAGGAAGGATTATGCTCAGTGGCATTTGCCAGTGGAAGCTTGGCACCATCTGTCGACCATTGTCAGGACTTCCTTTTACCATCTTAGGAATATCGCCAGGGTTAGGCACCTTGTTCCGTCTGACACTCTGTCAACGTTGGTCCACGCCTTTGTGTCCTCGCGTCTGGAGTACTGCAACGCCCTGTACTTTGGACTTTCTGGGGTTGAAATCCATCACCTACAGCTGGTGCAGAACACAGCAGCTCGGGTTTTGACTGGGACAAGTAGGTCCTGTCATATTACCCCAGTGCTGAGTGAACTGTACTGGCTCCCTATATGGTGGCAGATCACCTTTAAAGTCATTTTATTGACTTTTAAAGCCCTTCACGATCAGGGTCTGGCCTATCTGAAAAAAATCCTGGTGCCTTACTACCCCGGCCGTTCACTCCGTTTGGCCGATGAGGGGTTGCTAGAGATTCCAAGAATGAGTCTAAAATCCTTTGGTTGCAGAGCATTCTCTTATGCTGCATCCACTCTTTGGAATTCTCTACCAGGCTGGTTACAGGAGTGCACCTCCGTGGAGGAGTTCAAGAATAACTTGAAAACTCATCTCTAGCAAATGGCCTTTCTGGATGGTTATTCATAGCGTAATCTGTTGATTGTGTTGAGATTTTATTTTATTTATTGATTTTAATGCTTGATGTTATTATGGTATGACTTTATTTATATGTATTATTGGACTTGTATTTGATGTTATTGTTTTAATGTGTTCAGCACCTTGAAAAATTGAAAGGCGCTTTATAAATAAATTTATTATTATTATTATCTGAGAAAAACTATCCTGTACATGAACTTGAATTTCTCACTTTGAAATGGGCAATAGTAGACCAGTTTCATGAATATTTATATGGTGCAAAAATCTTGGTAAAAATAGACAATAATTCCCCCATGTATGTTCAACCCTCAGCCAAGTTAGATGCCACCGGGCACAGGTGGTTGTCAGCTCTTTCAACGTATGATTTCTTGGTGGAGTACCATCCTAGCCTCATTTACACCGACGCTGATGCCCTGTCCAGAATGCCTGTATCAAAGTCTGAGTGGGTGCGAATGTCCGAACAATCTGTGAAGGCCCTATGCCACAAGTTTGACAAAGATGAACACCTGTAGATTGCCTAGTCGATTTTCTGGGGCCTCCAGAAACATGTGTTCTTGTAGCCTACTGTAACTTTCCAGTCTTGGATCTGAGTACTCTACCCCAATTCACTCCAGCAGACATTCAAAGGGAGCAGTATCATGATCCTATGATTAAACTTGTGCTGAATGCCATAAACGCCAGAAAAAATGTTTCAAAGTTACAGTTCAAGGATCAGAGAACTGCTACACTGTTCAGAGATGGGCCTAGACTTAAACTGTGAAATAAACTACTCTACAGAAAGATCGCAGATGGACAAGGTAAAATCATTAAACAGCAATTGATGTTGCCTTCTATGTCTAAATATGTGATCCTAAGAGCATTTCATGACCAGATGGGACATTTGGGTAGTGAGAGGACAGCCAACTTAGTCAGAGCCCAGTTCTACTGGCCCAAGATGAACACCAAAGTAGAGCAGTATATCAAATCCTGCAGCAGATGCCTACAAAGAAAGGCCCTGCCACAAAGAGTCGTGCCCTTGGTTAACATCACCACTAATGCACCCATGGAGCTTGTTTGTATTGACTTTTTAAGCTTGGAGCCCAATGTAAAAAACATTGGCAATGTGCTTGTTGTGACCGATCACTTCACTCATTATGCACAGTCTTATCTGAACAAGGACCAGAAAGCAGCAACTGTAGCCAAAGTGCTTGCTGAAAAACTTTTCGTCCACTATGGTGCCCACAGTGGATCCATTCAGACCAGGGAAGGGACTTTGAAAGCCATTTAATCAAATATTACTCTGGGGTGTAAGAAAGTTAAGAGAGGGAGGACATGACTGAAACTTTTTAAGTATTTGAAGGGGATCAATAAGGTGAAGGAGGGGAGCTTGTTCAAAAGGAAGGAGGGAGCTAGAACCCTTGTTCTAATAGCCTCATATTGAGGCATAGCATCAGATTGGAAGGAGGGAAATACAGAGGCAATGTGAGGGGGAAATTCTTCACAGAGAGGGTTGTGGAGGCCTGGAACAGGCTACCAGAGGAGGTGGTGGGATCTGAAATGGTCAGAGGATTCAAGAGGGCATGGGACAGACATATGGAGTTGTGAGAAGGGGGGAAGTTCTGAGCCAGTGAAAGAAGGAGGGAGGAAGGGGGGATATAAGGGCATACTAGATGGGCCATGGTGGTCATTTTTTGCCATCAAATTTCTGTGCATCTGTGACTCACTCCATATCACTCACAAGGGGATTCGCAGCCAGAAAAATGTAATAGAACACAGCTGGACATGCTGGGCACACTTCACCCAAAGGACAAGCCGAGATGGAGTCAACAAATAAGTACATTGGTGCATGCTTATAATTGCACTCGTAATGATGCAACTGGATTTTCACCCTATAAACTGATGTTTGGTTGAGAAGCATGGTTACCTATTGACATTGGTTTTGGAGTGTCACCAGATGGAATCCAAACAGATAATTATTTACAGTATTGTACAGAAACTCAAAGCATAGTTTAATCACACCTATCAATTTGCGCATACAATGGCTGCTAAGAAAAACTCAGCCAATAAGAGACATGACAAACGTGTTAAAGCTCAGGAGTTACAACTTGGAGACTGTGTAATAATGAGAAATCTGGGTTTTCAGGAAACACAAAATAGGTGACCGGTGGAGTCACACCCTGTACATTGTCATCAGTAAGTTGGATGATCTGCCAGTCTACAAAGTGCTCGAGAAAATGACCCACGAGCTGTAAAAACAATACACCGGAATCATCTTTTACCCATTGGATAAATTATTATAGACTCTGCACCTCAAGCAGATGTTCCCACTGGGCCTGTTACCAGATCTGCTGCTTGAAGGAAACAATCAAATCAGCCTACCGCTGTTCCACAACCAGAGCCTCCATCGTGTCCTGCGGCAGTTAACGATGCTCATTCTGAGTCCGATGACAGTGAATACGGGGCTACATATTATCCTTCTTTCGAACTAACTCAACTATTCCAAGGAAATCCTTTAAGTAACATGGGAGATGATGCTGAACCTTCAGAACTGTCTGGCCATCCAGCTCTCTCAACTACCCCGGTACCACCTGATAGCAACATACACAGTGTAACTTCAGAAGTTGCTGACTCGCTATGTCTTGTAGAACTGTTAGAAAATGAAATAGCTAGTCCCGATCAAGAAAGTGTGGAACACAATGGTGAATCTTCAGTTAATGTGGAAACATCTGGGCCTAGTGAACCTGATCTCAACTCAGAATGTATTGCTAACTCTGAAAGTGCCAACAGTGTACTCTGTGATTCAAATCTTGTTTAAATACCACATGAATCAGAACCAGAGTCTACAGAACAAGCACGTTCAAGTTCTACCACAGATGCAAGTTCTATTTCTAATGCTGAACAGCCAGAGAGTGCAGAGGTGTCCCTTTCATCAGAAGGTGACTTGTTGCCGGACAGTAAGCTGGGAGTAGCTAACCTGAATGCAGATGCTGAAAGGACTGTGCCACTGCCTACTACACCTAGAAGATCTGGAAGAGCTGATAAACCTGTAGTACACCTTACATATGATTCTCTAGGAAAGTCTGTAGACCTTCCTATGAATGTGTTTCATAGAGGGGTTTATATTACATCTAATTCCTTCCTAAGATAGGTTACACTGCAGCTTCTAAGTTAGTGATAAAACCCTCTAATCAGTATCCCCAGGGTCCCTTTGCCAAAAGACCAGTTAGCTGACAAAGTCAGATCATCAACCATGTGGGTTAGTCTACAGAGAGTGGTACAGATGAGGGTAATGCATCTAACTAACCAAGACAGTATGTAAATGAAAAACAGAATGTTTAAAATGAAAATGAAAAATGTCTAAGTAATACCATTGTGTATGGAAAACATCAGTCATGAGAAAGCATGCTTTATTATAAAGATCAATAATAAAACTGTGCAGTAATGTATATAGTATTCTAGGGTTGCAACCTGTATATAGCATAGAGTGTAAATGTCAATTGTTGTCAGCATTGTAGACTTGATGCAGATGCCACATTTCCTAGGCAGGGAAGAGTGTAGCCCCCCTCCCCCAATTTGGGGCTTACCTTAAGTGTCTTCCTGGGTTCCATCCTTGTCCACTGCCAGGCAGATGTCCTGCATAGATAGTAAATCCATGGGTATTTGTTTGATCCTGTTGATTTGAGTGAGAGTGCTGTGATGTGCCTCCACGCCTGTCCCTTTAAGACATTAGTCAGTGTGTGTACAGTCAATGGTCTGGACTAGGTCTGAGTGCTTCAAAGCTTGCGACCAGCCAGGCACCATCTTAATTTGCTCCTCTCTTCTGTCAATACTAAACTAGAGGGGGCTCTAGTACTGTAAATGTTTACTTCTAATCTGTTATTATATTTAAATTAGAGAGTTAGTTTTAACCTGCCTTCTTGCAGTTTGTTTATCCAAATGGGAGCCACTGTGTTTGGTCTGGGACTTCCAGGAATTTAGACCAATGGGACTCAGGGGACCTTGAGGGGCCCTTAGGTCAAGTGCCTCAATGGAAGGAAAACTGCAGTTCTTGTAGTTTTGCAGGTTGACACCTAAGCTGACTAATGGGAGCACAAGAACTGTGACAGCTCCCCAGCCAACCAGAATCCAGGAAAACTGGACTAGCTCAAGAACTGTTAGAAAAAGAGTTCAGTTGGAGTTGCAGCTGAGAGAGTGAGCAGCTTGAGCCATCGAGAGACTGCTCCAGGAAAAGAGATGAGGAGAATTGGTGGGGAGAGGCCTGAATTGCCTTCCCATTACTTTTTTCCAGCATTGGACTGCCTGATAGCAGCAAACGGACTAATCCGAAAATAAGTAAACACTGGGACAGCTAGCTCTGAGTGCAGCCTGAGATATTGGACCAAAAGGAGCACCTGTGAAGAGTACAGCCCAAGAACTGTGTGAGAGACTGCCTTGGTGGATTAAGAGGATTGCACACCATATCGGCTGTAATAGCAACTGGTCCAAAACCGAACTGAAAGGTAGAAAAGTAAATGTTGTTTCTATTGAATGTTTATCGTGAGTTGAGGCCTATCTTTGCAAGGACCAAACTGTTTGCCATCTGGAGGCCTTCACAAGCAAATGAACTGAACTGTACCAGTGTGTTTATTTAGCATTGGGCTTATGCCAAACTCGACACAAGCCGACTATCCTTGCACCAATGACTGCTTTCTTGGTGAGAGACCAGCTTGGGGATCCAGCCCCTTGCGCAACAAAGAATCGTAGGCTGCAGCCACCTGGAGGGAAAGGCCATGAAGCGGAGGTGTGTCATGCAGGCTCAGCTTTCCCATGCTCTTCAGTCTTCTGCAATGGGTCTTCATACTGCTAGGTCAATTCCTGCCAACTGATATTATAAGTAAATTCAGGGTAGATCCCTGCAACTTTTCTTTAAATCATTTTGTGGTACCATCTGATTGCTTCAGTATCTTACAGGGTTTCAAAGGACTAGGCCAACCGACAGAGGATACCAATAACCAAGGTCTTGTTTATGCATGTTAACTGCCTTTTCTTTCCATCAAGGGCCCCAACAACAGCTGCAATGCCGGCCACCTCCAGGTGCCAATTCTGGCCAGCCGCATAACATTCTGGGTACCCAGTGTTATCAGACTTTTTACTGTGGGACTAATGTACTTGCATGCAGAGTAACCTGAATCAAATCAGTAAAGTAATCATTCTTCTAGATTCATGCCCCATCCTTGTTCAACTCCCCCTTAATAAATCGTCTGGTTTGTTTCACTGTTACATTGCCTCACGAATATCTATTTGTCTGGGTGATGGCTAATGTGTTTGGGGGAAACATATTTGAAGGTGTATGCCTGTATTGAATATTGTTTTATAAGGGGTTCCAGGGGTTTTGCTGAAGACCAGACCTTGGTGGTAAGTGCAAAGGGTGTGCATATATTATTGTTTATTGCTGTGTGTTAACTGCTGCAAAGGGTTGTCCCCCATTAAAAGCTATATGGTCACTAGGTGGGTTTGTGGGTGCTTATAGCATCCCAGAGGGCTATACCAGAGTAGGTAGATACCCCCACTTATATTACTCTGGGTGAAGAAACCAAAATATTGTGATTACTAAGGGTAGGGAAACTCTGGTAAGTGTTACCATTGAACCCAGGTCCCTCAACCTTTGGTCAAAAGTACAGGCAGGGGAAGAAACCCTAGAGACAGCGCTGCCTAGTGGTTACATGAAAGTGGACAAAGCCATGCGGCCTGATAAAGGGTGTTGAGAGAACTTCGGGAGGTAGTGGCTGCATCTCTAACAGCCCCATTCAACAACTCACTGGAAACAGGAGTGGTTCTACAGGACGGGAGGAGGGCAGATGTCCCACTCCATAAAAGCAGAAGCAAGGAGGAGGCTGGCAATTATAGTTTGATCAGTCTGATATCAGTGGTAGGGAAGTTAGTGGTGTCACTTCTGAAGAAAAGAGTTTTGGTGTAGCTTGAATGTAATGGCCTAGAAGACCCAAGGCAGTATGGATTCACGGGTTGAGGGGGAGGTCATGTCAGATGAACCTGACAGATTTCTTTGATTGGGAGACCAGGGAAGTAGCTCTAGGAGTGGTGGTAGATGTGGCCTACTTAAACTTCAGTAAGGCCTTCAACACTAAACTACATAGAAGGCTCATTAGGAAACTGGGCAGTTTGAGGGTGGGTCCTAAGGTGGTAAAATGGGTACAAAATTTGTTGATGGATAGGTGACAGAGGGTTGTGGTAGAACTCACTCAAGGGAAGGGAAAATGGCCAGCAGGGCACCTCAGGGTTCAGCCCTCTTTAAGTGACACTGCAGAAGAGCTGGAAGGGAAGGTCTGCCTCTTTGCAGATGACAACAAAATATGCAGCAAATTGGACACCCCAGAAGAGGTGAAAAGAATGTGCATAGACTTGAGAAAACTCAAGAAGTGGTCAAGAGCTTGGCAGCTGGGTTCAAATGTGAAAAAGTGCAAAACTGTGCACACAGAACACAGAAACTCAGAGGCAGAGTATAATATGGGGGATAGGTACTGACAGTCACCCAACAGAAAACAAACCTGGGAGTAATCATATCTGATGGGCTCAAGGTGGTGAAGCAGTGCAACAAGGCAGTAGGCAGGGCCAGTGGGAGGCTGGGGTGCATAGGGAGGGATATCACCAACAGAAGGAAGAAGAAGATGGTGTTGCCACTATATGCATCATTGGTAAGACCCCACCTGGAGTACTGTGTCCAGTTCTGGAGCTCACATCTCAAGAAGGACACAGACACTGGCCCGCCGGCCCAGCGGTAGGGCTACTGCTCACGGTGCCAGTGACCCGGGTTCGGGAACAGACTCGGGTGGCTGGAGGGCCGGCTGGGGGAGGAGGATCGATTGCCCAAAGGCTGCTCTCCTCCTCCGGGTAGGATGGGATGCTGGTCCCACTGCGATACCGCCACCTGGGTGACCACGGGTGGAGGTGCAGTTAAAAGGACAGCATGTAGTAGGGAGGGAGGATGTCTGCCGGGAGTCAGAGCGTCAGCACGTTGTGACATGCATTGCTTCTAGGCTCTCCATGTGTGCGGACATCCTGTGGGCCGGGCGAAACAGAAAAAAGACCCCGCGGAGCGCCCTGTAGACAGAGCTACAGGCCCTGACCCCAGAGCCCCTGTCAGCGCAGGTAACGGATCCCCAATGAAACACAGACGCCCAGGGAGGAGGAAGGGGAGCCCCGCCTTGTACCCGCCTGCGGGTTAAACCAAGGCAGCATGGGGGGATGACTGCACCTGAAACTGGCAGACAGTAGGGACGCATAAAGGCCATAGCAGACTCCTGAAGGTAAGGAAGCACAATGGAGAGAAAATGGGGCATAAAAATAAAAAAATAAATAAAAAAAATGACACAGACAAAGTGCAAGTTGTCCAGAGGAGGGCAACTAAAATGGTACAGGGGCTGCATCAGAAGCCCTATGAGGAGAGATTAATGGTTCTTAATATGTACACCCTGGAAGTAAAGAGGGAGAGGGGGGACATGATAGAGACCTATAAATACCTCACAGGAGGTGAGTATTTTTCAGATCAAAAGGGCACAAGACCAAGGGGACATGGAAGGGGGACATTTAGGAAGGATTTGAAGAAGTACTCTATCACTGAAAGAGTGGTGGATACCTGTAATGGTCTTCCAGTGGAGGTAGTGAGGGAGAAAACAGTGGCAGGCCTCAAGCATGCATAGAATAGGCACAAGAGAATCTTACCTGGGAAGTGGGGGGAGGTAGCTGGACAGCATTTAGGGTCTGCGGTGAAAGTACAGACAGGGAACAATGGGCAGATTAGGTGGGCCAAGCAGTCCTTATCTGCAGATAAACTATGTTTCTGTGTTTCGATATTCCTCAGCTGATGGAAGTGAGTATCTTTCTGGAGATGGTCCCTGTCTTTATGCCACTCCAGGGCCTTGAACAGTTTCTTTGAGTTTGAGACTGGGTGATCCAGAGGGTCTGTTTTCTGGTGCTAATATCTGTTCAAATGATACTGCACATCCCTCATCTGTTAGCAGGTCCAGAGCACTACAGCTGTTGCTGCTGCCATGTACCCAAGGAGCTACAGTAATTTCCTAGCAGGCTTTATGAGTCCTACTAGGAATGAGTTCATAAATAAAATAATAAGGCTTTCCACCTTGCTCAGAGGCAGGAAAGCTTTTCCCTTCAGTGTGTCCAATTCTGCACATATGAACTCCAATACTTGACTAGGTTCCAGATGTGACTTTCCCAAGTTTAAGAAGAACCCCAATTCCTTGCAGGGTGCTCCTTACTACTGACATGGAGTAAATTGTTTCCTTCTTTCCTTTTCTTCAGACTAGTCAGTCATTCAGGTAAGGAAAACCCACCACAACTTTACTTCGCAAGTGTCCTGCCACCAGCTAGGCACTTTGTGAACACCCTGTCATCGTGTCACAGGTCAGAAAGCATAGGAAAAACCGGGAGCAGTTGTAGAATTCGCAAAAAGTGTTTTTTAGTGCTAGCAGTAACATTAAAAAAATAAACTTGTTCAGTATAACTATTTATAAAGGTAGAATAAACAGAGACGATCCACCTGAGTTTTCCTTCAAACTCTGTGTCTCAAAACATTGCAGTTCTCTAAGTCTCTGCAACCCCCTCCTTAACAAGCATCCTGTTTTTTTTTCTAAAATGTTCTTGTTAATTTCATACAAGTGTAGCAAGAACACACTGTCCCAGAACTGAGGCCCCTTCTCCACAGCTTGTGAAAAAAGGCTTACAACTGCTGTCAGGTTAACCTCGAGGTCCCTAACAGCTTTCTGCAATCATCTCAAACTATAATTATATACATTTCAACAGTAACACTATATAATTTCTAAACAAAGGGATCCCAATATTAGTTACATTTCTACATAATGATTTGCATATATTTTTATACCAGCAGATATGCAAGGGAGGGAAAGACAGAAACAGCAAGGGAAGGTAGAGAGATAGTGAGAGGCAGAGAACTGCAAGACTGTCAGGGTGGTCAAGTCCTAGGTCTCTCAGGAAAATTTGGTTGTGCAACCTAACAGACAAGAGACAGGAAAGAATAGAACAGATCCCTGCATTCAAACTCTCCGTAACAACTGAGACATGGCCTATTCAACCCTATCACATACACCCCCCTCTTTAAGAGGGAACCTGTTTTATCAAACAGGTTTCCAAAACTTTCTATTAATTCTGTACTAACATTAACTTCTAACTTTCAGAAATTAAGCACATGTGCAGTATCCTTTTTTCTATAACAGTACGGTAAACAGTAAAGTTTAAACTCATACATTTGTTTTTCAACCTTCAGAACCCTCAATTCCTGATCCATATCTTGACAGAAAATCAGCATTGTTATTCTCTTTATCAGATTTGTGTATCACCTTGAATTTAAATGGCTGTAGTGACAGGTACCACCTTGTGATTCTGGATTTTTTATATTTCATTTGGTTAAGCCAACAGAGAGGATTGTGATCTGTTATAAGGACAAAGTCAGTACCTAGCAAATAAAACTTAAGGGACTCCATGGCCTACTTTGCTGCTAAACATTCCTTTTCAATGGTGGAGTACCTTTTCTCTGTGTCATGCAACTTCCTACCTATGTACAGAATAGGATGTTCTGTCCCATCTATATTTTGACTCAGGACTACACCTAGGCCTACCTCTGATGCATCTGTTCTCAAAATCCGGGCTTCTTAAAAGTGGGGCTGAACATAATGCAGCCTTAATGGCTTGAAAAGCTTCATCACACTCAGGGGTCCATTTTATAATATTTGGGAACTGTTTTTTTGTGAGTTCAGTGAGGGGAGTAGCTAACTCAGCAAAGCTGGAAACAAATCTCAGATAATAACCAGCCAGCCCTAAAAATTATCTGATATGTTTCTTGGTTTTAGGGACAGGGCTGTTAGCTACAGCTTCTATCTTAGATACCTCTGGCTTAACTTCTCCATTTCCCAACACACAGCCCAAATATCTGGTTTCCTGCATGCCCAATGCACATTTGGTAGGATTAATAGTTTTTGATAGCTTGGGGAACTGCTCGAAGGTGTTCCAGGTGGCTTTTCCAGTCTAGGTTGTATACCACAACATCATCCAGGTACGCAGCACAATAACCAGTGTGAAGTGATAAAATTACACCCACGTAATGCTGGAATGTAGCTGGCGCACCATGTAAACCAAATGGCATTGTGGTGAACTGATAGAATCCAACAGGAGTGGCAAAACGCAGTTTTGTCTCTGGATTCTTTACCTAAAGGGATTTGCCAGTAACCCTTGGTGAAACTGAGGGTACTGATATACTTTGCACTCCCCAGTTTGTCCACCAAATCATCTATTCTGGGCGTAGGATAACTGTCAAATTCTGACACTTGATTAAGTTTCCTAAAATCAAGGCAGATTCTAACACCCCATTCTTTTTTGTTTGCAGTTACCACTGGAGATGACCAAGCACTCCTCGACTCTTCCATGATACCGAATTCTTTCATTTTTTGTATTTTCTTAACCACATCAGCTCTTAACCGCTCTGGTAACCTGTATGTCCTTTGTCTAATAGGGCGAGCATTGCTTGGCACTATTATGTGCTCAACTCCTTTTGCTCTACCTGGTACTGTGGTAAAAGTACTGTTAAATGACTTTAGCACATTACAAATTTCTGCAGTTTGTTCTGAGGTTAAGGAAACATTCACCTTTACAGCATCAGCAGTTACAATTTGTTCCAGTCTATCATAAGCTACATCTATATCTTCTTTATCAGTTTCTGGTAAAACTAGCAAAACAGCTTTTGGTGTTTTTTCAACCCATTTCTTGAGGAGATTAGCATGGTATATCTTAGTAGGATTATTTTCCTGTCATGAGTCTCAATATCATAGTTAATGGTGCCAGTACGTCTAAGCACTCTATAAGGCCCTTGCCACTTCATTAACAGTTTATTTTCTGTTGTGGGTAACAGCAGCAAAACCTTTTCGCCTGGCTCAGAAACTTTTTCTTTTACCCCCATGGTCATAATGTGCCTTCTGCTGGTTTTGGGCCTCTTCCTGATTACTATGGATAATTTCAACATATTTTGCCAGTTTCTTTCTTAGGGCACACATATCAGATATCATACATTGTTTCTGAGTAGGGTTATCTTCCCACGTTTCTTTTACCACATCCAGTGGCCCTCTTGGCTGTCTACCATACAGCATTTCAAATGGTGAAAACCCTGTTGATGCCTGTAGCACTTCTCTATAAGCGAAAACTAGATAAGACAAGTATTGGTCCCAATCTTTCCCTTCCCTTTTTATAAACCTTTTTAACATGCATTTTAGGGTTTGGTTAAAACACTCAACAAGACCGTCTACCTGATGGTGATAGGGGAGGTTATGGCAGTGATACCTAGTAGTCTAGTAGTAGTAGTCAAAGATGATCAAGGGGCTGGGGGACTTATCATATGAGAGGAGGTTGAAGGAGTTGAACATGTACTCACTGGAGGAGAGGAGGGACAGGGGTGACATGATTGAAACCTTTAAATACATGAAAGGAATAAACAAGACGGGTACAGAGGGGCTGTTCAAAGTAAGGGAGGGGAGGGCCACCAGGGGCCATGATATGAGACTGGAGGGAGGAAGGTTCAGGAGGAGATGAGGAGACACTTTTTACAGAGAGGGTGGTGGCTGGGTGGAATGCGTTACCTGCAGAAGTGGTATGCAGTAGAACAGTGGACTGCTTCAAAAGGATGGGACAGGACAACGGGAGGGTTAATGAAGGGAAGGGTGGAAGGGAGGGGCAGCTGCAGAATAAGGGGTGCTAGCTGCACGTTCGAGCAGACTTGATAGACCTCTAGGCCTTTATCTGCTGGCAAATTTCGTATGTATGTTCGTATTAAATCCCGTCTCCTCCCTGATGCCCTTAGTGATCACAATCCGATTCTCATTGTACGTAAGGTACATCGCCCCAAACCTCCCCCTAAAATCATACAGCCCTGGTCTTTTAAATCCTTAGACCTTACCCCACTCAGCTCTGCACTTGCTTCCACCAACTGGGCTCCCCTCTCCACTGTCATTTCTATCGACCAAGCCCTTGACTATTTTAAGGATACATTCATTGCCACCTGGAATGGTTTTGCTCCTTTCAGAAGGACCAGAGTCCATAGACCTACTGGTCTGCTTCAGAGAGCATGACCAGGCCTGGAGAAAACACAAATCTACTAAACATCCAAATGACTATGCCAAGTACAGAATGCTATGCAATTCATGTACTAAAGCTACTAGACTGGCTAAGTCCGATTATTTCAACTCCTCATTCCCGACTAGCATTAACTCTTCATCTAAATTCTGGAGGGTAGTTCATACCCTATTCTCTACCCCTCCCCCTTCCCCTCCAGTTCTCAAAATAAATAACTCCCTTGTTTCCAACCGTGGCTCCGTGGCCAATTAATTTAATGCCTACTACACACTGTGCGCCACGTCTCTTCTAAATTTCCTCTCCCCCTTGCCACTTACTAATGTCAGCCGTTCGACTCAGCCAGTGCCTACCCCTCCTCCTTTTTCCTTTTCTACTATCTCCTCTGAAGAAACTCTTAGTGCCCTCCTAGCCTTCAACCCCTCTAGAGGATCCTCACCAGATGAGCTCGATCCTAAACTTCTCTACCTTTCTGCTCCTGAAATTGCTTATCCTATCTCCCTAATCCTTAACCTCTCCTTTATTTTTGCCCAAGTACCCTCATCTTGGAAATATGCTGTAGTCCTTCCTCTCCCCAAGGGTGGTGACACATCCACTCCTGGCAACTATCGCCCCATTTCCCTCCTTCCTACTCTTGTCAAACTTCAAGACAATTTAGTTCTCTCTCAACTATCACCCTTCCTCTCCAATTCTTTCTTCTTCACCCCCTTCCAGTCTGGTTTTCGAAAAAAACACTCAACCACCTCCCTCCTCAGGCTTACTGACTCCATCCTTTCAGAGATGGACAATGGCCTGGTCACCTCGGCCATCTTTGTCAACCTAGCCAAAGCTTTCAACACTGTTTCCCATCCCCTGCTTCTTGATTCCCTCTCCTCAACTGGCCTTGCTCCATCAGCCACCAATTGGTTTAAATCCTACCTCACTGGCAGGACCCAATCAGTGAGAATCCTTGATTCCATCTCCCTTCCACTCCCCATCAACACTGGTGTCCCTCAGGGCTCAGTGCTCGGTCCCCTACTCTTCTCCATTTTCCTTAATGATCTTCCCACAGCCTGCTCATCCTCATCTACTCACATGTACGCTGATGATACTGTTTTATACAGTTCCAGAAAAAACCCTGCTGCTGTGGAAACCAGCTTACAACATGACTTCAACCAAGTTCAGCTCTGGTTTGCTTCTCACCAGCTTTTTCTAAACGCCAAGAAGAAAGACTCAATGACCTCTGGCAACAGGCAGATACCCTCTAGGCCCTACCCACCTTCCACACCCTTGACGGGACCATCCTGGAAGACGCCTCCTCATTTAGATATCTGGGGGTTTGGCTGGACCAGCACCTAACTTCTCTGTGCATATCGATGCTATCCTGAAGAAACTGCACCCCAAGCTTGGTGTTCTGTATGAGAACTGTAGTAGCATTCCAATGACTGCCAGGCATGAAATTGTCCAGAAGATGATACTTCCATCTTTGACTACTTTGACGTAGTCTATGGTGCTGCTCCCAAATCTTTCCTGACCAAGTTGGACACTCTCTTTAACTCCTTCTGCCACTCTGCTCTTGACTCCCCTTCCCGCTCCCACCACTGTGAACTGTGAACTATATTGCTCTCTAACATTCCTTCTATTATCTCACAGACGCATCTCACACTGTACCAAACTGCCAAATTCTGGTTCGGAGTGCTCCCCTACTATCTCTCATCCTCTCTCTCTCTCTCCACTCCCCCTCCCCCCACCCACTCTCTCAGATCTAATGATGCCCACACTTGGTTGGTCCCTTGCCGTTCCACCCTCATCGGTCAGACTGGTTTCGCCTATCGCTTCCCTAAAATCTGGAATTCCCTCCCCCCCGAAATATGACACTCCTCCTCCAACTACTCCCTTACCTCTGCCCTACACAATTATCTCTCCTTCAGCTGTTCCTGCTTTAACCCTCCTTAATACCTATCCCCAGTTTCTACCTTCCTACCCTGATCCAGCAGGGTTCTCAACATCCTGAAGGGGAAATCAGGAAATGGCTACCCCTTCTCCTCATATTCTGTTCTTGCCTCTCCCCCTCTTTTCTCCACCTGCCATTCTGGGTCACCCGTGTGCAAAACCTACGGCATCCTTTTTGCTCCAACAGCACTTGCGTACTACCTCGAGCCTGCTCCTGGTACACTCATACACTATAATGGTTCTGTTTCATTATTACTGTTTTTGTATGTTTATATGTTCTTTTGTATGATTTTGGACATGTATTGTCATTTACCCAATGTTCCACTACTGTTTATTGTACAATACCTTGTGTTCCAACTGTTACATAATCTTACAATGTTGCATTGTTTGTACTACCCACATATTATTGTAACTGATCATCCATCACAACCCTATGTAACCCCCTCCCCCCAGGTTGCACCATGAGATGAGCAACTTGTTGTTCAGTATGCCCTCCTGGTGAAACATTTCAATAAATAAAAAATTTGGTGTGACACACCCTCAATGGTCAGAGTCACTTGGTATCTAGTGTCCCCGTGGATGCCAATGACACCAGTACCTGGTCCTTTTGCACAGTGTTTTCCCAGCACTTCAACATGCACTAGGGTCTGTCTGCTTCCCGAATCAATGAGTCCCTGTACAGTCTTATCCCCCACCTTCACATCTGTTAAGTATTTGCCCCAATTTGCCAAGGACAGATCTGCTCCAGTGTCACTCTTTTTACAGCAATTTTTTGCAGTCTGACCTGGCTTATTACAGTTATGGCAAATAACATCTTTGGGCACAGATTTGTTACCCCCAACAGAGTTCTTATCAGCTGTTACCTCGCTGCTGTGGCATCTGTCTGGCCATTTAGTAGTCCTCAGCCAAAGAAACAGCCTTTTCCCCACTTTCTGGTTGGTGTTCCTTTACCCAAAGCTGCACATCTGTAGGCAGATGTTGATGATTGCTCCACTGCAGATGTGTCGATGATCTGTGGGACTGTTTCACCCTCTGGTTGGAGCCATTTTATCATGAGTTCTCTGAGTCGGGTGAAGGCTTCTCGAGGATTGTCGACTTGAGTTATACTTCAGCGATCGAAATCTCTACCTGTAGGTCTCTCCTGAGATGTCATACCTTTTCAGGATTTCACTTTCCACCAGGTCATAGTTTTCTGACTGTGCAGTGTCCATAATGCTGTAGGCAAGTTGGGCTTTCCCTGTCAGGTAGGGTACCAGTCTGATTGTTCATTGCTGCTTTGGCCATTGGCAGGCTGTGGCAATTCTTTCAAATGTTATCAGGTATGACTCAATATCATCCAAGGGACACAACTTTGTAAGTTTAATGGCTTTTAAGTTGCTTGTGTTTTGTTGCTCATCTGGATCTGTGCCAGATCCTCTGCCTTTGATTGCCTGCAAGGCATCCAGCCATCGCTGCTCTTGTCACTGCATCTCTTCTCTCATCTGCTGATCCTGTTGCTGCATCTCTTCTCTCCTCTGCTGCTCCTGTCACTGCATTTCTTCTTTTCTCTGTGCTTCTAAATGTTGAAGCTCTTTTTCTCTCTGCTTCTCCATCTCTTTTTGTTGTATAGCCCACCATTTGAAAAAGGCAGTCATACTTTCAGGTTCTGTCACTGCCTGTTCTTTTTCCATAACTGGTGCTGGCTGTACAGTCTCATCTTGAACTTCTGTCTCTGCTAGTTTGGTTGCCACTCTCCTGTTAACCACTCCTGGACTTGCTGTTGCAGAATCCATTCCTTTCTCTATGCTTCGCTGGTACTAGGTCCAGTACCCACACAAAACTCCTGGCTTAGAGTATGCAAGGTGTAAATCCCACTTAGGCTGACACCATCGGTCATCGAGGCATCAGTCAGGAAGCATAGAAAAAACCAGGAGCAGGTGTAGAATTCACAAAAAGTGTTTATTAGTACTAGCAATAATATAAAAAAATAAACTTGTTCAGTATAACTATTTACAGAGGCAGAATAAACAGAAAAAATTAATCTGAGTTTTCTTTCAATCTCTGTGTCTCAAAACACTGCAATTCTCTCTTCTAAGTCTCTGAAACCCCCCTTCTTAACAAGCATCCTGCTTTTTTCTAAAATGTTCTTGTCAATTTCATACAGGTGCAGCAAGAACACAATGTCCCAGAACTGAGGCCCCTCATCCATGGCTTCTGAAAAAGGGCTTGCAAACTGCTCTCAGGTTAACCTCTTGAGTTCCCAACAGCTTTCTGCAATCATTTCAAACTATAGTTATATACATTTCAATAGTAACACTGCATAATTTCTAAACAAAGGGATCCCAATATCAGTTACATTTCCACATAATGATTTGCATATATTTTTACACCAGCAGATATGCAAGGGAGGAAAAGACAGAAACAGCAAGGGAAGGTAGAGAGAAAGCGAGAGGTAGAGAATTGCAAGATTGTTAGGGTGATCAACTCCTAGGTCTCTCAGGAAAATGTGGTTGTGCAACCAGACAGACATGAGACAGGAAAGGAAAGAACAAAACAGATCCCTGCATTCAAACTCTCCATAACAACTGGGACAGGGTCCTATTCAACCCTGGCTCACTCCCCAGGAGCTGAGGTCGACCCAAAGGGTACGGCAATTCCCAGCCAGAATCTTAGGCACTTTCTGTACAAAGGTCTCAATGGAGTATCAAAATGTGCATTCTTCAGGTTCTAGCCACTTTCCTCTTTGTGGGATGGGATCACAGCACTCAGTATCACTATTTTGAACTTTTTTGTTTTTTTTTTAATGTGCCTGTTCAGGAATCTTAGGTACAGAATAAGTCTGCATTCCCCCAATTTCTTTTGGGTTAGGAAGTGTCCAGAAAAGAGGCATCTTCCCCATTGGGAGGGAGGGACCTTTCCAACAGCTCTGAGCTTTAACACCTTTTTTACTTTCAGTTCCAGATTTTCTCTTTTGGGCTGTGTGTGGGGAAACATCTTGGGGTTTTCAGTTTTGAAAGTTTTATAGACTCAAAAGCTAAACCCTGACCCACTACTTCCAGGATCCACTTGTTTGTAGTGATGCTTTGCCACTCCTGGAAGTAGTGGGTCAGGTGCCTCCCACTGGCAATAAGTCTATGATGACCTGGACTGAAAGGTCAGAAGTTCTGTTTCACCTGTGACTTGGAAGCTGAAGCTTGCCTTTGCTTAGCACCTCTCCTGCATCTAGCCCTTGTAGTTCCTCATTGAAATGGGTACTCATCAGGTGGGTAGGGCCTTTGGCAAAAGGCCCTGCCCCTACTTTCCCTTACATCAAACCTGTAAGATGTGGAGTCTTTTCTGCCTGGGTTAGACTTTTGTAAGTGGATTTCTGTTCACTCATTTTCCTCAAGTGTACTTCTGTTTTGTCACCAAACAATGACTAACCTTCAAAGAGGAAGTAACTTGCCTTGGCCTGAGTGTCCTGAGTCAGAATGGTAGCCCTTAGCCAGGAAAACTCCTCCAGGCCACAGTGCATGCCAGGTCTCTGGAAGCAGTGTCACTGGCATATGAAATAAATAGTAGCCTCAAGTGCTGCTCTGGTAGCTGTGAAATCATCATCCTCTTCACCTTCAGCCTTTGCACTCAGATCCATAACTGTATCCCACAGCTCCTTTGGATACTGGGCTGTGTATACCATACAGGCTGCCTGTCTCAGCTGCAAGGTTGCGGTTGTCCTATATGAAAAAGAACTGTATGTTGCTAATATGTAAACTATATCTAAATATACCATAAACATGTTATAGGGGCATGGTAGCTCCCCTTTAGTTAGGGTTAAGTAGGCTGTTTAATGTTAAGCCCCAAATTTTGCACCTTAATAACTTTGGCAGCATCTGATGAAATAACCCACAATTTGGCATGTATGGTCAGGCTGTCAGTGTTTCAAGATATTAAAAGTTTTGTGATGGCATCTTATACAGTTTTTGAAATATGGAGCATGAAAAAAACAGGAAAAAAAAAACACTTTTGGTTTCCCTGTTCTTAACATTGAGTATTTTTTGCTCTCACCTACAGCCTAGACCATGTGGAATTTTTTCATGAAATTTTCAGGATTGAAGGGGCTTATGCTAAGGGCATACATTTACAAGGTTTGTTGAAAAAATGCTATACCGTTTAAAGTTATAATGATTTTTTAGTTAATATTCAAGTTTGACTGGTAAAAAAAAAAAAGTATTGTGAAACAGTCGAGATGGACACCATTTTCTTTTCACTTTTTAAACCAAACATTTACAGTACATAAAAATGATGCCTTTAAAAAAAACACCTGAACTTAGTTAAATGGGACCCGTTTAGCTAGATTCTGGTGTTTGTTTGTTTTGTTAAAGTTGCCAGAAATACCTTTTCTGGTCACCCAAAATCAAGGGTGCCCAGCTTAGCAAGAGGAGCCATTTACCTGTGTTTTCTGGAGGAGAACAGTAGGATTTTCTTAAGTTCTGTAGCCACAGCTGGAACTCGTGCTGTGGGCTGCAGTGAGAGCAGTAAGCCACTGTTTCCCTGATGTCTAGTGGCACCCCCACCCCCCACTGCCATCCCTTTATGTGTGCAATATTTTTCTGGTGTCTAGCAGCACCCAACCCTCTGACTGCCATCCCCTCATGTATGGTACCCTTTCCTGGTGTCTAGTGGTGCCCCCACCCTCCGAACACAATCCCCTCATGTTCCCTGGTGCCTAGTGGCACCCCACCATCCTATGATCACTGTCTCCTTGTGTACGGTACCTTTCCCTGGTGTCTAGTGGTGCCCCCACCTGCTAATCATTGTCCCCTGATGTACAGTAAGTTTTTTTGGTGTCTAGTGGCACCTTCCACACTTAGAATGCCATCCCTCAGTGTGAAAAAGTGCAACATAATGCACTTGGGGTGCAGAAACCCAGGGGCAGAGTACAAAATGGGTATAGTGGTACTGACAACCACCAAGCAGGAAAAGAAACCTGGGGTAATCATATTGGATGACCTAAAAGTGACCAGGCAGTTGGGAGAGCTAGTGAGAAGCTGAGGTGCATAGGAAGGGGTATCATGAGCAGAAAGAGGGAGATATAGATCTCTGATAAGACCCCACCTAGAGTACTGTATGCAGTTCTGGAGACCACACCTTCAGAAGGACATAGACAGAGTGGGGCTATCCGGAGGAGGGCAGCTAAAATGGTGTAGGGTCTGCATCAAAGGTCCTAAGATGAAAGACTAAAGGATCTCAATATGTATGCCCTAGAAAAGAAGAGGGAGAGGGGAGATATGAAAGCGAGACCTTCAAATACCTCACGGGGATAAATAAAGTACAGGTGGGAAGTATTTATCAGAAGAAAATGTGCTCAAGAACAAGGGGACATGCTATGAAGCTGGAGGGGGGGTAGATTAGAAACATAGAAATATAGAGGTCGACGGCAGATAAGGACCGAAAGGCCAATCCAGTCTGCCCATTTCTTTTTCTTCCTTATAAATGTGCCATCGGCCTTTGCTCTGTCAGTGGCCTATCTATTCATACTCATCTGTATTGCTCCCTTATGCCTATCCCATGCCTGTTTGAAGCCCTGCACTGTATTCATAGCCACCACTTCCTGAGGTAGGCCGTTCCATGCATCCACCACTCTTTCTGTGAAAAGAATTTCCCTCACATTCCCCTTAATCTGCCTCCTCTAATTCATGCTGTGTCCTCTTGTCCTGCTATTTTTCTTATATTTAAACATGTTAGACTCTTTCACCTTGTTAATGCCCTTAAGGTGTTTGAATGTTTTGATCACATCACCTCTCTCCCTCCTTTGCTCAAAGGTATACATATTGAGCTCCATTAATCTGTCCTCATATGTCTTCTGATGCAGTCCCTGCACCATTTTGGTTCTCCTTCTCTGGACTGCCTCAATTTGGTTAATGTCCTTGTGAAGGTGTGGCCTCCAGTACTGCACACAGTACTCCAGATGGGGCCTAACCAGTGTCTTGTAAAGAGGGATTATTACCTCCCTCTTATGACTTGTGATACCCCTACTAATACACCCTAACATCCCTCTAGCCTTACCTACTGCTTTATAGGTCTGCTTGGATGATTTCAGGTCATCGGTGATGACGATGCCCAAGTTTCTTTCTTCCTTTGTGACTGCCAGCAACTCCCCTCCCAGCCTATAGGTGGCTTCAGGGTTTCTCTTCCCTATGTGCATGATCTTGCACTTCTTTGCATTAAATCCCAGTTGCCACTCTTCAGACCATTTTGCTAGTTTATCCAGATCTCTTCTCATTCTGCCCACCCCATCTGGATCATCTACTCTGTTACAGATCTTGGTGTCATCTGCAAACAGACAAGCCTTGCCCTCTAGTCCATCTGCAATGTCACTAATGAAGATAATGAAGAGGACTGGCCCCAGGACTGATCCCTGAGGTACCCCACTTGTGACTTGCATCTCTTCTGACTGTATACCATTTACCACCACTCTCTGTTTTCTGCCCATCAACCAGTTTGCCACCCAGTTGACCAACTTCTGACCCACCCCAAGCCTACACAGTTTATTTATCACTCTTTTATGTGGAACAGTGTCGAAAGCTTTGCTGAAGTCAAGGTAGGTGACATCATCTGCTCCCCCTTGGTCCACTACTGTGGTTGCCCAATCAAAGAAATCTATAAGATTAGTTTGACAGGATCTTCCTTTTGTAAACCCATGCTGCCCTGGATCCTATGCCCCTATGGATTCCAGGTGTTGCACTATCCTTTCCTTAAGGAGTGCCTCCATAATCTTGCCAACTACTGAGGTAAGACTGACTGGTCTGTAGTTCCCTGCCTCCTCCCTGCTACCACTCTTGTGGAGCGGGATCACATGAGCCCTTCTCCAGTCTTCTGAGACTTCTCCTGTGCTCAGACACTCACTAAACTGTTCTGCTAATGGCTCTGCTAGTTCCACCCTTAGCTCCTTAAGTACCCTGGGATGTATGCCATCAGGTCACATTGTCTTGTCCACCCTGAGCTTAGCAAGCTCTTGTAGGACCCTTTCTTTTGTGAAGGGAGTAGTGCTCACCTCCCTCCCTCCTGTGTCCATGGTGCTGAGCTGTGGGCCCTGCCCTACCTTCTCTTCAGTAAATACTGAGCAAAAGTATCTATTTAGGATAGATGCTTTTACAGGGTCCTCCTCCTCACACGCCCCCTTTTCTCCTTTGAGTTTAGCTTATGTAAATATTTGTTTATATGCAGCCGTATTGGCTCTTGCTAGAGTTTGTTAGAATTACTGATTAGTTCCTGAACATCAGTTGAGTGGACACCCTGCTGTAAAACTGGTACTGTGTACCTTGCTCAACTTATGTAAGTCACTGGGTTCCATAACCAGTCATTTAATTATAAAAAATAATTAAGCAATATTGTATGACAGGATGTGTGTCTTGCAAAATAATGCCATGCCTCAGGCTGAGGCAGGTGGCCACAGGTTGAGTGCATTTCACACCCGAGAAGTGATGTTATTCTACATGAAACATACACCTGGAGTACATTACTGCTATTGTACAATGGCTTGCTCGTTAATAAAAAAAAAAAAAGTGAAAAAATAAATTTTTGTTCATTTTATATTTGATTTTTATGTGTGTAGGTGTACCTATTAAAAACATTCCATAATTTGTACTTTTGCCACTAAGTGGTGCTGCTGCCTGATGGATCTTGTCTGCCCTATCCCCAGGGTTTTTTTTGTGGAGTTTGTCTATATATGGTTTCAGTCTACACTGAGCGATCTTTCACATTGCACCCCCGCCTGCCCACCTGCTCCCCTGTACTACTGCACAGTGTCTGAAGTGGGCCATTTGTTAGAGATGACATTTATTGTTGGTGCTCAGCAGGAGCTGGAGCTGTGGGGAGTACAGTACTTCTGAAATGTGCATATGTATCCAAGACTGTGGTTTGGATCAGGGGAAGCTGAGAAGTTGATGTTACAGCTTCATTTCATTTTTGTTTTTTTAATTAAATAACTTTATATAGTGCAGCCATTTCTCAGCACGACTAAGCCACTCAGCCAGTGTAGTGAACATGGCACTGCTGAACTGTGTACGTGCTATTACCTTCATGCAGCTGGGTGGGGAAGTGAGAAGCCACAGAGTCATGGTTTTGTTTTACTTTTCCACTTTTTAAAAAAAAATGGTGATCCATCTCACGGGAGACAGGATGCTGATGGGGCTATCTGCATGGCCTGAAAATGAAGAAACAAAGTAAAAATAAAAGTATAGGCAGAGGATGACAGCATTGTGAGAATGTGAGTAGTGATCACTGTTTTCTTTATGTGAGAAGGTCATGTGTGTGCCTGCACTTGGTCCAGTGATGTTAATGTCAGATAATATCACTGTTCCAGTGGCACACTGACCAGTCAGGATGTCAGAAAGTTTCTTGCCACTGTACAACTTGCATTTTCAATGTTTCTGTTTTATTACCACTCATCCACCACCCTTACAATAAATAACATCCTTATGTCCTTTTTGAATCTCCCCTCCATTATTTTCCATGAGTAACTTCTCATCACAGTTCTTCATTTCCTGTGAACAGTTCTCTGCAGTCCACCTTGTTGATACTCTGCAAGTGCGTCTAAGTCTCTGTCATGTTCTCCTTTCCCCTTCTGGCCTCCAGGGTCTACGTGTTCAGGCTTGCTAGCTTAGAAGCTTTGATTTATTCATTTATTTGATACTTCTGATTACAATACCTTTGAGCTTATAGCTCTTTTACAAAGGTTCCACATCAAAGGACAAGATATCCATAGACAATACAGGATTCGAATTGAGGTACAACAAAAAAGTGCAAGTAGCTATCTAATACAGTCTTATATTTTTAAACTAATCATTCAGAGTCCTTTTTAGCAGTGGAGTATCAGGGTTAAAGAGACAGATGTGGGGAGGCAGTGGGTACCAGGGTGGATGACGGATAGCAAGGTGCAGAATGCTGAAATTAGTCAGGCGTGGATCAGTGGCAGGTGGTGATGCTGGCTAGTGCTCTCAGTGCTGGATCCAATGGGAAGAAGAGAACATAGCAGCAGAGGTGTTAGAGAGTAAGGATAGGGTGCTGCCGAGGTAGAGGAGGGGAATGTAACCATTTACATAAGCATATTAAGGAGGCGGTATAGTGTAGTGGTTTAAGGCTCAGAGCTGGAAACATGGAGACTTGGATTTGAATCCCACAGCCCCAACTTGCATACTGTGTGACCCTAAGCAAGTCACTTAACTTCCTTGTGCTCCCAGGTCGCACCTGAAAACAAGCTTTGGCTTAGTGTGCTTCTCCTGGTTAAACAATTCCCCCTTTCCCTTACATAGTGCTGGCCCTGCATAGGGTTATCCAAAGCAATCACATTTTCCCACTTGTGCAAGGTGTTTTTTTTAGTTCAGTTTTGAAATTGCCAATCTTGTCAGCGTTCACTATTGAGGCAGGGAAACCATTCAGCCATTGTGAAGCCCTGTAGGTGAAAGACCACTGTGCAAGACTAGTCCTTCTACGGGGTACACAGTGGGCACTGCTGGACACGCTTCTTGTGTGGTGGGCACTGGCTGAAATAGTGCATGGAGTCCTGGGGGAGTTGGGTTGAGAAATACCTTCTTTCCCATGAGGCAAACCTGGTACATAATTCTTTCTTTGAGAGGGAGCCAACCAGTTTGGGTATAAAGATCGCAGGTGTGGGTAAGTGTCAGTGTTCAGCACCAATCTGCACACTTTGTTCTTGACCTTCTTGACTCTATTTTAGTGAGGAGTTAGAGGCTACACTGTACACTGCTAGCCCATAGTTGATGACAGGATGGAACTGTTGACAGCCATGCTCATGGCTTCAGGTGTGATGACGTTCCAGTGCCTAAATAAGATGCCTAGTTTAGCATTAGCAGTTTTAACCATGTTGTCAATGTGCGAGTTGAATGTGAGGGATTCATCTAAGGTCACACCCAAGTATTAACCTGTTCAAGGGTGTCACCCTTCCTATTATACTGTATATGTCAATCTGGCTTACTTTCTTCCTGGCCTGGCGGTTTGAGAACAGCATAACTCATTTTTTTTGTAGTTGAGAAGTAATATATTCTGGTGGAACCATTCCTCTAGCTCTTTGTAGCTCATTGGTAAGTGGCCCAAGGTTACTGTTGCTGGCGAATACTACAGTGTCTGCATATAGCAGGATATGCGAGGTGCAGGAGTCAAGAAGGGTGTTAAGAAAGAAGCTAAAAAAAAGGGGTCCCAGGATGGATCCCGGAGGAACTCCAAGGAACACATTCTTAACACTGGACAAAGTTCCATTGATTTTTACTTGCTGGGTTCTATCAGTAAGGTAGCTGTGGAACCAGTTGATGGTTTTTAAGGGACAGACTCAGGTCAAGAAGTTTTACTAGGAGAATATGGTGATTATCCAGGCCAAATGCTTTTGTTAGGTCAATGTATATGGATCCCACCTGTTTGCCATTGTCCAGGGCTGAGTGGATATCATTTGTGTACTCAAAGAGTGTGGTGGAAGTGCCGTGTGCTTTGCGGAAGTCATGTTGCTGAGGGCATTGTATATTGTTTTTGCATTTGTACTCTGTTAACTGGTCGGCCATGACCCTCTCCAGGGCTTCAGATGGGGAAGAGGATGGAGATGGGTCTGTAATTTGAATTTAATGCCCGGTCTCCATTTTTGTATATAGGAGTAACTTGGGCCATTTTCCATTGCTTAGGAAACTGTCCAAGCATTAGTGGTCTATTAAATAGCTTTGTGATAGGAGTTGCACGTTCATCCAGGGTGAGGGCTACTATCTTCATATCGATGGAGTCTCTTCCTATCCTTTTTTTGCCTATGACTCTCTTTATGTATTTTTTGGTGTTAGCCATGGAAGAAATAGAAAGGGGATATGTCAGTTCTTTTGGGGGGGGGGTTAGGGTTTTGATAGGTTAATATGTCGCTGTCAGCCTGTTCAGAAAGGTAGTCTGGAGGGAGGATGCTACTGAGGTCTGTGAAGGAAGACTTGAATGTGTTAATTTCCAGTGGGCTCTGTGTGATGGTTCCATTGTGAATTAGCATAGGGGGGCTGCGCCTTGTTGTCTTTACCAGTTAATTCCTTTATTTTAGCCCAAAACAGTTTCCCATTTCCCCAGTGACTCCCTTGTTGTTCTCTGTAGTATTCAGCTTTGGCTGCTCTGATCTCTTCAGTGCATCTATTTCTGGCGGCCTTGTAATTCTGAAGGTCGCACGGTCTTCCCCTTGCTTTGGCTCAGTACCAGAGATGATGCCTGGTACGCATGAGTTCAAGTAGACACTGTGTTCTCCAGCCATTGTCTGGTCCTTTTGTTCTTCATTTCCATACAGGAGCAAAGATGTCAAAGATACTTGTGAGTTTGGATATGAATAGGTCTAGTGTCAGCAGAAAAGGAACAGTAAGCCCATTTAGTCTGCCCTATTGTCTCTGCCTAACCCTATACCCTGGACCCTACTTGGTCACAGGTGTCCCCTCCGCCTACTGATAATACTCATGTGCCTATCCCATGCATGCTTAAAGCTCCCCCACTGTCTTTACCCCTATCAGCTCTTTTGGCAAGACGTTCTAGGCCATCTATCTCCCCCCTGCTGTGAAGAGATATTTCCTCACATCCTTATTAAACTCTCCCCTCTCAAGTTTCATAGCATGCCCCTATGTACTGGTGTTCCTCCTCCTCTGAAAGAGGTTCCCCCCTGCACTTTGTTCATCCCAGTGAGGATGAACAATCCTCAATCATGTCCCATCTCGCTCTCCTCTCTTACAGTGAGTACATGCCTAGCTCCCACTGTTTCTCCTCATATGACTTCTCTTGCAAACCCTGCACCATTTTAGTAGCCTCCTCTGAACCGCCTCCCCCTGGCAAAGTCCTTGCAGAGGTGCGGCCTGTAGATATAGATGCATTACTCCAGGTGGAGTCTTATAAGTGAGCCATACAAAGGCAATACCACCTCCCTTCTCCTGCTAGAGATCTCCTTCCCTATGCAACTCTGCATCTCGATCGCCTTGCCTACTGCCCTGCCACCTTGAGATCATCAGATATGATCACACCAAGGCCCCTCTCTTACTTGATAACTGTGAGTACCTCCTCCATCTTATACAGAGTCCTGGGGTTACTCCACCCCAGGTACATGACTGCACCTTTTGGCACTGAAACCCAGCTGCTATGCCCTAAATCACGCCTTTAGTTTCTCCAGATCTCTGCATTCTACACACTCCCTCTTGAGTGTCCACCCTATTGCAGATTTGTGTGTCTTCTGAAAAGAGACACACTTTCCCCTCAAGTAACTCAGCAATATCACATATGAAGACACTGAAGAGGACAAGGCCCAGCACCAAGCCCTGTGGTATCCCACTGGTCACTCTCCTTCCTCTGAGTGACTGCCATTTACTACTGTCCTTTGCCTTCTAACCAATTTGATACCCAGTTACCACTTTATCCTCAAATCCCAGGCTGCTAAGTTTCTTTATCAGCCTCCTGTGGTACAGTGTCAGAGGCCTTAACGAAGTCCAGATAGGCTACATCCACTGCCCTCCTCTGAACCACTTCTCTAGTTACTCAGTCAAAGAAATCTATGAGATTTGTTTGACATCACCTCCCTCCTGTGAAGCTGTGCTGCCAGTGGTCCAGCAGCCCATATGTCTCCAGGTACTTCTGTAGTCTCTCTCCCTTCAGCAGGCACTCCATTAACTTCCCCCCACTACTGATGTGAGACTGACTGGTCTGTAATTGCTGGCCTCCTCTCTGCTGCCGGTCTTGTGCAGAAGGAACACATTGGCCCTCCTCCATTCCTCTGGAGCCACCCCCATCTCCAAAGAGGTGTTAAATAGCATTGTCAGAGGGGCAGCTAAAACTGCGCTCAGCTCCTTAAGTACCCTTGGGTATATCCCACCCAGCCCAATTGCCTTTTCTTTAGGGCTTGCAACCTACAGTGGGCTCTCTTTTCTGTAAATATCCTTGTGTCTACTCCCTCCCCCAGAGCATGTTACCCCCTTCCACTGTGACTATCGAGCAGAAGTATTCATTTATAATTCTAGCTTTTTCTTGGTCTTCCTCTACAGTCCCCGGACTCCAAATCTTCACTATAGCACCCCTTGTCTTCCTCTTCTCACTCATGTGCCTGAAGAAAATCTCATCTCCTTTCTTAACCTCCAGGGCAAGCCTTTTCTCAGTTCAAGCCTTTGCTGTCCTTAACCTCCTTCTTGCATCCCTTTGTTTCTCTACATACACCTCCCTGCATGCCTCCCTTTGGGTCTCCTTGTACTTTCTAAAAGCTTTGTTTTTCCTCCTTTACTGCCTTAGCCACATCTTTTGAGAACCACTGTGACCTCTATCTCCTCCTACCCTTGCTTATTACCTTTAAACAGCTTGCCGTTACCTCTGTTATTCCCTTCTTTATTCTATTCCATTGTGTCTCCACTACCCCTTATATCTATACCCCCTTCAATGCATCTCCTAAGACAGTTTTTCAATTTCTCTAAAATGTGCTCTCCTGAAGTCCAGTACATCATCCTAGTGTGGTTTTCATAGGTACAATCCACACTGTACTAACCCAAAGGGCTACCCACTATGACATCTGCTATGTTGTCCCTGTCTATGAGTATTAGATCAGCACTGCCCCATCTCTAGTGTGATTTGTAACCATCTGCCTTAAAAATGCCCCTTAGATGATCCTGCTCATAGTCGTAGCAGCAGCCAGGATGTTCTGGTCTACAACTGGCAGATTAAAGTCACTATGATTATTACTTTCCCTTTGCTTGCCGTGTTCCCTATAGCCACCCCTAAAACTCTGTACAGTTCCTCCTCCTGCGTTAGTGGCCTGTATACCATCCCCACACATATAAAGGCTCCAGACCCCATTCTAAACCAACCCAAAGAACCTCCAGTTCCTCCCTTTCTCTGTTGTGTCATTGTATTTCTTTGGCCTTTATACCTTACCTTGCATATAAAACGACCTCCCCCTTCCTCCCTGCTCTATTCTTACAAAACTAGGTCATAATCCAGTATGACAACCTCTGGGCTATGGTTGCTGGTGCATCATGATTGTGTTATGGCCACCAGATCCAGGTCCACCTCCACAATGAAAGCCTCAAGGTCAGGAATTCTGTTGCAAATGCTTCTTGCATTGGCGCACATGGCTCTCCACTCCTTCCATTCCTCCCTTCCCACTATTTCGCCCTTCCTTGCTGAATCCATCCTTCACCCTACCCTTTTTACTGGTACTGCCCTTTTTTTTCCATCCTCCCTCTACCCACCCTCCCCAGTAATTTTGCCAGCCTCAGTTCCACCTCTCAACCATCCCGTGCCTCCCCCCTGCCCACATTCCCCACTACTCCTGGAGAATTTATTTCCCTTGGGGTTTTCTTCACTGCTACTCCATTATCAGGGGATGACATCCACTGCCTTCCTCTTTACTTCTGCCACCCGCTTTGCTAGTTTAAGTGGCCACCAAAATGGCACTTAAACTTTCCACCCAGGACTGCCATTCCCCTCCTGGATGGAAGGAGGCCATTTCACCTGTACAGGACTGTATCCTTCCAGGTAGAACCCCAGTCCCAAATGAATCCAAACCCCTCCTTCCTGCACTATGGCTTCAACCAGTTGTTCAAGACCATGGTGCAATGTTTCCATACCTTCCCCCAGCCCTGAACAGGTAGTACCTCAGTGAAGGCCACCATTTGTGCTACCTTCTTCAGGTCCCTCCCCAGCTCCCTAAATCTATCCTGCACTACCCCAGCTGCATCCCCTGTCAGGTCATTTGTCTCCAGATGGACAATAACATCCAGGTCTCCCCCTGTCCCACTGCCCTAGCGATACTAGGGATCTGCTCCCCATCTCTCCATGCAGTGGTACAGGACAGAAACCTCACCTCCTTGCCTCCTTACTGTGGTGTTCCCAAAACTATCCCTTGATGACTGAGTCCCCCATCAGAAGCGGTTTCCTCTACCGGTGGGTTGCTCTTCCTCCTACCTTGAGGCCTCCACTCTGAAGGACCCCCGCATTCACCCTTGCACTTACATGGATACCTCACTGTGGCAGTCCCATTCTACCATGGTGCAAAAGAGTTCTTTAGTGGCAGTGGCTGAGGAATGGGTTTCCTTACCCCCACCCTCCCGAAGCCCACCACTGTCCAGTCAGACCTTTTTTTAGGCACTCTCGAGGCAGAGGTGGTGGTGGACTTGGTGGCCTGAATCTTAGCCAACTCATCCTGGAGCCTGGAGACCTCCCCCTTCAGCCCAGAGAAGTGCATGCAGATGGGACAGCACCTCATTCTCCAGAAGGTCTCCCTGAAGACTACTACCCCAAGCCACTGCACTGCTCCACTCCCGTCATTCCCTTAAGCCATTAAGCTTCACCTTATTTGCTTCTCATGCTGCCTCTGTATCCTTTCTGTGGTAGACTCGAGATAATCCTGGTTGTTCTTTAGGTACAGATCCCAGAATGTCACACAGTACTCCAGGTATGGCCTTACAGGGAACTATACAGGGGTAATATTTTCTCTCTCCTTCTGCTGGAAAATCCCTCTTCATATAAACCCCAGCATCCTGTTACCTTTCCCAGTTCCACTGTTGCACTGGGCAGTAGATTTAAGGCTGTCACTGATGATGATTCTCAGGTTTCTTTCCTTAGAGATTTGAGCCACCCTTACCCCTCACACCCAGTACTCTGTTTTGGTGGTTTTATTGCCAATGTGCTAACTTTCCACTTTTTACATTAAATTTTAGTTACCATAGCCTGGACCACCTCTCTAACCTTTGCAGGTCTGTTTTCGTCCCTTATCCTCTCCTCAATATCCACTTGGCCACAGATTTTAGTGTTGTCTGCAAACAGTCAGTCTTGCTCTGGATTCCCTCCCCTGTGTTGCAGATGCATTTATTAAATAGTACTGGACCTTGGATCAGTCCTTCTGGTATCCCACTTGCTACCTCTCTGACCCCTTAGTATTCCCAGTTCATGACCACCTCTGAGTCTTTCCCCATAATCAATGTATTATTCACCCAGTCAGTCTATCCCCCACCTTGAAGTTATCCAGCTTTTTACAAGTTTTCTATGGGGTACAGAACTGAAGATGTTGCTGAAATCTAGCTCTAACATACTATATCTACTGCCTGACTCCAGTTCACTGCCTTCGTAAATCCAATCCAAAAAGTCAATCAAATGTGTATGCCCTCATGTGCCCACCACAGATCTATGTTGCCTCCAATCCTGATGACTGTTGTACTCCAAGAATTCCACAGTACTTTCTTTTATAATGGTCTGCAGTAGTTTCCAGCTACTGATGTCCAGCTGACTGGTCTGTAGTGTTCTGGTTCATCTCTATACCCACTCTTGGGGAGTGGAACCACAACAGCCATCCTCCAGTCCACCGCTACTACCTCCATTTCCAAGGAGCAGTCAATGCAGTCAGCTAGTGGTGCTCACTGACACTGCACAACTTCCTTTGAGCACTCGAGGGTGCAACCCATCAAGGCACAGTGGCCTATACATTTTCAGGGAACGGAGTCTCTTAAGCACATTCTCTTTTGTGACCAACTCCGTCTCCAGACCCTTTATGTTCTTTATGGCCTGGATCCTACATTCTGGGAGTGGTCTCCCTTCTCTACTGTGAAGACTAAACAGAAATACTCATTCAGGATATCTGACTAACTTCCATCCTCCTCCCAACCACCCCCTTTTTTCTCAGTCTGACTATTCCTTCCTTTTTCCTTTCCTCTTTTTCCTTATGTGCCAAAAATAACTTTCCCCCTTCTTTGTCCCCCTCTGCTATTTGAGGCTCTACCTACACCTTAGCTTTCCTCACCCATTGGCCTTTTTCAATTTACCCATTTAAGTCAATCAGTCAATCAATCAAAGTCTTTATTTCAGTCTCCCTGTACTCCTCATCCTTTTTTCCCTTATACATTCCAAAACCTGCCTTTTCACCCTTATTGCCTCCCCCACCTCCCTGGAGAACCAGACTGGTATGTTGTGTTTTTTTATTACTTATTGCACCTCACTTATCGAGAACTGGGTATGCTGTTGTAATGCTTCAGAGGTGGCGTTCCCTGGTGCCCTAAAGAAAAGGGGTGTTCGAGTTCTCCAGGAGCACAAGTGTAACTGGACTGAGGGGTTGGAGTAGGGGTTAAGGTATGGCACCTCAGTATCCCCAGTACAGTGTACCAGTAAAAGTGCCCCAGCCTCCAGTAAAGCCCAGGTGCCCCAGTACAGAGTCCCTAGTACTTCCCACTTTAGTGCTCCACATAGCCCCCAGCAAACAGTATAAAATAGGTGGCAGGCAGGGAGTACAGGAAAAACAATAGCATGGGGCCCCGCATAGTACAAAACTGCTGCCTGCAGTTTCAAAGTTTTTTCCTCAGCCTTTTCCAGCAGTTTTCCAACACTACAGAGCGTAGCAGAAGCCTAGTGCCAGTTTGAACAGCCAGCTCGCCCTGGACCATTGGCTGTCCCCCACGTTGCCAGGGACTTGGCATCTGGAACACTGGGGCTACAAAAGGAGGCATAGAGGCAGGAAACAGTTGTTGCTCACCCAGCAATAGAAAGAGAACAGTAAGCCAGTGAAAGGCCTTCCAGTGACAGCAGAAGGGAATTATCTCAGATTTTTGGGGTCCTTCATCATGTCCTGGCCCATCCGGTGAAGTGAAGTAGCTTGGCGGTGGTGGTCATAGTCAGGCAGTCATGGCAGCAGAAGACACCCGCACAAGTGAGGAGGAGCTGGTCAGTGAGAAAGTCAGCGGTGGTCGAGAGGAGCAGTGGCTGTGGCGTGGGCTCAGTTCCATCCTGTTTTTAATTTTATCGTAAAAGTTAAATATAGTCCCCTGTTGCAGGCATTCAGAAGTGGCACCACAGTGGTGAGAGGAAGGAATGGTCAGAGAATGAACTGCAGTGCTGAGAGAGTGAGAGCGCATCAGCACTGGGAGGAGGAGCCAGCAGTCAAGCCTCAGCAAGACCACCCACAATGCTGGCAGCAGCATCTTGGGCCAGTCAGGCCCTTCTACCTTCCCCTCAGCAGCAACACAGAGACCCAGTCAGTGAGTGGGTGGTAGCACCACAGGGCAGATGGTGACTGCCAGTGATCTGGACTTTTTTTTTTTTATTTATTTTGAAATAAAAGGGCACTATAAGTGGCGGCAAAGACCACCGAGTGGCAAGTCAGGCCCCAGTACTTGAGAACCTAAGGAGTAAGGGCAAAGCAAGGCCTTCTTTGTAAAGCAACACCAAGAGTGGCTGGACCTGAGGAGTGAGGTAGATCGCAGCAGTTAAAGAGATGCCCAGAGGGGTGGAGCACGTGCGAAGCCAGGCCTAAAATGCTTATAAAAGGTCCCCATGATTTGAGCAAGGAGCAGAGCAGGCCCCTTATAGTGAAAGACAGCCGGGGGGGGGCAAGGCATGGGTGAAGCAAGGCCTAAAATCCTTAAAGAAGCTCCCAGAAGGTGGAGCAAGGGGCAGTGCAGGCCCCTTACAGTGAAAGACAGTCAGGTGGGGCAAGCTAATAGGACAGAAGGCCCGGGTAAAATAAAGAATGCCCAGGTCAGCTAGGTGGGCAAGGCCAGGGCAAGCTCCATCAACCTAAAGTGAGTGCCAGCAGAGCAACGCCTCATGTAGGAAGGTCAGGGAGGCACAGCCATAGCAAAGGGGGCCAGTCAAGGCCAAGTGTGGACAACGCCCCCAGCTAAGCAAAGTAAAACTCCACAGAGTGGGACTAAGGCAGGCAAGGCCCATTTAAAGGGAGTAAATGCCAGGAAGGTGGGCTAGGCAGGCCCTAGTAATAGCTGGTCAGAAGAATGAAGCCCAGGCCAGATGACAGTAGCCCGATTACAGAATCCAGTATCCCAGAGCAAGAGGCAAGTAAAAGACACTATACTGCACTCCAGCCAGGAGTAGTGGAAAGGAAAACAAAGGCAGGTTTCCAGAACAGTAGCACAGCTGATACAGGACCAGCACAACAGCCCAATGAGAGAGAGCAGCCCCAGAATATAGTGGACTCTAGTACAGAAGGTGTGTGCAAATCTGCCACTGGCAAGATGATCCAAGGTAGGCAGCCAACAACTGGAGCCACGCTATAGGCTGCGAGACGCTGAGAGTCCCAGATTTGCACAGCCAGCCTTAGCATGGTGCAAACAGTGCATTCGCACAGAGCCCCAAGAGCACAGGGGCCCCCCAAAAGCCTCAGCTGTCCAGTTGACCTCTTTTCTTCCTGGTCCCCTGTGTCTCTGTCCAAATTGCTCCAGACTTCATTGCTGATGTGTACATCTCCTCACTGCTTAGGATTATGTTCTAAATCAAGTAAAGTGCAAAAATGACATACAACTAGTTGAAAATGAAGATATAGGGAGGCTATGGTAGAGATAAGGATGTTCCTTAGGGACTTCATGACTTCTGATATGGGGGTCCCCAGCAAGGAGGTTTGCACAAGGCCTTGGGATAGCTAGGGCCAGTGCTGCACATTTGCATAGATTATGTATGAGACAGCACCCCCCACCCCAACCCCCGCAGCATAGATACTATCAGTCAAGCAAATGGTTAATAAAGTAATTGAAGTTATTTTAACTGTACTCAGAGCCCTTGGAATGGAGGAACAGTGAGCGTAGGACCCAGTGTACAGGCTTCATTTGATTGGCCCTAATTAGAGAGGGCAGATCTACTGTTCAGTGTATGTCTGTGGGAGGGCATATTTATTTTTTTATTTTAGTCTTTGGTAATTGGGTAAGGCCCACTAGGCACAAGTGCCTGTCTTCAGGGGCGACCTGGGAGCACTGGGCGGTTAAGTGACTTGCTCAGAGTCACACAGTATGCAAGTGGAGGTTGTGAGAACCAAACCAGGTCTGGTCTGCTAGATGTACCAAGCTCGTTCACAGCTTGTTACTCTAGCCTTGGTCCATGCTTTAGCTAGGTATAGCCCAGTCATTTGCAGACTGAGTTCAGCCTCATAGCCAAGGCATAGCTATAAGCTATCCCAACCATTCAGTCCTTGTTTCCCCAATACGAACCTGCCTATTGCCCAGTATTTAAGAGATGTTGCCATATTGTGTAACACTGCCTATTGTCTGTATGCCTTATGCCTTACACAAGACTGTCTTAGGTTCAATTTAAAGAGACAAAGCACCTGATTCAGGCTGCCTATGTGTAATGTATTTCAAAGATCGTCTAGTGTTTTGCAGCCTCTGCAGTGGAACTGCCTGAACATGTATGTGCTCTTGTGCTACGTGAACTGCCTGAATGTTTGTGTGCCCATTTGCTTAAACAAGCTACCTATACAAGCAGGGCTTCACAGCCCATGTCTAAGCCTGCACCACCATACAAGGGGATTAATCTTGAACTGTGTTAAAGATTGGCTGTTATTTAAAGGGGAAGCCATGACACAAAGACTCGAATGCTTTATTTAAATAACCACCACCACTAATGCTTGAAAAGTCCTTTACCGAGCTGCCACTCCAGTCTGTGGGTGTTACATTGTGTTTCCCAACCCTGCTGTTCCAGACCAGCTTCTTCCATGATAGTTCCTCTAGGGGGTCTCACAGTGTCCTCTGCAACCTATGTCCTGGCAACCCAGGTGGGGTCTGAAAGGCTGATGACCTTATTCAGTTTCTTCTAATTCTGTTTTCTTCCATGAGGGGTGAATGGTTCCAGTAGTCCATGTGTGACCTGCAGCTGATGATAATCACTGCCTCCGCTGTTCCTGTTTCCTCAGCCCAGGAGGGACACTAGGTAGTGGTGATCTACGACAGGCCTTAAGCCAACAACATATATCCTTTGAAATGGTCTTTTTCTTTCTGCAGCTGTAGCATTCCTCTTGGAAGGGGAACTGTCCTGGTAATCCAAGGGGCCACTTGACCTAACTTTTCCTGTTTAATTGACACATCAGTGGTGGCTGGAATCTAAGTAGACTATAACGTTTGTGTTAACAAAGTGCTTCATTTAGAGTGTTATGAATAAATGTAGAGTGTTAGGAATTATTACAAATGTTTTACAGATATTTTAGAATTATTATTAGTAGATATTAATGTATGTATAGATGTTATGTTAGGACTGTTTAATAAAACCTTTGTTGCATTCGAGTCAGGTTCATGCCTCTCTCTTGCAAGAACTGGTTAGTGGCCTTTGGCCTCATCTTCCTTCCCTTAAAACCTTCAAAACCCGCTGGCCGTGTGCCACACAAAAATCCACCTCTGAGTGGTTGGCATAATCAGAATTTGCTCTTCCTTCCAAGTAATAACCAGGTAGGCTAACTAGCTCTAGCTTGTTGAAACACCCTCATTTTGCCCAAAGCCTTTGTTTAATCAGATCAGGGAGGTCATGCCTATTACTGCCACCAGGGTGCAGAGTTCACCAGTATATAAGCCCTGGATTTCAGGCTGGGCAGGAGAGATGGGGAGATGGCGGGCATGACAGGTATAGTATATCTTGGTGCCCTCACAGAGAAACTCAGTTACAGTGTGTATGTTCAGTGGCCATCTTTGTTCTTCTCAGAGATAGTGGACACACATCAGTGCACATAAAAATACACTAGTCATGACATGACCTTATATCTTAAGACTACAAATATCCATATGCATAAACTACAACCCTAATGGCATTCTTTAAACTTCCTACCATATATATATATATATATATATATATATATATATATATATGTAACCCCATTACCGGAGTTACTAGAATCCCAGTAAGACCTAGTGGTAGGCAGGGAAGGCAGCTTGTGAAACTCCAGTTAAATGGATTTCACACTGTCTCACTCTGTTCTCAGTCTCAGCTGAGACTGAAGGATGACATTTAGAACTGTCGTAGCTGCATAAGCCACACTGGAATGTTGCAGTTGGAGGTTAGAGTAGAATTTTGGGGAATCTGAAGTTAGTCTATAAAAGTCTGTGCAGTGAGTAGTAGAGGTGCTCTGCTGTAAGCAGGCCCTCAGAGCTCTAAGCTCTGTCAAAGAGCTATTTTTTGTAGTATAGGTGTGTGTTCTCACCTGAAAAGGAACACAATAAGAGCACATTGAAGTGGTGGAGACCGCTTTCAGTGGTTCAGGGCCCCATCCCTGCAGGGATGGGGGGAAGGAATCAGCCTGCTTCCAAGGGCAACCCCCCTGGTCTGGCTAGGGAAAAGAAGCTGCCTGATTTAAGTTCATGCTGAGGCACCAGAAGCCCTGGATGAGAGTTCTTTGTGGAGAAAACACTTGTGGGGCACCTGCAATCAAGGGGTGAATTCACTCTGCTAAAGGGCCATGTGTTTTCACCTGAATCAAGATGAAACTAAAGGGACTGATACTGTGGGGTCAGGAAAAGACAGCCAAGTACAGTTTGGAAGATGTGGGGATTGGACTGCTTAACCCCGTGGGTGGTCTAGAGTAATGGACACAGCCTCTTATTAAGTAAGTTCAAGTTCATTGTAACCCCTACCCAGTCTGCTATTTCCATCTGACAGCAATACCAGATGGGCATGGTTCAGGGAGGCATAGGTCACTCAGCACAAAGGCTAGGTTTGACTACTCTGCACAGGGGCACCCAAATAACTCCGAACACAGGAAGTAATAACTGTAATGTCCAATACCAGAAGTGGGATTCTAAAGTATGGCTTTTATTCACATCCAAACATAATAAACAAAGCATAGATGGACCCCCACGGGGCTACACTCCTGGTAATGCAGATTAAAGGAGACCAGAACACATCCTCATCACTTTAGCCCTCAGGCTCTGAACACACTGGGCACACAGCCCGGACTTGTACCATGGCTCTGGGTTACACAACCCGAACTTGTACATGGTTCTGTTTTTTTCCCTGGCTCGGCTCCCTTGCCAGCTACTTGGACACCTTCCATACTTCATGGAAACATTTTCTGGTGGCTCCCTAAACCACCTAACAGCACCTCGGCTCCATCAGGGAATCTTCCTCTTTAATCCCACATCTGGGTACTTTCCTCAGGCACTGGCCAAGTACCTGAGAGAAAGCAACAGGTGTCTCAGAGCAAAACTGTAGAGGTGAATTTGGTTACTACTGATGGGGGGGTCTCCCACCTCTTGCTCCCACAATTCATACCCAGCCATTTCTCTGGACTGTAACACCTCATACTTTAACACTTTCCTGTGTAGATACCTGCTAAATGTATTTCACATTCAATATACTTGTCTTACTTCCCATTTGTGCTGGACTTGAACATACTTAAAATAAGTGGCATTGTCCATTACTCTAGACCCCCCCACAGAATTAAGCAGTCCAATCCCCACATCTTCCAACTGTACTTGGCTGTCTTTTCCTAACCCCACAGTAACAGTCCCTTTAGTTTCCTTCTGTTTCAGGTGAAAACACTTTGCCCTTTTCAGAGTGAACTCACCCTTTGGTTGCAGATGCCTCACAGGCATTTCCTCCTCAAGGAATCTTCCTTTCAGAGCTTCTGGTGCCTCAGCACAACTCAAACAGGCAGCTTATTTTCCTTAGCCGGACCCAAGGGGGTTGTCCCTGGAAAACAGGCTGACCCCTTCCCCCCATCCCTGCAGGGATGGGGCTCTGAACCATTGACAGCGGTCTCCACCACTTCAATTACCAGTTCCTGTGTTCCTCTTCAGGTGGAAACACACACCTTAAACAAAAGTAGCTTTTTACCAGAGCTTAAAGCTCTTAGAGCCTGCACACACTCTGCTGCACTACAGTCTCCCTCTCAGACTGCACACAGACTGGCTTCAAAATCCCCAACGTTCTACTCTAATTTCCAACTGCAACATTCCAGTGTGGCTTATGCAGCTGTGACAGTTCTAAAATGATGTCATCCCTCAGTCTCAGCTGAGACTGAGAACAGAGTGAAACAGTGTGAAATCCATTTAACTGGAGTTTCACAAGCTGCTTTCCCTCACTACCACTAGGTCTTACTGGGATTCTAGTAACCCCGGGTAACAGCGGGGTTACAGCAGCACAAATGGGATACAAATACAGTAGATTGAATGTGGAATACATTTAAAAAGAATCTACACAGCAAAGTGTTTTAAAGGATGAGGTGTTACAGTCCAGAGAAATGGCCGGGTATGAATTATAAGAGCGAGAGGTGGGAGACCCCCCATCAGTAGTAATCAAATTTACCTCTACGGATTTGCACTGCGACACCTGTTGCTTTCTCTCAGGTACTTGGCCAGTGCCTGAGGAAAGTACCCAGACGTGGGATTGATGAGGAAGATTCCCTTATGGAGCAGAAGTGCTCATAGGTGGTTTAGGGAGCCACCAGCAAATGTTTCCATGCTATATGGAAAGTGTCCAAGTCGCTGGCAAGGTAGGCGAGCCAGGGAAAACCCAGAGCAGTGTACAAGTTCAGGCTGTGTGCCCAGTGTGTTTCAGAGCCTGAGGGCTAAAGTGATGAGGATGTGTTCTGGCCTCCTTAAATCTGCATTACCAGGAGTATAGCCCCGTGGGAATCCAGCTATGCTTTGTTTATTCTGCTGGATGTGAATAAAAGCCACACTTTAGAATCCCACTTCTGATATTGGACATTACAGTTATTGCTTCCTTTGTCCGCAGTTATTTGAGTGCCCCTGTGCAGAGTAGCCAAACCTAGCCAATGTGCTGAGTGACATATTCCTCCCTGGACCCAGCCCACCAGGTAGAGCTGTCAAGATAGAAACAGCATACCTGGGGGGGGGGTTACAAAAATTGAGGCACCGCTGAGGATTTGGGTTTGGAATTTAGGGAGGAATGTAAGAAAGGTCGCTTGGACAATGGCTAGCATTTTGGTTATCTGGCAGTGGGCAGCCCAAAAAGCTGAAGCAACATTAACTAATGTACCGCTGTGTGCTGTTATCCATGTGCTGCTATCAAAATGCCAACTGTTTACCAAGGAACAGTAAAGCCTGAGAGTGTATTCCCTTGTCCTGCATCAAACTACAGCGTTTGCCAGCTTTTAAAAGTGTTTTTGACAAAGAAAAGTGTGGAAAACTGTGGGCAGCAAAAGGAAAATTGTGCCCTAGATGTTGGAAAATGCTTTCTGTGTGAACTGAGAGACTTGTTGTGCTTAATGGCCATGAAAAATGGTTGAAATGGGCTCCCGCCATGGAGTCAGTTGAAAAAAAAAAAAAAGTGTGGTTTTGCAGTTTAAATTTGCCTGCTCGACGATCGCCGTGAGGAGAACAGTACGAGAGGAAAGAGGCTCATTTGCATGGCATCGAGTGATTGGTGAGACTGCAATCAGTCCTGTCCCCAAGCCAGCTCTAGAGAGACTGCCCAGCATTCGAGAGGGAGTGGAGTGTGCGAACTGGCTTACCAGGAGTAGCATCACGGTGACTGAAAGCACTGTAAAAAGTTTCAAAACTGACTTTTCTGTTTGAATTCAGGCTCAACCCGCATCTCGATCGACTGGACTGAGTGTGGTGTTCAGAGGGATGATCAGCAGGACTGCCATCCCGCTTCCTTCCAGAGGCCTCCAAGACTGGCTGCAGGCCATTTTTCCATCGCAGCAAACAGCTACTGATAACAGTGCATACCAACAGAAATAATTCACAAACTGTGTGATTTCACCAAAAGTCAGCTGAATCTGTGTGTAGCAGTGTAATCACTTTGCAAAGAAGGACTGTGTTAAGTTTTACCAGCAAAAGCAAGAATTCTAAGCAATCGACTGTGAGCATAATTATAGGTTCAGCATTAGTACAATTTTCAAAGCTATGAGAGAGACTGAGTTGTATCAGATATGCAGCAAGAAATATAGGCAATCCTGTGCTATGAAATACTGAGGCTTTAAGGGACTGAAAGCTACAGCAATGTCGTCAATGAGTACAAAGTCTGTGGTAAATCATTTAAGTGTGCTAGGAAAAAGAACAGTGCAAGATTGTGCAGTTTGAGCAAAGTTATCAGTAGTGTGTGTAAATCAGATGCACAGTGGCTTGACCCAGTTACAGAATGTTGATGCATAGGAGTGCTGCCGCTACCATTACAGGGTGGGGAAGTAATGTAAACACAGCAGCAGAGGAGCCATTTAGAAAGAGAAAGAAAGTTTTCAGTGATGTGGGACTTGAAATAACAGTGAGCGTTGTTTGTTTTTCTCTGCAGTCATGGCTTCAGGACCAGCCCGCTACCTGGATCATTCCCGGGCTGTGATAGCAGTAGAAGTTAACAAGTTAAGGGACATTGAGAGATGTTACTAGGGGGACAACTGCCTCCTCATGTGGCAATTCCTGGATATCCAGTGCAAGTATGTTTGATGTGCTTAAATGCTGGAAGGGATGTCTTCATGGTATCTCACTGTTCTGGGTGCTTAGAGAAATACGGTTTGTTTAAAGCACCCAAGATTCATTTGGCTCCCACATGGACAAAGGTTCAATAATCTGCAGTTGGCAGCACACAGCACCAGGTGGAGCGTGTTGGAGAAGGCCCTTCAGAGGAGCGTGGCACAAAGCAAGAGGGTGCAGATTTATAGACAGAACAATGTGCTGATGTTTCAGAGTCTGAGTCACAGAGAGACATTTCAGGAAGAGCATCAGTAGACCCTTGGAGAGAGGGGCCTAGCCCAAGTCTCACAGGTGAAGACGAGATGAAGGAGGCCTTTGAATTGGAGGTTTCGACCTCTGCACCCAGCGAAAAGTGGACAGTCTCAGGAGTGAGGGTAATTGCTCACTCCTGGGCACAGATTCTCAGTGAGGAAGAAAAAGAGGGGGAACCTATGTGCCCTTGTGAAAAAGGAACTGGTACACAGCCTCAGGCTCTTGCCTCAGAGGAATGCATGGAAGAGAGTGGTGATTCCACTGCCCTGGCTGTGCAAGAAGGAGTCAGGGATCCATTTTTTGTGTCATTAAAAATGAGTAGCTGGCAGAACCAGGACTGGCTGCCCCCAAGCCAGGCCAGAGGTCTCAGGTTGACCAAATCTAGTAAAGAGGAAAGACTGGTTCGTAGGAAAGCGAATGAAATCTATGAGATGTTCCTTCCCACCTTTCCTCAGAGAGTCTGGGAGGAGATTGAAAAAAGCAGGAAATCCTAGGTTTGGAAAGAAGCAATGAAATGTGTACATCCTGATGCAAACAAGCATGTCAAGAACAGAATGTTTCAAGAAAAATACAGCCAGTGTAAAAGAGGCAGGACACTGTTTTATGGACACACTGTTTGAATTGTGGATGGAGAGGGACATGAAACCTTTCACAGTGTGAATTATGAGTGCCCAGACGGGGTAATAATTCAAGCGCCTGACCCGTTGTACTACTGGCCACAATGCAAAGACCTTCCTGCGAATGTGTCCATGCCTAGCAAATGGAAAGCAGAGCAGTGGTAGCCAGTGCTGCCACTCCAGCCGTTGCTATACCTATGTTGTTCCACCCGTCTGGACATCCAGGACTCAGGTGCCCCACATTCATCAGTTCTACAGTGTACTGGCTTTCCAGAATCCATCAACTGGCCCACCAGATGACTTCAGATCCAGACAGGACACCAGTCCAGCTGTATCCTGATTCATCACCCAGGTATTGGATGACTTCAGACCAGCTGTTTTCCTTTTTGTTACTGTTCCAAGATTCCATCTCCAGAGATGACATCATCCCAGCAGTTTCCAGATGTGCCCTCCTGTTGTTTCCCAGAAGATGTCCACCCAGCTGTATCAGAAGAATGCTGCCAGGGAGAGTCTTCGGCTGAGGACCAGGTGTGGTACCATTTTCATTCTACAAGGGACTGGTAAGTCCATACTTTTCTATTCTTATGACATTGCAGTACACATCCTACACTAGCAGACTCCAGATGTTTGAACTGTCCACAAAGACTCACCCCTTCGTGACTTTGGCCTGCTAGAACTGTGCTTCACTGGGCTCTGGCCCAGGAGAGACTCTTTAATGGACTTGTCTTCGGGCACTGTGGTTACTAGATGGGACTTTAGGCACTCCATCCCCAAATATGGTGTATTGTAAATAATGTCATTGATTTGTACTGTTTTCTAATGTTTTTACTGTTTTTTCTACTTTTCTAAAAAAAATCTTTTTGGGGATTCTCCAGTGTTTTGATGGTAGGATTTTAAATAGACTGCGTATGCAGATTAGGAGTGTGTGTTGTCTTTCTTTTTCTTGCAGGTGTTCCTGAAGAAGATAGAAGAGAAGACAAGAAGAGGAGGAGGAGGGACTCAGCAGAGTTCCTCAGTAGTACTTTAGAGTGTGGTGTTTAAAGTACTGTTGTTGTTGTTACTGATTGTAACTTTTTCTTCCACAGGTACGGTTGTGGGGGAATGTGGGAGTAATGCATAGTTTATGATATTAGATCCTAGTGTGTGGTTGCATGGTGTCCAGGGCTGGGGAGATCCCGTTTGTTTTATTTTGGGAATTCTAAGTTAGAGGCACACAGATTTTCCCTAGAGGGCTAGGGGGGATAGACAGGCTGTGGCCCTGACCTGCAGTAGGGGTTGCAGTACTGGCCTATTAGGGCTATGTTCTGGACAATTCTACCGGAGCCACTAGGTACCCTTAGTCAGGGGGTAGAGTAGAGGCTGATGCATCAGCCGAAGGCCTCTAGGCCCTTAGTGTTGTCTGCCTGTGCTGGCACATGGTAGGGAAGAAGGTAGCGCTACCTCCCCGTAGTCAATACATGGGGTGAGATGGCCTAAGCTGGGTGACTAATGACTGCAGACAGTCATTTTCCTGGCCCAGGGTTAGTGTAACCGCCCTGTTACCCAGGGTTACTAGAATCCCAGTAAGACCTTGTGTTAGGCAGGGAAAGCAGCTTGTGAAACTCCAGTTAAATGGATTTCACACTGTCTCACTCTGTTCTCAGTCTCAGCTGAGACTGAGGGATGACATCATTTAGAACTGTCGCAGCTGCATAAGCCACACTGGAATGTTGCAGTTGGAGGTTAGAGTAGAACACTGGGGAATTTGAAGTTAGTCTGTAAGAGTCTGTGCAGTGAGTAGTAGAGGTGCTCTGCCATAAGCAGGCCCTCAGAGCTCTAAGCTCTGTCAAAGAGCTATTTTTTGTAGTATAGGTGTGTGTTCTCACCTGAAGAGGAACACAATAAGAGCACATTGAAGTGGTGGAGACCACTTTCAGTGGTTCAGGGCCCCATCCCTGCAGGGATAGGGGGAAGGAATCAACCTGCTTCCAGGGGCAGCCTCCCTGGACTGACTAGGGAAAAGAAACTGCCTGATTTAAGTTTGTGCTGAGGCACTAGAAGCCCTGGACGAGAGTTCTTTGCGGAGAAAACGCCTGTGGGGCACCTGCAACCAAGGGGTGAGTTCACTCTGCTAAAGGGCCATGTGTTTTCACCTGAATCAAGATGAAACTAAAGTGGCTGTTACTGTTCGGGTCAGTAAAAGACAGCCAAGTACAGTTTGGAAGATGTGGGGATTGGACTGCTTAACTCTGTGGGGGGTCTAGAGTAATGGACACAACCTCTTATTAAGTATGTTCAAGTTCAGCACAAATGGGATGTAAATACAGTAGATTGAATGTGAAATACATTTAAAAAGAATCTAAACAGCTAAGTGTTTTAAAGGATGAGGTGTTACAGTCCAGAAAAATGGCTGGGTATGAATTATTGGAGCCAGAGGTGGGAGACCTCCCATCAGTAGTAATCAAATTCACCTCTACGGATTTGCTCTGCGACACCTGTTGCTTTCTCTCAGGTACTTGGCCAGTGCCTGAGGAAAGTACCCAGATGTGGGATTGATGAGGAAGCTTCCCTTATGGAGCAGAAGTGCTCACAGGCGGTTTAGGGAGCCACCAGTAAATGTTTCCATGCTATATGGAAAGTGTCCAAGTCGCTGGCAAGGGAGCCGAGCCAGGGAAAACCCAGAGCAGCGTACAAGTTCGGGCTGTGTGCCCAGTGTGTTTCAGAGCCTGAGGGCTAAAGTGATGAGGATGTGTTCTGGTCTCCTTAAATCTGCATTACCAGGAGTGTAGCCCCGTGGGGGTCCAGTTATGCTTTGTTTATTCTGTTGGATGTGAATAAAAGCCACACTTTAGAATCCCACTTCTGGTATTGGACATTACAGTTATTGCTTCCCTTGTCCGGAGTTATTTGGGTGCCCCTGTGCAGAGTAGCCAAACCTAGCCAATGTGCCGAGTGACATATTCCTCCCCGAACCCAGCCCACCAGGTAGAGCCGTCAAGATAGAAACGGCATACCTGGGTGGGGGTTACGCATATACAAACATACATACATATATTTATGCATATATATTTATACAATAGGGGTGTGTTGTATTTGTTGACAATAAAATCATGTATTCTCACCCCAGTAAGATAAATGGTTAATGACATAGCTACAGTGAAAATATTTACATTTACACACACTGCAGCTATGTCTTCAGACAATATTCTCACTCCAGCAGCATGTCCCCAATGTAAGTTAGAACTTCTTTTGAATGTGAAACGGAAATGTTTGAGGTACCTAATTAAGCAGCTGGACTGCATTCTTTATTCTTTGCTTGCAGTTTCACAAATGCCAGAGGCCTGCAGCTGTATAGTCCTCACTGCACCAAATGGCACGCATCTAAAATAACACATTTCTGTACTACAAGCTGCCGAATGGTCATGCAGTCTTATTTATTTATTTATTGAAAATGTTTTACCAGGAAAGGCACACTGAGCAAAAAGATGCTCGTCTCACGGTGCGACCTGGGGGGGGGGGGTTACAGAGGAGGCAAGTAAACATGTAAATAATTGAGCTTAGCAACAATACAATTAGAGACAGAGCATAGGTGGAAGGGATTACAATTGAGCATACAATTGAGTATATACATAGGAAAAAGATAAGTTCGCTACATATCAAACAGTTACGAAGTAAACAGGGTCTTGGTTGCGCAGCGAGTTAGGTACAGAGCTGAACATGAACGGTAGGGTTTGGAATACAAAACATGGTACACTTGAGACAGCGTGAGGTACATAAGTGCAAGTTCATAACAGGGGTAATGATAGCATAGCATGAGTACAAGTAGCGGAAGTTGAGCTAAAGGGAGATGTAACAGGCTAGAGCAGGGGGGAATAGGAGAGCAAGATGGGGGTAGGTAAAGGAGGGAGTAGGGGTGATGAGCTGAGAAGGGGAAGTTAGGTGAGAAGGGAGGGGGTTGAAGGGGAGGAGAATTGACAGTGGGGAGTGAATAAGAGAGAGAGTATAAGTGCGTAGGGCAGTATTTAGGCCAGTTAATTAGGCGATAGCCAGGCCACTGGTCCGGCGCAGGGGGAAGCGGGGGAAGGGGAGGTAAAGGGGGGGAGGTCAGGGGCAGCAGCAGTTGGGGGTAAAGAAGTTAGAGAGGGCATAGGAAAGGGAGAGTTTGGATGAGGAAAGGCGGATCTGGGTGGGCAGGTCATTCCAGAGTTTAGGGAAGAGGAAGGAGAAAGTGGATTGGCCGGTGGAGGTCCTTCGATAGGGGACCAGTAGAAGCCTATCATCAGCAGACCTGAGGGCGTGCAAGGGGGTAGGTGGGGAGATAGGGCGGATGCGAGGTAGGGAGGGAAGGTGCCGAGCCAGACGTTAGAAATGAATTTAGCGCAATGAATTAGGCGCCAGTTGCTTAGAGAAGGCAGAGGCAGGGAACAATAAAGCAAGCAGTGGTGTGTACGAGGGGGGGCATCGAGGGCAAAGCGGCAGAATGCACTGAAGAGAGGGTTTAATCTGGCTAAGGTGGTCTGTGCAGTGGAGCTGTAAACTATATCACAGTAGTCGAAGGAGGGTAGAATCATTTTCTGGACAATTTCGCGTCTGACAGGAAGTGGGAGACTAGTGCGGTTTCTATAGAGGGCACCAAGTTTGGGGCGTAATTTTGAGACGATGGCATCCACGTGTGAAGAGAAGGAGAGGTGACGGTCAAGCCAAACCCCTAGATACCTAAAGGCGGGTACTTCTTCGAGGATGGTGTTATTCAGGGTGTGGAATCTCAGAGGGGAGGTGAGTTTGGATAGCCGCTGTCTGGTACCGAAGTCATGGAGTTGGTCTTTTTAGCATTTAGGGAGAGTTGGTTGCTGTTGAACCAGTGTTGGATTTTGTTGAAGTCGGTTTGAAGTTTGGAGGTGATTTCTTCGTGGGTCCGGCCGGAGGTGAAGAGGACAGTATCGTCTGCGTACATATGAATGGCGGAAGAAGAGCACGAGTTAGGCAGGTCATTTAGCAGGATGGAGAAGAGGATGGGGCCGAGAATTGAGCCTTGGGGGATGCCAGTGGTGATTGGGAGTGGGGGGGAGATGTGGTCAGCTATTTTGGTGGACTGGGTTCTATTTAGGAGGTAGGCTTTCACACTACATCCAAACAGTAAACCTATTGGGTCCCATTTATGATCTCTGCGATAACAAACATAAAGAAAATCTGTCTACAGACTCTGACTCTGACTAACATACCAGTGAACTGCACAGCACACATATTTCCACACCGAAGCCTTCAGTTCTTAATTTCCTTTCTTCACAAGTTACAGCAACCTAAACATGAACTCTTTAAACTGGCATTACTTACATGATATATACTCTGAAACTGTATAATTCTTGCTGTCGATCTCAGTAAAAAATTAAGCTGAGCATCTCAATGACAACTAAAGCACCTCGCACAATCGAAACTGCTCTCTTACCTGTAGTTCCCATAGAGCTTCTCACAGACATTCCAAAACAAATAACATATAAGCCAACCACAAATGAAAAAGTTACGCACAGCAGCATATAACAAAAATTAAACTCTACACACAATAAAATATAGGGAAAAAGGAAAATCACACACAGTATCTACAGGAAACCCCCTGGACATGTCCCGCCTACCAAAACACATCATCCAACCATGGATCACACTCACACACTCATCAACCTATTACCGCTCACACACACACACACACACACACACAATGACCAATCGCACACCATATACAACCACCATTAATACCCATTCACTCAGTAGCAACTCACAGCAACAGAATGACATAAGATAAAATAAAACAAATTAAAGCTTCCACACCTACTGTAAAAATCACACACATGATGTGCAGATCATGGGATATGGCAAATATTCTCACTCCTGCATCATGAGTCATGGATATCTCACTCATGCCTTCAGCACTCGTGAGATATCTATGCCTCACTCTGTAGGAGTGAAAATATTTTCCATATCCCACTCCTGCCCACCATGTATCCCCTATATCCACGTATATACTACCATACATATCCATGTATATACTACAACAGGGGCAGTGTAGCTGGGGGCATAAAACCCCTCCGGCTCCCAGGGGTTCAGCTTGCAGCATCAGTGCGATGTGGGGAGGTTTCCGAGGGAGGAATGCAGGAGCTTGGTGACCATTGGGTAGTGGGGTCAGGACTTGGCTACAGTATAGGAGGCGGTCAAGAAGGAGCAGTCAGGCTGGAACATCAACCAAAAAGGTAAGTGATCCTGGTACTCTAAAATGGGAGTGAAATCCAGGTAGTGGGGCGGTTGTGGTGGTGGTGGGGCCACAGCAGGGTTACTTGGAGGTGGCAGATCTGGGTAGTCTTTCCCGTGTGCATGCTCTCTAGAAGGTAAAGTTGGAAGTAGGGCCATGTCCTTGGATTCACCTTAGGGACTGCCATGTTCGTGTCTGGGGTAGTCCCGTTAGACCCATTAAGGGGTCTGGGAACTGGTATGTGGCAAGAAGGGAACTGTCATGACAGGCTTGTTGGTGCAGACCTTGGTTTGGGCTTGGAAGCATCTCAGAGAATGATGTCACCTATAAGGGCTCTGGTTGGAGGTACAAGTAAATTTGAGGAGCAGCAGCGGGAGGCATTAGGCTGCATCACCATGGGGTCTGTTTAGGCCCAGCAGCCAGGAGGAGTAAGGCACTCCCCCAATGGAGGCCATCGTTTGATGTGGTAAAGTTATGGGCGAGTGTGGTGAAGATCCCTCACCAGAGACTTCAAGTTCACTGGCACCACCATGGTTTTTACCAACAGGAACCAGGGAAACCTGCTACTTACCTCCTCCTTTGCACAAGGCCAGGAAGGTCAAACACAATAACTGTGACTGCAGTGCCTCTTCAAAGACGGACTGCAAACAGAGTCCAGCAGAAGTAGTAGAATTACCCTTTTTAATAAAACAAGCAGTCGCTGATTCTATAGAAATACATGCTTTACTAAAAGACTACAAGTATTTACAACAGGAGTTATGTACAGTCAGACAAAAGGATTACACTTTACTAGAAATGAAAATAAATTAAGTTACACCGGACAGGTTGCAGACAGAAGAATCTGAGCTATTCTCAATTTAAAACCTATTTATTTACCTGCTGCTGTCTGAAAAAAACAGTATTCCCTAAGCTATCTTTTTTTACCAGACCGCTAGCTGCAGGGCTCTGGGTTTTCAGATGTTCCAAGTCCAAAAATAAGTGCTTTCTTACAGCAGCTCAGTTTATTCCTTACTCACTGTAGGGAGGGGTCTCACCCACTTTGAGTGACAGTTCTCCACTGCCCCCCCAATTGGTGGGCACATGTGACTGTGTGTGTATGTGTGTGTAGATGGATGACATCATTCAGGTCAGCTGGCTCACCTACACCCACCCCTACTCTGTCCACTTTTATGATTCTGTTTTTGCAGGATGCCAAAGTGTGTAACCCCATGCTTCCTGCCTTTTAAGCTGACTGAGGCATTTAAACTGGCACTCTCCCTTCTGTCTTACAGAATCTATGGCTGAATTTTCCCAAAGGAACATTCCCCTGAGCAACTCTGGCTAATGTTTCCCGTAAGATCTGTTTTATCATGTGACATCAGAAGCCATGTTTTGTGCCCACGTATGACAGCAGCATTATTACATTAACAAAATACATTACTCTGGTCACAAATACATCACATCCGTCACATCCCCCCCCCACCACCCTCAGGAAATGAAGGTATGTCTCTTTTGGGTAACCACCAAGAGACACTGCCATTCATGTAGGGCCTAGGGAGTGCCTAAAGGAACATGTTATGCACGTAGCCCACCTCGACAGTCCATCTGCATTGGCATTCTGCACACCACTCCAGTTTCACTGTGGGTATGTCCCCAAATCCTCACAGTACCTCCCTCATATCCTCAGCCTGGGCTGGTGTCAGCTGCCCTGAGAGGATGAGGTTATTCCCTGTGGATCCATCATGGACTTCCCTAAGGAAGTCCACCAGGGAATCAACCTTATTCCCCTCCTCTGGCATGCTGCACACAGCGAGGACCATCTCCTCCCTTTTGTAGTAGGGCTTCATCATGTTCACAAGATATATCCTTCCTCTGCCTGTGCCTTCTGTCAGGCAGCCCTACTACTGTACATAGTTAACATAATTCATTTTCCTGATTATGGAGAATGGGCCCTCCCATGCTGCCTGTAGTTTATTGTGTCAGACTGGGACAAGTACCATCACTCGCTGTCCAACGTCATACTCCCAGGCTCTGGCCCCATGGTTGTACCATGTTTTCTGTTGCTGTTGTGCAGTGGCTAAGTGCTCCTGGGCAAGCCCCATGAGCTCCTTAAGCCTAGCCCTAAAATTTAGGACATACTCCACAACATACTCCCCTTGGGAGGCATGGCTACCTTCCCATTCATCCCTAAATAAATCTAGGGGCCCCCTCTCCCTGTGACCAAAGAGGAGCTCAAAGAGTGAGAACCCTGTGGACTCCTGTGGGACTTCCCTGCATGCAAACAGGAGGTGGGGAAAATATTCATCCCACTCCCTTTTGTGCTGGTCAGCAAATGCCCTGAGCACAGTTTTAAGGGTCCCATTGAGTCACTTGACCAGGCCATTTGTCTCAAGGTGATAGGGCAAAGTACAGAGCTGTTTCACCTTGCACTTCTCCCACAAACTGGTCATTAGTGATGGCAAGAAATTTGTCCCCTGGTCTGACAAAATCTCCTGGCGAAATCCCACTTGGCTAAAGATTCCCAGGAGCTCATCAGCCACCTTTTCTGCCATAATGGAGGACATAGCTGGTTGCATAATCCACAACAACTAGTACGTATTATTTGCGCATGCAACTTGTGGTACTTAAGAGTCCCACTATGTCCACGGCTACCCTCTTAAAGGATTCATCGATAATAGGCAGTGGCACCAAAGCTACCTTAGCCCTGTCCCTGACCTTTCTGACCCTTTGTCACTGTGGACAAGTCTGACAGTAATTTGGCACATCTGTGTACATGCTCGGCCAAAAGAAGTTATTGGCAAGCCACTTTTTGTGCAGTTAATACCCAGGTGGCCTGAAAAAGGAATGTCATGGGCCAGGGCTAGAAGCTGCTTTCAGTAGTCTGGGAAGATTACCACTACTGAAGTACTTCTCCCTTGAGCTCCCTCTGTGTTGTACACTCCCTGTACAACAGCCTATTCTCCCAATAAACTGACTTTTTACTCCCTTGAGAGGCCTCATCACTATCTGCTATCTCTCTCAGTTTTTGGAGGGTAGAATCAGTTCACTGTGCCCTGCCCAGTTCCTCTCATCTGACCCTCCATAGTTTCCCCCCAGGAGGAAAGCTGCCCCTGGTGGCAACCTCCTCTACTTGTAGTTGGAGCTCAGGGCTGCTACTCCTAGCTAGCCCTTCACCCACATTAGCGACTTCCTCAGCTACTGAGGAATGGGTCTGCACAGGCTGTGTCGCCCCCCCTCCTCATCCTCAGAAGCTTACCCTTTGGCCTGGCAATGGGTAGTAACACATACTAGGTTTTCCCTGTGGTCAGAATCATTCCCCATGATCACATCCACAGGGAGATCAGGTACAACTCCTAACTCCTGTACCCCATGGCTGCCCTCCCAGCTCGGGAAGACCCGAGCCATTGGCACTTGGACCACTGGACCCCTGATGCTCCAAATCTTGGAGAATTGCCCAAGCAAAATCTGCTCCACCTGGATCAGATCCTGCCTTACCATGGAGATAGAAGCACCAGTGTCCCTCAATCCCTGAGTTACTGTTCCTTTGACTAGAACAGTGTGCATATGCTTAGTGGAGTTTGGTGGCACTAAAGTGTGTGCACAGTTTACCAACTGCAGTGTACTGTCTTGGTCACCGCCTCCCCCGACTTCAGCCCTTTACTGCTGTTTTAGGGCAATCATAGGATAGATGCCCCGCGTTCTGGCAAATCCAGCATTCCTTTGCCCCGACAGGTTGTTCTACTTAGAATCGTTGGGTTCTGTTTTGGGTTTGGGTGCAGGCTGGTTCCCTTTAGGCTGCCCTCCTTGGGTCCCCTTAAAGCCATGTGCTGCCCCACCTCCATTTTTCTTACACTGTGAATGTGGTCTGCTGGCCACATGCAAATCAGCACTATCTGCTACCTCCTTTGCGAGTTGCATGCCCGGTCCAGCAGCCATATGCGCAGGTCATCAGGTACAATTTTAAGAAACTGTTCCCTTACAAGTAAATCTTTCAGTTGCTCTACAGTCCTTGTCATAGCCCCATCTACTCAATGGCCTGAATAAGCACACATTTGGACATGCAGTTCTACATAGCTGTCTCCTGGGTCTTTCCTTAATTCTCTGAATTTCTAGCCTCAGGAGTCAGTTCAAAATGTTTTAATAACTTTCTTTCAACTTTATCATAGTCCATGCAATCATTATCATCCATTCAAGCAAAGGCATGCAAAGCATGGCCAGTGAACAATGGGGTCAGGTGGATCATCCAAGAAGCCTTGTCTAATTTAAACTGCACACAAATCCTCTCAAATGATTTTAAAAACAAATCCAGATCATCTCCCTCCCAGTACTGCGAGAACATTTTAGAATTAATCGTGGCTTCATGAGTTGAACTCCCTTTGCCATCACTTAAGGTTTGCTGCAGTGTTTGCTGGTGCACTTTCTCCATCTCGATCTCATGCTGTCGTTCTTTCTCTCACATAAGTATGTCATGCTGGTGAATCTTCTCCCTTTCCGCTCACATAAATATCTCATGCCGGTGAATTTTTTCTCTTTCTTCTCGCATAAGGATCTCATGCTGGCAAATCTTCTCCCTTTCCTCTCGAATAAGGATCTCATGCTGGTGAATATTTTCTTTTTCCTCTACCTCCAGCCTTATTTTCTCCCTTTCAGCCTCCATCCTGCCCTCTGCAGTCTGGCATCCTTCAGCACAAGCTCTGCCTTCTGGATCTCAAGCTGAGGTTGACTGAGCTGCACAGCTCCCCCAGCTTGTGCCACAAGGTGCCCTGCTTGCTTAGCTGCTGTGACCTCAGTCTCACTACCTGGGTCACTGTCTTCAGTGACTGCCTGCTGATCAGGAATTGGGCAATGCCCATCTGAGATCTTCTGCCCCTGCTGCAGCTGGTCATGTGCCAATAGGGCTTCCATGAGTGAACTCTTTGTCATGCCCTCATGTACAATCCCCCTTTCTGCGCACAGCTCACGAAGCTGCTGTACATGAAATTTGACATAGCCTGAGGAACTCATATTCTCTAGCTACATTGCACTAAGCTGTCTAGAAATAAAAAAAAAAAACAGTAGTAAACAATGAAACATTTTGAAATCCTGTTTCATAACTGTTAAGGTATATTTCTGCTGTCACCCTGTCACCAGTGTGCTAGGTAAAGCTTTACCTCTCCCTCAAAGTTCCTGCCTCACAGGAGAGCATACTGTGCACTGCTCTGCACCGCACTGGTACCAGTTGCCACACGGATCCCACCGCTCTGCCACCAATGTGATGAAAATCCCTCACCAGGGGCATCAATTTCACTGCCACCACCATGGTTTTTACCAACAGGAACCAAGAAAACCTGTTTCTTACCTCCTCCTTTGTACAAGGTCAGGAAGGTCAACCACAATAACTCTGGGTAGAGTGCCCCTTCAGAGATGGACTGCAAACAGAGTCCAGCAGAAATAGCAGAATTACCCTTTTAAATAAAACAAGCAGTCACTGATTATATAGATATACATGCTTTACTAAAAGACTACAAGTATTTACAACAGGATTTATGTACAGTCAAACAAAAGGATTACAGTTTACTAGAAATGAAAATGAATGAAGTTACACCAAACAGGTTGCAGATAGAAGAATCTGACCCATTCTCACTTTAAAACCTATTTATTTACCTGCTCCTGTCTGAAGAAAACACTGTTCCCTAAGCTGTCTTTTTTAGCAGACCTCGAGCCGCAGAGCTCTGGATTTTCAGATGTTCCAAGTGCAAGAGGAAGTGCTTTCTTACAGCACCCAAATGTATTCCTTACTCACTGTGGGGAGGGGTCTCACTACTACCCCCCAAATGTGTGTGTCTGTGGTGTGCATGTGGGTGGATGGATGGATGACATCATTCAGGTCAGTTGGCTAACCCCACACCCACCCCTGCTCTATCCACTTTTATGATTCTGTTTTTGCAGGATGCCAAGGTATGTAACCCCAAGCTTTTTGCCTTTTAAGCTGACTGAGGCATTCAAACTAGCACTCTCCCATCTGCCTTACAGAATCTGTGGCTAAATGTTCCCAAAGGAACACTTCCCTGAGCAACTTTGGCCAATGTTTCCCATAAGACCTATTTGGTCATGTGACATCACAAGTCATGCTTTGTGCCCACATATGACAGCAGCATTATTACATTAACACAAATAGATTAATACATTTCTCTGGTCACATGTCTGTCACATTCATCACAGTGAGCTACATTCTTTGCTCAGGAAAGACATGTAGTGGAGCCAGCTGGTCTAAGTGTTTTTATGCAGTTAATCTTTTTATTGTAATTATTATGATTATATATACAAATACACTACATTCTCCAATATACACTTACATAAATTCTTAATGAGAGAAGGAAAAAACATGTTGTCTGAAGTATTATACAATGATATTAAAGAGGAAAACAAATGTTGAGAAAACAATATGAAGCAGTACAATCTGTATGATAGAGAGAAAAATATGGCAATTTATGGTTCAAGGGGTAAAAGGAATAGATACAAACAAGAAATATGAGCAGTTGTGATTGTACTTCCATTATGCTGTAATTTAATACAAGTATGTGTGAGATTGTATAAAGGAAGAACGTAAAAAAGAGAAAAATATCTAAGAAAGTAAGCAAGAGTGAAGAGGGAAAGGGAAGAAACAAAGGAGATAAAAAGACAGAAAGAGAGGAGATGAAAAAGGAACGAAAGAGCTAGAAGTGAGATTCCAGTGTAAACATATAACAACCCATGGATTAAGTGACGGTATGTGTAGACATGTTTAAATATTTAAAATAGTCCTAACATTTATTATATAAATTAAGTCAGTCAGAGGCTAAGTGTAACATACGATCAAGGATGGCGTATTGAGATAGTTATTTGAGAATATCTGGGAGGGTGGGAATGATGTTAGATCTCCAATGCATTATTATAGGACGTTTAACTTGAAGGAATAGTAGGGATAACCACCTATTCTAAGAATGGGATATTTTGTATGAATGAGCATTGAAAATACCAAGTATGCAATGTTTTGGATCTAATGCAAAGGATAGACCAATCACTTTCATTGCAAAGAAATGAATATGATGCCAAATATTGTGTATGGGAGGACAATGCCATAAAATATGTAGCAAATTGCCACTGGGGGAGTTACAGCACCAACATTTATTGTTGTTCATTAAGCCCATTTTTTTGCAAAATCTCATGAGTTCTGTACCATAGATGTAGACTTTTGGTTTGTATGAGTGAACTGCGATTATCCTTGAAAGATTTATGGCAAGATAGCCAACAGTTATGCCATTGTGAACTGGTTATGTTATAATTGAAAAGGGTACTCCATTTATTTTTTGCAATGATAGATTGATCTGGAATTGTACTTCTGATATGTTTGTAAATTATGCTATTTAATTTAGAGTTTGTTTTAATCCATTTAGAAATAAAAGTATCGCCGGCCCAGTGGCACAGAGGGCTGAGGCACTGACGCCTTACCTCACACCACACCAGCGACCCGGGTTCAGGAACAGACTCGGGCACTGGAGGGTCAGCAAGGGAAGGGGTAGAACTGAGCGTCCAGAGGACTGCTCTCCTCTCCTAGGGTGGGTTGGGGATTGGCATCGCTCTGCAGCGGCCCCCGGTAGAGACTGAGGGAAGCTCAGAGACAGCGCCACTAGGGGAAATCAGAGGAAAAAAATGAAAATGGCGTCTCCTTCTGCCGGATGACGGCCACCCGGACCAGTGTCCCCTCGGGCTCCATGGCAGCTGACACGACCACAGCAGCACCCAGGTCCAATGCCTAGGCCAATAGGCCATTTCTCCTAGGAAGAGGAGGACCCACCCAATGCAAGGGTTACGTCAGGGTACCCTGTGGTGGCTGTAATGTGGGGTTGAGTCGACGGAGGAACCGAGCGAGAGGTGAGTGTCCTTGGCAATTGGCCTGAAGGAGTGGTAGGGGAGTCGCAGGGGAGATAAATACATAACACAAAAAGAAATAAAAGTATCATATATAGCTTGATGAGGAATAGTAGGAAGATAAAGGTTCCATGCCATGCGTAACTGTAAATATTTCTAGAAATCGTCCTGGGGAAGATTCCATTGTTTGCTCAGGTCAGAAAAGGATTTTAATTTGAGAGTCTGAGGTATAAGTATGTCCTCCAAGAAAAACATGCCCCTGTTTTTCCAATTACAACAAAAAATTGGGTGATTATCAAGAGTGATGTTGTGGTTCCCCCATATGGGGGCATATATGAGAGGGGTTGAGTTGGATTTAAGGTGCTTATGAATTATTTTCCAGTAGTATATGGAAGATGCTATAATGGGGTGAGATTTTAAATTGGGGGAGAGGGTTATAAATGAAGGAAGTGGTGACATTGCCTGGACATAGAGATATTTCCATATTGACCCACAATGGTGATTTATTGCTGGGTTTATTAAACCATTTGACAGTTTGGGCAGTGTGGAAGGCCCAAAAATATGCTTGGAACCAGGGGAGCCCGAAGCCTCCTTTGGACCAGTGGGAACGCAGTTTGTGATGACTAAATCTGGGAATTTTTCCTTCCCATAAAAAAACTGCCTATTATATCATCAATTCTGACAAAAAAAAAGTAGAGAGAGTTAAAGAGATATTAGAAAATAGATACAGTATTTTGGGAGCTATTGGCATCCTGATAGTGGAGATTTTTCCATTAAAAGAGAAGTTAAGCAGTTTCAATCGGTTGAGAGTGTTTTTAATATTTGCTGATAATGGGGAAAGATTGGGCGTCCCATATCTTGTCTAATTTAGAGGTGATCTGTATTCCAAGGTAAGAGGTATCTTGAGGGGCCCAATGAAAACCTAATATTGTATTCATAGAATGGTTACAAAAATTGTTCAATGACATTGTTTCTGATTTGTTTAGATTCAGAGCGAGCCCAGAAAGTGAAGTAAAGTTGCTAAGTAACTTAATTAAGGGTGGTCCCGAAATTTCAAAATTTTTGAGTAGAATGAGGAGATCATCAGCGCAGGATAGTGAAGTATAGCGGGAATTACTGATAGGAATACCTTGGATCATGGAGGATTGACAAAGAGCAGCTGATAGGGGTTCCATAGCTAGAATAAAAAGAGTGGGGGATAAGGGGCACCCTTGCCTGATACCTCTTGCCAGATGAAAGGATGAGGACAGAGTAGAGTTAGTAAGAACCCGGGCAGAGGGGAGGGTGTATAGTAATTGAATCCATGTACAAAATTTGTTAGTGACACCAAAGTGGGATAGAACATGATACAAGTAAGTCCAGTTGAGAGAATCGAATGCCTTTTCAAAGTCAATGGCTACAGCTGCGGCAGCTGATTTAAGAGATTTTGTTTTGTAGATTAAATTAAATAATGAGCAGAGATGATCAGAACCAGTTCTGTTTTTGATAAATCCAGCTTGGGAGGTGTGGACAAGTTTTGAAATTATTGACTCTAAATGAGTATTTAATATTTTGGGCAAAAATGTTCCAGTCTGTATTAAATAATGATATCGGTCTATAACTGAATGGGAGAGAAGGGTCTTTATCTTTTTTTGGTAGGATGGTTATAATGGCTTCTGTCATAGAATAGGGAAGTTTGCCTTGTGAAGATGCCTCTTTGAAGACCTTAAACAGTAAGGGGCATAAGATGTCAGCTAGGGGTTTATAAAAGTCTACAGAAAAACCGTCACTCCCAGGAGCTTTACCAGATTTAAGGGAATTTAGCACTGCATGTATCTCTTTTAGGGAAAAGGATTCATCTAGCAAAGCCATATCTTGTTGGGAGAGGTGTGGTAACTTTAAATTGTCCAGAAATTGTTGTATATATATTCAGCTTGTGGGGGAGTGGGGTAAGAGTATAATTGTTGGTAGAAGGATTGCATAATATGGTTAATTGAGGGATTATCTGTATGGATTTTGCCTGAAGGATCTTTCAAACCAGCAATATGTCTCTCCATCTGTTGATTCTTGAGTTGATAAGCAAGCAGCTTCCCGCATTTATCCCCTTGTTTCCACTAACGGTGTTTAAGTCTAAGGAGGGTGAGTTCAGCTTTCCTGGATATTAACTTGTTGATTTTAATTCTAAGCTGAAGAATTTCAAGGTGAAGTTGTGAGTTATTATCTGGATTTTTTGTTTTATAATATTGGGTTTCTTTTTCTTTAAGAGATTTCTCTAAATCGTCCAATTGCTGTTCCCTTAGTTTTTTCTCATGTGCTGCATAGCTTATAATTTTCCCTCTAACTGTTGCTTTAAGTGTTTCCCAGATGGTACCTTGAGATTCATCAAGAGTGTTGTTAAAGGAAAGAAATTCTTGTATTTGGGATCTAATCCAAGGTAAGAAATCAGGGTCTTTCAACAAGAGCGGGTCTAGATGCCAGGAGGGGGATTTAGATGAGGGAGGGCCCCAAATAAGATGTAATTTTATAGGAGAATGGTCTGATATAGTAATTGGGAGGATAGTTGTGTCGATAATTTTTTCAGTGATGAACAGGGAAGAAAATCAGTAGTCAACTCTGCTATAAGATTTATGAAGTGGTGAGTAAAAAGTATAGTCGCGTTGTCTAGGATGGTGTAGTCTCCAAATGTCGGTGAGATCGAAGTCTTTCATTAGCTTTGAAAGGGCAGAAATACTTCTGGGGTGGGAATCACACAAAGAGTTACTTCTGTCTAAATGTGCTTCCAAAGCTAAATTGAAATCCCCTCCTACAAGTATAGGAGAATTGTTAAAGTTACTGTTCATAATTTGTTGGGCCATATTATGAAAGAATTCAGGTGAATCAGAATTAGGGGCATAAACACTGACTAACATAAGGGGGCCTGTAGGGGTATTTAAGTGGGCTATAATCCATCTGCCATCTGAATTGGAGATGGATTTGATAAGGGTCCAGCTAAGGGATTAATGTAATAGAATAGCAACCCCCCATTTTTTAGAAGTAGAGGAGGACACATATACTTGACCAACGCAATCCCTTCTGAGTCTGTCTACATTCTCTATTAAAAGTGTTGTTTCTTGTAAGAAAGCAATATGAGTTTTATGCTTTTTGAAGTAAGAAAGTATTTGCTTTCGTTTTCAAGATGAGTTGAGTCCCTTAACATTCCATGAATGTAGAATTAGATCACTCATGTTAATGGGGAGATGAGTATAAAAACACAAATAGGAAGTAAGGGACTCATATTGAAAGGGCTAGAGGGTGTTACAGACTCAGAAGAGAGAGGGCTAGCATAGTCAAATGCATGCAGGATATTTAGTTTGTGGAAATACTTAAATCCTGGGTGAATGTTTCCATTGAGTCTCACAAGGAAGAGAGGTACTAAAAAGAATATAGAAGACATATATACAGTTACTAAACAAAACCAATGCATGTTATACTAACACACTATGAAGTCTTTAGGTAATATAGCAAGATATGAGTCGGTGGAATCACCAAGACTCTCTTGTTATACTGCAGAGCATGTAAATAGTAAGTAAATCTTGGGAGAAAATAATCTTAAACCCAAGATACAAACTGTAAACAATTATTTCTATCAAGTTATAACTATGACTAGAACTAAAGTGAACATAATAATTCCCTGGAGGGAACCATGAACATCTTACCATATATGAAAAGGGGATTACAGAAAGTATATGCAATCCCAGAAATAGTAATACATTTTGAACCTAAATTAGACTGGAAAAAAGAACTGAGCTGAAATACTATTACGGCAATACAAACAGTATGCTATCATGGTTGGCTAAGTCCTAAAATTATAAGAACAGCTGTACTTGTGCCATCTACTATGTACTTACTTACATAATCATAATGCTTAGACACAGAAGTGTTTATGTAGGAGGAGCGTTCAGGTAAAATGTAGCGAGTAGGGTCCAAATAGTATAAGGATTTATGGGGTGTCGAGGCATTACAAGATCCAAATTGTATAGGGGGGTATCTGCTGAAAGTCTTGTATTGAACAGGAATACATAGTCATTCTGGCAGTATGACATTATTAAAAGTTGAGTTTGTTCAGGCTTCGAGGTACTGCGTATATTATTGATAAGTACTAGGTATTTAATAGTAGCACAGACCCAAAAATTGCCCCTAGGGAAGGAGTTGCTGTAAAATAGTGAGATTTCAAGACCTGGAGAGGGTCAAGTGAGCTCAGTTATAAGATTACAACACAGGCTTAAAAAGCCATGTCATCAGGGCTTCGAGTCAGATTGTGCTGTCTATTATTGATTGTAGCACATTGAGTAAAATAATAAAGATGAGACACCTCCAAAATAGCCTGCAATGCCTAATTGTAGGGTAAAACTGAAGACTAAGTGATAGATAAATAAAATAATACAAGAAGTTGGTATACCATGGTTAAAGAAAAGGGGAATTTAAAAGTTAGATAAAGGTGGGTTGGAGTGGGAAGGAGACTAGAGAAAAATATTAAAGTGATAAATGTTAGTCTGGGATGTAGTAGTGGATGAAGGGAATAACTAGCTGAGGACCTCATTAATATAACCCCAAGATACTGTAAATTTATAATGTTTATACATGGTAACAAATGTGTGGGGTGATGTTGAATCACAAATTAGTTAAGCAGGCAACCTCCCTTAATGGTTACGTGAGAAGGACATACTGATAAAAAAGATGTTTGACACCTCTAAATGAATATAGAAAATCATTGAGCACATATGAATTAGTCTAACATTATATAAGAACTGCCCCCTTTAAAAGAAGAACATAGCCCAACATTAGGGATACTCAAAAACTGACATTATAGTTGATAGGTTCATAGTTGTTTACAAGTTCAGGAGGCGATGTCTATATATGAACTCGCCACCCAAAGGTGGATTAATTATCAATATAAGTGAATTTAGTGTTACCCATAAAATTGTCCAACATACTTTTAAACTTATCCATTGTCTTACACTCCACTATATAAGCAGGAAGCGCATTCCATAAATTAACTGATCTCTGAGAAAACCAAAGGTGTCTTTTATTTGTTCTACAAGTAGAACAAGTTATGTGATCTTTTTGTGATATTGCAAAATTTTTTTCCAGCCCTAAAGTTTCAACCAATCCAAGTTCATTAATGGCTTTGTAAATCAGACAAAGATCGCCACGAAGTTGTCTGCACTGAATGGAAAATAAGCCCAGCACCTTTAATCTTTCCCCATATGGTTTATCAATCATGCCCTGAATTCTTTTAGTCATTTTTCTCTGTACCCCTTCTAATTGCTTTTTTCCATAAGAAGTATTAGGAGTACAAAAAGGAGCACAGTACTCCAAGTGGGATCTGACCAAGCTAGTATATAGTGGTAGAATGACTTGTGGTAGCCGACTTTTGATATTTTTCCATATGCAACCCATAATTATTTGACATTTTTTAACTTTTAACATAGTATTATGGTCAAAGTTCAATTTACTATCAATATTTACTCCAAGGTATTTTTCAGTATCAGATTCATGAAGTTTTACATTATTTACTAAATAGTCATACTTCATATTATTATGACCAAAATGCATCACCATGCATTTTTGTTCATTAAATTTCATCTTGTTCGTTATTGCCCATAATTCTAGAGATTTTAACTCTTTTTGAAGAATGTCAGTTGCCTCTATTGAATTAACAATGCAACCAAGCTTGCAGTCGTCTGCATATTTTAATATCCATACATTCTCAGTTGTCTGCATTGATGCTATCAGAATGTTAAACAGTACTGGGCCCAACACAGAACCCTGTGGCACCCCACTTGTTACCTCCACCCATGAAGGTATTGCTCCTTTGATAGATGTGCATTGTCTACAATTTAATAGCCAAGATTCTATCCATTTTATTAAGCTGTATGGACATTTTTGGTTAGCCAAATGTTCTAACAATATTCTATGTGAAACCCTATCAAAGGCCTTTGATAAGACCAAGTACACAACGTTCACTGGAAGTCCTGCATCTAGTGCTGCACTTACATTTTCAAAAAAATTTAACTGATTTGTTAAGCATGATCTTCCCTTTCTGAATCCATGTTGTGTTAGATCATGTAGACTATAATGATTCATATGTTGTTCAAGTCTACTCAGGATCATTCTTTCAAAGATTTTCCCTATGACTGAGGTCAGGTTTACTGGGCGATAATTTGACACATCTGTTTTAACCCCAGATTTAAAAATTGGGATCACCAATGCTTCTCTCCATGCAGAGACACATTCATCTATTTCCAAGGATAAATTAAATAGTTTACAAATAGGGCCATAAATGTGCAGGGCAATTTCTTTTAGAAAACTAGGGTGCATTCCATCTGGACCCGCCGACGAAGTAGCTTTTAATTTTAGTAATTTTTCCAAAACTTCCTCTTCTGTTATTGGATCAACAGTTTCTTGATTATGATTTATAATTACATTATTGAGTTGTTCCTCGGGAGAAAATATTGTACGAAAATAATTTTTGAATTCTTCTGCCATCTGAGATTCGTTGTTTATCATGCCTGACTTTGTTAGTAGTGGACCAATTGTTGCTTTGGATCCTTTAAGTATACCAATATAGTTATAAAATGTTTTCTTGTTATCTAATGTGTCAAGTGCTAGTTTGTTCTCCATCATTATTTTTGCTTTCCTAATTTGTTGTTTTATTTTATTGACACAGTCTTTATAGCGTTGCCATTTAACTGTAGTTGGTTGTAATTTTAATTTTGTATAAATTTTCCACTTCTTAACAATCATTCTTTTTATTTTATTATTCCACCATACAGGATTTCTGTGCCCCTTATTATATTTTTTTTCTATTCGGTACCCATGTATCCAAAAAATAGTTTATTTTAATAAGTATAAGGTTCCAGACGTGATGTACGTCGAGACCTGTCAATTCTGAGTTCCAATCCCAGGTGTTAAGATACTGCTTTATTTTTAGATAGTTTGCTCTCATATATTCCTTTATTGTAGTGTTCCCCTTAGTGTATATTGACCTAGACTGTATGTGAAATACAATCACATTATGCTCACTATTTCCTAGTGGATCTAAAATTCTGGGTGCATACACAGATTGCCTCATATTTGTCAGTACAATATCAATTATATTGTTATTTATAGTACCTTCCTTAATTAGCTGTTCTAGATCATAATTTGTTATGATATCAAGAAAATCCTTCTCCACATTACCCTTCCAGTTATGTTTTAACCAATCAATATTGGGGAAATTAAAATCACCCATTAATATATAATTTTTTGTGGGTTCAAAACTATTGATTGCATTAAGAAAATGAATGTTTTGTTCTTTATTTAAATTAGGGGGTCTATAAGTCAAGCCTATACGCATTTTTAACGATGGTAGATGAATCTCTGCCCATATTATTTCATTTTCATTATTAGTTTGTACATCTGTAAAATTAGAGTGGAATGAATAATTTTCCAAAATATACAGTAAAATTCCTCCACCTTGTTTATCTTTTCTGTTTTTTATTTTATTAAATCCAGAAATGTCTACATTCCAACTGTCATCTTGAAACCATGTTTCTGTGACTCCACAGATAGAAATGTTCTCCTTTTGCATTAAGTATCTTAGTTCATCCATTTTGTTACTTAGACTTCTAGCATTTAGTAACATAATGTTTATATCACCCTTAATGTTTTGAAGGTGAACACAATCTTTAGTAGTAACTATGTTGTTAAAAGGAGATAATATTGGGGTATAGTCCTGGTATATGTTATAAGTATTTTTAATATGTGAAGGTTCAACCCCCCCCCATATTAGTTTAAATGTTTTTCAAGAGAAGAAATAAAGTGTTGTCCTAAGATGTCAGTCCCTTTCTTACTTAAATGCAGACCATCATAACAAAATAAATCATCTTGGTGAAAAAACTCTTCCCAATGTGTCAAACATTGTATATCTTGTCTTAAGGTCCATATCTTTAACCAATTATTAAACCTTTGGACTTTCAGATTGATTCTTGGTGTCGCTTTAGGTATTGAAAGTATCTCAGATATCATAACTTCGCATCCCAATGAGATCAATCTGTTATCTAGAGCAACCATGTCTTGTTTTATATCCTCTAGGGAATCTCTAAACATATTGTTTGTTCCCACATGTATTAGGACAAGAGGGTCCTGTCCAAGGCCATTAACCATTGTTTTACACATTTGTGTTAAATCCACTATTTTCGTCCTTCTGAACAATGAAAGTGTGCAACGTGATTTATCCGGGTTGCATATGATTCTATCTAATCCCTTAATCATGGAATACCCTATAACCAATAGATTTCTATGATCACACTGTACATTATCATCTATTTCTATATTAACAAGATTATCACTGTTTAATTGACTAACATTGTTTGATGGAATCATTTGATATGTGTCAGATTTATTATCCTTTCCATTAACAATTTCAGGAGATACATCTGATACAAGTTCAGATGTAGAACTATTACCAAAATCACTATCTAATGTTGTAAGGAAGGAGAATCTATTTTGTAAGGGAATATTGAAAGTTGTTGCACACTGTCCTTTTTTCGCAGGTTTTGCATACTGAATATTGTACCACTGCTCATCCCATTCTGCTGATACTTCTTCCTCTCTCGTTCTTTTACTTGTTTTTTTTTTAAAGGGATCTATATCAAACTGCTGGGGACTACCAAGAGCATTATCTTTAGAAGTTATCAAAGTTTTGCCCAGATTTTGAGGCAACATGGTGGAGACTAATGATGATGTAGTCTCTTTGTTCCCTAGGGTTAATTTTGTACCAAGTCTGTCTGCCATTTCTCTTTGACTTGTTTCCAACATAATTAACCTATCAGTAAATGAATTTAGTTCCTTAATTAGGTCATCATTATGGACACATTTATTACATTTAAACGGTTCTATTGAGACTTGTTTAGTATTAAGTACATGAAGCAATTTGTACATTTGATACAGCTTTCACCCTCATTCAAAGGTATTGTGTTAGCCATTTTGTAAACAAGGTTATATGACTTATACCAAACCTAATAAATAATTCAGTCACAGGCAATCAACAGTACCTGGTCTGTACTTGCTCTTAGATAGATATATTGAAGTTTTAAATCATATATTATTTCCAGACTCTGAGTTCAATGATTTAAGTCTGTTCAGTTTATAACTATTCATCAAGTGCTCATAAAACCCACTATCTCATGAATTGTATATTTTTATGATTTACTGGCTGCTTCAAACTATGTTTACAAGTTACCTACCTTTCAGAATGATGTGGTTATTCTTATATTTAACAGACCCTCAAACCCTCAAAACTTGCCTAACATGTACAAGCACATGTGTCTTTGCCACAGCGTCTTTGCGTGTGTTAAAGAAGCTGGCTCACTCATGCTCACCCTGATCAGGGCTTTGTATTTAAGGAGTATATACCCCAGAAGTATTTCTAGGGGTCAAGAAATTGCTCTGTGCACCCAGTGATTAAAATAACTATTTTGTAAATAAAAAATAAATGCCTAAAGCTTAAACTAGCGCAACTTGTCCTCCTTAGCAGCAGGACCCAAGTAACATAGCAATTTTAATGAGTTGTAGTTCATCAGTACTACAACTCCTCTTCCCGGTTGTAGTCCAAACAGGGATCCTGTGACTCACGCTAGCGAGAAGTTTTAAAAGCAAATGAAATGGTATATTCAAACACACGGGTAGCAGTTCACACAGACAAACAACTTTTTAAAATGTGTTTAACATCTAGCAAAAAGTTTCATTCATCAAAGTGTGTGCACGTCTCAAAGCTTTGCATTTAAGCTGTATCTACCCCGGAAGTATTCCTAGGGGTCAAGAAATTGCTCCGTGCACCCAGTGATTAAAATCACTATTTTGTAAATAAAAAATAAATGCCTAAGGCTTAGACTAGCACAACTTGTCCCCCTTAGTAGCAGGACCCAAGTAATATAGCAATTTTAATGAGTTGTAGTTCGTCAGTACAACTCCTCTTCCTGGTTGTAGTCCAAACAGGGCTCCTGTGACTCGTGCTAGTGAGAAGTTTTAAAAGCAAATTAAATGGTATATTCAAACACACAGGTAGCAGTTCACACAGACAAACACATTTTTAAAATGTGTTTAACATCTAGCAAAAAGTTTCATTCATTCAGTAAGAGTAATATATGCAGAAATAACTGGATGTATAATGTAGCAGACATTACATTGAGAGTGAAAACTCCAAGATGCCTAAATAATATGACATGCTATTAAACCAGAAGCCTGTAACCACGATGTACAGCTTATCGCTTTCCAAACCAGCTGAGTGCGATAGTATGCACATACAAGGAATGCGATGTGCGGTTGCAGGGCAGACAAATCCTGTTAGTGATCAGAGAGCCGAGGTTAATTAGGCACTAACCTCGAGAGGTACACATGCCCAGGCATCATTTATAGGTTCGATTTCTTTTTGCATTTCCCCTTCGTTTCTTTTTAGGAAGCTCTGCAGATTTGAAAGGGGAGTTGGTCATCAATTCAGCCCAAGAGGAATCGGAAGACCTGCTGCCCTGTAAAGCATCTATGCCGACAGGATCCACAGCTGATTCCAGGAGGTCTTCCTGAGATGAGTTTAAGTCCTCTTATAGTAAAGAAAACTTAGTGGAGAGGGTTAGGGGTGTAGTGAAGCCCACATGTCGCTCATGCTGAGAGGTAGGCCTAGAAGGAGTAGCATCTGCACAACAGGCATGTTTAGAAGAAGGTGGATTCAAGTTCTTTTTGTCTAGCAAGCGGGCTGAGATTCGGACAGGAGGTGCTGCATCAGCCTGGAGAGATACGGGTTTCTCAGTGTGTTCATGATTTGAAGCCATAATGTGGGTGTGCCGGTCTGATTGGGAAGTTGCAGAGACAGTGGGAAAAGGGGTCACATCAGTATTTCCAAACGGGGCAGTTGGAGGCTGGGGCTCACCAAGAAATGCAGCCAAGGTTTCGGGAGTGTTGAACTCTTTGGTTGAGTCAACCAGAAACAGGTGCATGATGGCAGGATAGCGCAGGGCAAATTCGATCCCTCGTTGATGTAGGGTAGTTTTAATAGGATTGAAAGCTCTGCGTTTATTACAGAGTTCCTTAGAGAAGTCTCTAAAACTAGAAATTCTATGATCTTGCCAAGTAAGGGTTCACACTTGTTTTGCTCTATTGATAATCAGTTCAGTGTGAGCATAGTTTAAGAATCTTGTAATGATGGGCCAAGGTTTCTGATCTAGACCAGGCCTCTGGCTTAAAGTATGGTGTGATCTCTCAATAGTAAGGTCTTGACCACGTGGGAGTTTGAGCATGGCTGGCAGCACATGTAATAGAAAGGCACCTTCAGGAAAACCCAAAAATCTCAGGTTATTGCGTCTGTTTCTGTTTTCAATGTCATCGATTTTATCTTGTAGGCTTCTAATAACTCTGTCTTGCTCTCTGATGGTGGCTTGCAGGATGTTAATAGAACTTTCATTTTGAGCAACTTTAACTCCTGCATCATTGATTTTTTGGTCTAACACTTGCATGTTAGTGAAGTTTTGTTGAGATGTTATTTTTAAGTCATTAATTTCACAGAGGAGCTGTTGAAACATAGTTTCCACTCTGCTAAGGGAGCTATTTTGCAGGAGTTGCTCAGCCATTGTAGTAGGCCTTCACAGAGAAGCAGTATAAATGCAGAAAAATTATAGCTATAAAGTTATGATATAGAGAAAATAATTTACCAGAGTTGAGCTATGATGTTAGTAAAAATTATATTCCACTAGCTGGTAAACGCTGACAATCTGGGATCAGGAGGATGGACGATGATAGATGGTAGTCCCAGGGAGAAGCAGAATTAAGCAACCATCTTCAGCATGGCCAGGCCACACCCCCATCTGTGTTTTTAGACCTTGTAAAAATCTGCTAGCTGTGGCTGTAGTCCTGGTATGCCTGTTGTCTGCCATTAAGTCTCTCAGCCCCGTGGAGCTGCTCCATTAATTTATTATATGGACAAAATCATTTCTGTCCAAAAATAAATAATTTTATAGTTCTTTAAATTTAGTTTGTGTGGTCTGCTTAATTAATTAATATGAGAACAACCACGTTTACCTGTTCTTTAAAAGTAAGGTTCCAGCCCCCCAAGTTTGGACACTGGACATCGGGTAGAAGGCCTGATGTCTGTATAGCATCTATCAGGTTAGGCCCACTTTTTGTTCCAATTTTGCCAAAGGGGGCAGATTTCAGGTCTGTGCCCCCCCCCCGTCACTATAACATCGGGACACCTAGGCAAAAAGATGAGGACGGGGGGTTACAGATCCATTAAAGCTCAGTCAGGCTGTTTGGGTAGCAGTCACCTCTTACAAAGCATGGAAGTTGACGGACCTCTTGGCCCACCCAGTCTGCCCTCTTTATCTTGACCTACAGTAGTATGAGGTCTGATGTAAAACCTGAACTCCAGAGCACCCCCTCCCTTATCTCCAGGATACCCTTGTGTCTGTTCCACCCCATCTTGAATCCTACATTCATTTTAGCCCCTACCACCTCCTCCTCTGGTAGGCCATTCCAAGTGTCCACCATCCTCTCCATGAAAAAATATTTTCTCATGTTACCCCTGAGCCATCCCCCTCCAGCCTCATACTGTGCCCTCTTGTATTGGGACATCTCTTACTTTGGAAGATGCAGCCTTCCTGTACTCTGTCTACACCAGTGAGTTATTTGTATGTCTCTATTATGTCCCCCTCACCCTCCCTGCCTCCAGGGAATACATATTTAATTCTTTTAGTCTTTCCTCATAGGTCTTCTCCTGCAGGTTCTGCACCATTTCTGCATCATTTTAGTTGCCCTTCTCTGTATTGCCTCCACCCTATCAATGTCCTTTCTCAGATGGGGCCTCCAGAACTGGATGCAATACTTCAGGTGTGGTCTCACCAGTGTCTTATACAGGGGCAAAATTACCTCCTCCCTCCTACTTGTGATACATCTCCCTATACATCCAAGCATCCAGCTAGCCTTCCCCTTTGTCACAATGCTTAATCTCCTTTAGGTAATCCAAAATAATAACTCCCAGGTCTCTTTCCTGCTTTGTGATTGTTAGTACCTCCCCTCCTAGTTTGTAAGTTGCCCTTGAGTTCTTGTGCCCTATGTGCATGATACTGCACTTTTTGCATTGAATCCCAGCTTCTGTGCTCCACACCATTCCTCCAGTATTTTAAGGTCTTCCCTCATCTTTTCATCCTCCCCAGCAGATCCACCCTATTACATACCTTAGTGTTATCCGCGAATAGGCATACCTTTCCCTCCAGCCCCTCTACATTGTCCCCAGTAGAGACAATGAAGAGGACCAACCCCAACACTCACCCCTGCGGTACACCTCTTGCTACCTCTTCCTCCCCGGGGTGTTCCCCATTTACCACTACCTTCTGATTCCTGCCAGTAAGCCACAGTACTATTTTAGGATCCACTTCTAGGTTACGTAGTTTATCAGTCTTTTATGAGGGCCGTACTTGGCGTAGTTTTTTTTTTTTTTTTTTTTTAGTTTTTGTTGACTGGGTGAGTGCACTAGGCAAATCCTGCCTATTTTCAGGCACGACCTGGGGGAAGGGGATACAGATGAATGCCAACTGACCTTGAACCAGATGAAACTGTTGGAGGTATTTTTAGTTTGCAAAATAAAAACAGCAAGGAGTCTAAAGCATGAAGCAATTCACCCTCAAAATGCAACTAACGATAGGAAATGTTGTTAAAGGAATATTTTTCAATGACACGGAGTAATAAAACAAGAAAATGTTTTGTACCAATACATGAGGATACGTATTTTTAAGTGGGGGTGAATCTGCAGTGCCCCAGAGTTGTCATCTCCTGCTGCCACACAGAAACATTGTGTCCGGGTACTCCAGGAGCACCGGTGAAGCTGGACCAAGGCATAGGAGTAGGGGTTAAAGTAAGGTGCCCAGGTGCACCCCAGTGACCCCAGTTTAGTGTCCCAGTGAAGCCTAGGTGCTCCAGTATAGAGTCCTTAGTACTTCCCAGTTTGGTGTCCCACATAGCACCTGGGAAATAGTACAAAACATGTAGCAGGCAGGGGTACAACAAAAGGCAGTAACATGGGGCCCAGTATAGAAGGAACTGCTGCCTACAGTTTAAAAAAAAAATGTTTTCAGTATTCTCCAGCAATTTTCCCACCCCCCTCAGAGAGTGGCACAAGCCTAGTGCCAGTCTGAATGTCCAGCTTGTTCTGAACCAATGGTTGCCCCCTACATTGCAAGGGATTCGGCATCTGGAACATTAGGAGGCTACAAAAGGAGGCATAGAGGCAGGAAACGGATGTCATTCATCCAGCAGTCAAAAAAGAATAGTAAGCCAGTGACTGGCCAGCCAGTGGCAGCAGAAGGGACTTACCTTGGGCTTGTGGGTTCCCTTACTGTGTCCTGGGTTGTCCGGTGAAGTGAAGCAGCTCAGTGGAGGTGGTCACACTCTGGTGGTCGTGGGAATGGAAGACTTCCAGACAAATGAGGAGGAGCCAGTCGATGACAAAAGTCGGCAGCGATCGAGAGGAGTGTGGGCTCAGTTCAGTCCTGTTTTTTTAGTTTGTTTAAAAGGTAAATGCAGTCCCTTGTCTGCAGCATTCAGGAATGGAACCACAGCAGTGAGAGGAAGGAGCAGCCGGAGAATGAGCTGTGGCAGTGAGAGAGTGACAGAAAGCATCGGAGTCAGGAGAAGGAGCCAGCAGCCAACCCCCAGCAAGACAACTCACAGCAGTTGGCCAGCGGGCATCAGACATTTAAGGGGAAGGGAAACCAGGCCAACTACCACTAACCAGTATTTACAAGAGAGAGGCATGACGCTGACTTGAATGCAACAAAAGTTTTATTAAACAGTCCTAATATAACATCTATACTTTAGTATCTACTGTAAATAATTCTAAAATATCTGTAAAACATCTAAAATCATTCCTAACACTCAACGGTTGTTTGTAACATTCTATATAAAACACCTGGTTAACACAAACACTATAATCCACTTAGAGTCCAGCCACCACCGAGTGTCAGTCAGAGAGGAAAACTGGGTCAAGAGACTTCTTGAACTACCAGGACAGTCCTCCCTTCAGATGGAATGCACAAGCTGCAGAATAGGTAAAGAACATTTCAAAGGATACTTGTCATTGGCTTCAGGCCGGTCATAGACCACCAATATCCAGTGTCCTTCCTGGGATGAGGAAACAGGAACAATGGAGGCAGTAAATATCACTGACTGAAGGCCACACATGGACCACCGGAATGGGTCACCCCTCATGGAAGAAGATAGAAGCAGAAGAAACTGGAGAAAGTCATTGGCTCCCCTTCCCCCCACTTGACAACCCCATATGTCTGTCCCATGCTCTCTTGAATCCTTCCACCATTTCATCCCCCATCACTTCCTCTGGTAGTTTACTCCAGGCCTCCATAACCCTCTGTGTGAAGTATCACCCCCTCACATTGCCTCTAAACTTTCCTCCTTCCAATCTTAGACTATGCATCCTTGTTCTAGCCTCCTCCTTCCTTTTAAATAAACCCCCCTCCCTCACCTTATTGATCCCCTTCACGTACTTGAAAGTTTCTGTCATGTTCCCCCTCTCCCTTCCAGTCTCTAATGGGTTCAGATCTAATTCCCTCCACCTCTCCTCATATGGCTTCCCCTTCATACTGTGCACCATCTTTGTTGCCCTTCTCTGAACCCGCTCCATCCCCTCTATGTCCTTGCGTAGGTGCAGTCTCCAGAACTGGGCCCTGTACTCTAGGTATGGCCTCACCATGGTTTTATAAAGAGGCATCACTACCTCCCTCCTTCTGCTAGTTATGCCCCTCCCTATACATGCCAACACTCTATCTGCCTTTCCCACAGCTTTGCTGCACTGGCTACCTACCACCTACCTTAAGGTTGCTTGATATTACAATCCCTAGATCCCTCTCTTGCTCACTTTTCTTAATTAACCCCCCAAGTGTAAGCATGCAGGTTTTTGTGCCCCAAGTGTATCACTGCACACTTTTTGGCATTGAATTTCAGCTGCCAGGTTTCCAACCACCCTTCTAGCCTCTTCAGATCCTGCTTCATGGCCTTCACCCCCTCTGGGGTGTCCACCCTATTGCAGATCTTCATATCATCTGCAAACAGGCACACCCTCCTTTCCAACCCGTCTGCTATATCACTGATGTATATGTTAAAAAGGAGGGGTCCCAATACCAGCCCTGGGGCACCCCACTCATCACCCCAATCTCCCTAGAATGTATCCTATTAATGACCACCCTCTGGCTTCTGTCCTTCAGCCAGTTTTCCACCCACCTAGTTATTTTCTGGCCCACCCCTAACCTTTCCAGCTTATTTACCAGCCTTCTGTGAGGAATGGTGTCAAAGGTCTTAATGAAGTCCAGATCGGCCATGTCCACCGCCCCTTCCTGATCAACCACCTTCATCACCCAATCAACGAACTCTCTTAAGTTCGTCTGACATGACCTCCCATTCATGAAGTCATACTGCCTATCATTCTGCAGGCTACTGTCCACTAGGTAGTTTACCACCCTTTCTTTTATTAGTACCTCCATCACCTTACCCACCACCGAGGTCAGGCTGACCAGGCGATAATTTTCTGCCTCCTTCTTGCTGCTCCCTTATGCAAAGGCACCACATTCGCCTTCTTCCAGTCACTCGGCACATGCCCTGTATGCAGGGACAAGTTAAACAGCCTCGTCAGAGGTGCTGCCAGCTCCTTCCTTAGTTCCTGTAGTACCCTTGGGGGCAAGCCGTCCGGCCCTATCACCTTGTCCACCTTTAGCCTGTCTAGTTCCTCCCTTACCCTGTCTTCGCTGAACATCTAGGATCCACTCTTTTATGTTCCCTCCCTTCCTCTCATCTACTCCCTCCCCTACCTTCTCACAAATAGCTATTTAGCACCTCTGTTTCTCAAAGTACCCCTCAGTTGTATTCCCCTCCCCTTAACTAAACTATCCCCTGCTTTGCCTTCCTCCTGTCCCCCACATACCTAAAAGAAGTTTTGTCCCCCCTTTTGGCCTGACTAGCAATTTTCTCCTTAGTGTCAGCTTTAGCCCTCCATATCTTCTGTCCTGCTACCCTCAGTTTCTCCCTGTAAGCCTCTCTGTCCTCCTCCCTCTGGATCTTCTTATACTTCTTGAATGCCCTTTTCCTTTCCCTAAGCGCCCCTACCAACTCCCTAGTAAATTAGAGTGGCCTCCTTCACTTTTTGCCCTTTTTCACCTTCTTAATGCAAATCTCAGTTGCTTTCAGTAACCCCTCTTTAATAGATTCCCATAATTCCTCCATGTATCCTAAAATCTCCTTCCACTCCATTTATTCCCTAAATATCCTCCTCATTCTGGTAAAGTCCTTCTGCCTGAACTCCATAACCCTTGTGCTGGCCTGATTTGTCTCCCTCCCTGTCTTCACCCTGAATCTCACTATCCTGCGATTGTTTGTACCTAGGCTGTCTCCCACCACCACCTCTTCCACACTTTCCTTGTTGGTGAGGACCACGTCCAGTATGTTATCGCCTCTAGTGGGCTCTCTAACTAGCTTTTGGATGAACGCACCTTGTAGCACCTCTAGGATCCCACTGCTCCTGGCTGATACTGCTGCTGGTATCTCCCAGTCCACATCAGGGAGGTTTAGATCCCCCACTAGCAGAAGCTCCCACTTGAGAGCCATCATATTAACCACCTGCTTCAGTTGCCTATCCCCTTCCTCTACCTGCGTTGGAGGTCTATATAACACCCCTAGCCTTAATGATGCTCCAGTCCATTTATTCAGTATGACCCACAGGACCTCAGACTCCCCTTGCTCCTGTCCTTCCATTGCCCTACTGTCATCCTTGACATACAATGCCACCCCCCCTTTCATCCAGTCATGTTCTTCCTACAAAGTCTGCATCCCAGGATAACTGTCTCCCAGGTATGATGCTCTGATCACCAGGTCTCCGTTATCGCTACTATGCCCAGTCCCTTATCCACCATAATGGCCTCCAAGTCTGCCATTGTGTTCCCCAAACTCCTAGCATTTGCGGACAATCCTTTCCACCAAATACCCACTACCTCTCCTGCCCTCTCCTTCTACCCTACACTTGGTCATGCTATGTTCCAGTTCTCTTTCTCCATCCTGAGAAGGAGGCCAGGTGCCTCCCATCTCTTCTTTCTCCTTTAGTTGACTGTGCCTTAACCCCCCTCCCCGAATTCAGTTTAAATGATATGTTCTCTCAATAAACTCACCTAACTTCCTCTTTTGTACTGCTGAACCCTCCTTGTTCAGGTGCAGTCTGTCGGGGTGTACAGGCTCTCATCTTCCCATGTTGATCCCCAGTCCCCCACCAGCCCAAACCCCATCTGCTTGCACCAAACCACCAACCACTGGTGGAATTCCTCAATCCTCTGCTTCCTCGATATGCTCACTCTAAGGTCAGGTAGCACCTCTGAGAAAGAAATAGACTGGAACTCCATACTACAAAACCTGGCAAGCTCTCTGAATCTAGCCTGCATCTCCTTAAGACTATTCCCCTCCAGATTATTGGTGCCCAGGTGCAGCATGAGGTGGGGCTTCCCACCTTGCCGTTTACCACCTGAAGGAATGTTGTGCCTCACCTCGAGTGCTGTCATTCCCGGCATGCACTCAACCCAAATAACACTACTCCTGTCCCCTTTGCCACCCCATCTGATTCCCTTAATTACTAAGTCCACTATTAGTAAGACCCTTCTATACCTTTCCCTCTGTTGGTACTTCTGCTTTTCCAGTTCACTCTCCTTTCCCAGCATCCCATTTTCCTCCCTGCTCCCCTTACCCCCCTGTCCATCTTCTGTCCCCGAGTTCTGCTCTCCCCATGGGCTTCAGCCCCTATTCCTCTACTGTTGGTGTCACCTCTGCCCCCTCTCATCCTTTTCTCCTGTGCAGCTAGCCCTGTCCCCTCCCTGGGTGCTTGTCTTGCCTCATTTCCATCTGTATTCCCTTGAGAGTGGATACCACCCTCCTTCCCTTCTCTGTTGATCCTCCTGTGCCCTGAGCATATTATGGGTTCCCTCACTGTTGCTTCTGTGGGGTGTGTCCCAGTGATGGGTGTGTTTACTCCCAACCCTGGTGTCTTTTGGCAACTATCTGCAAGGTTTCCTTCCAAAGGTGCATCCTCCTTTCTACTCCCTCCAATGCAGTCTTCTGCCTTAGCCCCTCCTACATCACCTATGGCCTCATCACTGTCGCTCTCCTTTCCCTCGTCTTCTTCATGGGTCGCCAAAGGTGCAAATCTGTTCACCTGCAGAGTATGCTTCTTCCAAATTTTACTGTCTGATGTGCCCTCTCCAGTTTTTTGCCTATTCCCTGCTTGTGCTTGTCATGCTTTTTTTGATCCAACTACATGCCACTCCCCCTGGCCCAACATGTCTGTTTTTACTCCTGTTCCAGAGGCCCCTGCCCCACCATGATCTCAATCAATCAATCAATCAATCAATCAAATCTTTATTTATCCAGGCGGTCACCGTTGAGCAAGCTCATTTACAAGGTGGACCTGCTATTACGAACATACGAAATTTGCCAGCAGATAAAGGCCTAGAGGTCTATCAAGTCTGCTCGAATGTGCAGCTAGCACCCCTTATTCTGCAGCTGCCCCTCCCTTCCACCCTTCCCCTTCATTGACCCTCCTCCTTGTCCTGTCCCATCCCCTTTTGAAGCAGTTCACTGTTCTACTGGATACCACTTCTGCAGGTAACGCATTCCACCCAGCCACCACCCTCTCTGTAAAAAAGTGTCTCCTCATCTCCCTCCTGAACCTTCCTCCCTCCAGTCTCATATCATGGCCCCTGGTGTCCCTCCCTCCTTACTTTGAACAGCCCTCTGTTCCTGTCTTGTTTATTCCTTTCATGTACTAAAGGTTTCAATCATGTCCCCCGTCCTCCTCTCCTCCAGTGAGTACATGTTCAACTCCTCAGCCTCCTCTTGTATGATAAGTCCCCCAGTCCCTTGATCATCTTTGTCGGCCTGCACTGCACCACTCCAGTAACTTAATGTCCCTCTTCAGTTACGGGTGCCAGTACTGCACGCAGTACTCCAGGTGCGGTCTAACTAATGACCTGTACAATGGCAGAATCACCTCCTTCCTCCTCGAGGATATACCCCTTGCAATACAATCCAGCATTTTGTTGGCCTTTGCAGCTGCCTTCCTACATTGTGCCGAGTTGTTCATTGACCCTGTGATGAGCACCCCAGATCCTTCTCCTCCCCTGTCTGGGCCAGCTGCACTCCCCCAGCTGATAACTCCTCCTTGGGTTCTTCATCCCAAAATGCAGCACCTTGCACTTTTTGGCATTAAACCCCAGTTGCCAGGTGTCTGACCAGGTTTCAAGCTTTGCCAGATCATCCTGCAACCCCTGCCATCCCTAGGTCATCCACAACTGCTCCCCCTTGGTATCATCAGCAAACAGACTGATCTTGCTCTTGATGTCCAATGATATGTCTGCAATGAATATCCCAAACAACACTGGTCCCAACACCGACCCTGTGGAACACCACTCGTCACTGCCCTTGGGTGTGAGAGCTCCCCACCCACCACCACCCTCTGTCGCCTTCCCTGAAGCCAGTTCCCTATCCATCTCACCACCTTTGCACCTGCCCCTGTGCCTACTAACTTACTTCTCAGCCTTCCATGCGACACCGAGTCGAATGCCTTACTGAAGTCCAGATACAGGACATCCACTGCATGGCCCCTGTCCAGTTACCTAGTTAACCAGTCATAGAACTCCACCAGGTTGGTTTGGCTGGATCTGCCCCATATGAAGCCATGCTGTCTGCTGTCCTGTAGTCCTTTGGCTTCTAGGAAGGTCACCAGCCTTTTCTTCAGAATAGTCTCCATCAGCTTACCCACGACAGATGTGAGGCTCACTGGTCTGTAGTCTCCCAGTTCATCCTTGGGGCCACTCTTGTGGAGGGGCACCACATGAGCCATCCTCCAGTCCTGAGGTACACACCCCGAATGTAGTGAGGCATTAAATAGGTCTGCCAAAGGTCCTGCAAGGACCTCTGCCAGCTCCTTCAGTACCCTGGGGTGGATGCCATCTGGGCCTGGCACCTTATCCACCCTCAGTGCCTTCAAACCCCCTGAACTCTGCCCTCCATGATCTCCCCATCTGTCACCCCCTCCCCCCCATTTCTGCCATTTCTCCCCCCTTGGCTGTCACCCAATTGCTATTGGCAGGGACAATTATACAGTCACAGACTAAAGATACAGAATACAGAATACAAAATGAACAAGATGTTACAAACGTTGATTACAAAAATGGTAGGTGCAGAGAATATACATTCCAAGGGCACGCATACAACAATATATACATAACACATCATTAATGTGATATTTACAACACCCATGAAGACAGTACTTATAGGGTTGTCTTATACAAACCTTGGGAGAAAAGGAAGATTGTTTACATTTTAGCCCTCAGCAACCAGTTGCAGGCTTGGGTGGAAGTTCCTAAGCTACGGAGGAGCGCATAACGATGTCTGTTTCTCAGGCTTAAGTGGCAGGAGGGGAGTTGCTGTGGGAAAAGGGGTACACAGGGTGCTAAGAGCAAGTGTGGCAACTGAAGGGTGAAGTGGTTAATACAGGCAGAAGGGGACTTAGTTCACAGGCTGGGAGTAGTAAGGATAGGGAGAGAAATGGCAGTTAGGCTGCTAGGAACTGTGGAAACAATTACAGATTTCAGCAAACGTTTTGTCATAGATGGTCTTAAACAAGGCAATACTGACAGGGGAACTAAGTCTCAATGATCTTTATATCCTATTCCGGAGTGTGGGCAGAGCAGAACTTATAGCAGCCCTTCCAAAGCGGGTACTGGTCCTTGGGACTTTCAGGGAAACCAGCGAGTGGCTTCTTAAAGCATAGCTACTGGTCGGACTCAAGAGGAAACAGTCAACAATGTAATATGGAAGTCTGTTGGTAAGGGCTCGGAGCATCCAAAGGGCTGCATTTCTACACCACCTGTATTGAAGGGAAGGCCACCCTATGGCTGCATATAGAGAGCAGTGATGTGTGGAGGACAGAAGGCCAGTTATAAATCTCAGTGCTCTATGGTACAGTGCATCCAGTTTTGCAAGGTGTGAGACAGGGCAATGGCCATAAATAAAGTCAGCATAGTCGATTAATGAGACGAATGTAGATCGGACAAGCTGCCTTTTTGCGTCTGCAGTCAGGAGGTGTTTAATTCTGAAAAAAAGACCAAGCCTCTGCCTCAGCTTTTTCATCAATTCTTCTGTGTGCTCCACAAAGGAGAGTTTATTATCTAGCCATATACCCAAGTATTTGAATTTAGGCACAAATTTAAGATTTTCACCTAGTAAGGTGGTGATGGGAGGAAATGGACCAGCAGCAGCAGAGTAAGCCCCTGTGCCAGATGGTGAAAAGGGCATGGACTTGGTTTTTTTTGCATTTAGCAGTAGTTTTTTGCTAAGGAGCTGGTGCTGCAGTGTACTGAAGTCGGTCTGTAAGTCAGCGCAGGCAGCTCCAGGAGAATCATGGCTTAAGTAGAGCACCATATCATCAGCAAACAAGTGGATACAGGCTTCCGTGATGCCTAAGTCCAGACTGTTAATATAGATGGCAAACAGTAAAGGGCCCAATATGGAGCCCTGATGGACTCCTCTTTTTATCAGTTTAAGTGGAGAGAGCTCTCCTTCGGCCTTGATTTGTTGCTGCCTACCAGAGAGATAGTCTTGGAACCATCCCAATGAGACTGAGTCCATGCCTATAGTTTTTAAGGTGGAGAGAAGCAGGCAGTGGTCAACGGTGTCAAATGTCTTGCTGAGGTCCAAGAATACGGCACAAACAAATTTTTTATTGTCAAGATCCCATTGCCAGTCATTAGTGACTTTAGCCAGCGCCGTGATTGTACTATGCTTTGCTCTAAAGCCGGACTGCATAAGGTTAAGCAATGTCATGTTGTCTAGGAATGATCTCAACTGTAAATCCACAATTTTTTCCAGCATCTTCGAAAGTATGGGTAGGAGAGAGATTGGCCTATAGTTATTTAGATTACAGGGATCCCCTGCTTTAAACAGGGGGATGACATGAGCAGTTTTCCATTCTGTGGGGAGAGAGCTTTGGGCTAGGGACAGGTTGAATAGATTTGTTATAGGTGTGGCAAGAATGTGGTATGCTATTTTCAAAAAGTATGGGTCGAAAGAGTCGGCACCGGTGTTTTTTTCTAGTATCTAGTCGTAGAAGAAGGTCTTCAACTTCTTTTATGGTGGTTGAGGAAAAGGAGAAGATCACATTATTGTTACTTGGTTCTGGAGGCTGAGTGTTGATCTGTGGAAGAAGACTACTTACTGGTGCATTATCGAATGCCAGGCCTGCAGTGGCAAAATGATTATTGAAAGCTTGAAGAATCTCAGTTTTATCATTAATGATAACATTGTCAATGGTAATTTTAGAAGGTAGCACACTACCTGGAGAGTGGCTAGACAGTTCCTTTATGGTGGACCATAATTTGGTTGGGCAGTTGGATGCAGAGAGCAGTTCGTTTTGATAAAAATTGGCCTTGGCCTCTCTGACCAACTTGGTGCAGGCATTTCTAGCTGTCTTAAAGAGACACCAGTCTGCATCGGCATGTGATTTCCGGGCCTTGTTTCATAGATGATCTCTTTTAAGTAAGGCATTCTTCAGATTTGCTGAAAACCAACGACAGGTTCTGGTTTTTATTCGTGCTTTAATCAAAGAAGCACGGTTGTTTAGGGCACCGGTTATGATTTAATGGAGAACATCATAGGCATCACTCACTGATTTAGCCAGGTAGAATCTCTGCCAAAGCAGAGTTTTTTTTAGGTCATTGAAGTAGGCAAGAGGGTCAAAGTTCCATCTGGATCTGTTGGTAGAAAATGTTGATGTAGATAGAGGCTTGGTAACGGTTCTTATGCCAGCAATAAGGCAGTGGTCATTAACATCCGCTGAAAGGATACCAGCATGGGAAAAGAAGTGTGGTTTGTTGACAAGCAGGACATCCAGGAGGGTGCTTCTCATTGGATTTTTCTTGTTGATGCGAGTTGGCTCAGTTATAAGTTGAGTGAACCCATGTGAGTCGCAGAATTGTTTTAGGGGTAACGAGGCATTAGATATCCAATCATAATTAAGGTCACCTAGTGTAATTGTTTCCAGTGGGGTGGCATCCAGTTGGGCTGACAGATGTGACAAGAGCGGCGGTCCTGCTGTTGGGGGTCTGTAACAGCCTATAATGTGGAACACCATTGATGGGGAAGGTTCAACTTTAAGAGACAGGCATTCAAATCCACCAGCAATGGAGGTAGCATAATATAGATACTGTGAATTTGTTTTTAACATAAATGGCTACTCCTCCACCCCTGGTCTTCCTATCTGCTCTGAAGAGGAGGTAGTTGGGGATATTGACCTCTCTGTCTGGAATGGACGCCCGAAGCCAGGATTCCGAGATCACAAGTATGTCTGGAGCAGTATGAATAATCCAGGCCTGGATGGAATCCAACTTCTTTAAAAGACTACAGACATTGGCATGCAAGAAGCTGATTCCTTTTAGAGTTGACATTTCAGATGGGGATGAAATCAATTTCGTGTTCGAATCTCCCTATCTCCCCACGCCCTGCTGGTGCACCTTTTGGCTCTCATCCAATCCTCTCCTCTGTCCCACTTCCCCCACCCTGCTTAATGCCCACCTCAACCACCCCACCTCCTCCTTTAGCTGTGTAAGCTGTCTACACACCATGCAGCCCCCAGCCTCCATGCTATATCCAACACCATGACATCCCACATTCATTGCACCCTACCACCCTCCCAAAGTTGCTCCATGCCATAGTGGCCCGGCATCCATACCCAAAACCTGCCTGATCCCTCTCCAACTTCGTAATCCTTCCATTTGATCACTGTAAGGTTTGCATTGTGTTTGCAAAAGAAATTCACTTGAGCCTTTAGTTCTCTTCCAAGAGTTTACTGCGGTTATTTAGATTTACATGCATGTTCAATCTTCATCTTTGTTTGGAGCTAGTTTATTCAATTTACATACAGTGTTTATATAAAGATTTGTTATCTTGAAAAATACTCACACCCCATTATAAGCCAATCATATAACAAAATAACATATTAATCTTAGGGTGTGGTGAATTTATGTCAAATCATAGGTATAACTTCATTTCTTACTCAGCATCAAAAGGTGTTTACTTCATTTCTTATACAATCTCATAAGTGTTGACTACACTTTATAGAAGATTCTTTGTGTGCACACCTTCCTAAAACAGGTAATACCATCCTAATAAGGGCACATCATCCTGTTAAAGGTAATTATAGGACATTTTGATATTAAATGTTGTGAAATATAAAAATATCACAAGATATTTGGTTATATATTGTGAAAGGCTGTATCACAAGACAGTTAACTAAATATTGTCAGTTGACTAGATATTGTGAAAGGTTATACTTAAAGAAAATTACATTTTAAAATGAAAATGTTGCACTACAATCCTACAATCCCCCCTTGTGACTCATTATATTTGAGATCACACAAGATGTTGTTGCCATTGTAACATTTGTATTTGTCGAATCATGTGTCTCATCTTATGATACAATAGTATTTGTATAAGAAAAAGAACACAAATTACTGCAATACCACCTTTTACCACTTTCAGGGTTGGACTAGTACCTAAAGCAGCCGAGTGCCAATCCCACCAGGATATAATAGGGATGTAAGAAGACGGCTTTTTTACTTCAACAGCAGAGGCCTGCTGTCAGAAAATAAGGTATTTACTTTGTTGGTGATACAACAAGGCGCCAAGTGTAATTTTATTAATTTTGGGTAATTTGAAATGAGGTGGAGTTGCTAAATCAGTGAGTAAATCCAAAGCCATACTGGAACCATCGATATGGGTAGCATTTGTTCGGCTATAGGCAGAACATTCCCGGAGGGTCCAATTTGCAACCTACCGAGTTTTATCACTACACCCCCATACATTCCAAGGTTGACCTGCGATTACACACCAAGATTGGTTCCATCTCATAGCTTGGCGGTATTCATTTGCAAATGTTAGGGTAAATTTACATTGAGTAGGAAACCATGGGGCAGTTGATGTCTCTTCCCCACATATCAATGTTTCATGTTCTTGTACACACTGTTGTTTAGGTAAAACAACATATTTCTTGTGTACTGAGATAATAGTGTCACCTGGTATTTGGAGTCTCATGATCTGGTCATGTATTAATACTCCCAAATTAATGATTTGCCACAATATTTTCGGTGATTCAAAACACACAGGTATTATCACTAGTATGGGAACTACATGTCGCAGCACTTGTGCATATTGATTTGGTGAGTTCCATACTTTCATCATATCAAAGGGTGGTAAAACTACAGTGGGATGATGTAATAATCTAGTTACATTATCTTTGCCTATTCCTAAGGGTAACCTATTGGTCTCAATTCAATTTAATTCATTAACTAAATAAGCATGTGCTTCAGCAGCTAATTGAGAGCAACCCAATTCTATAAAATTGTGTTTAGACATATTAGAAAGTGAGATATAAAAACCGGCTGCTGTTTGACCAATAATTTTAAAACTCTGTAAGGTTTCTCTAAATGCAAACCAATCAATTTCTTCATTATCAGCTGCTAATCTTACAGTATCTGATAATGGTCCAGTAGCCATATCTTTTAAAGTCGTTTCTAAAGAATGAACATGACCCTTTATAACCATAGAATCAATACCATTAACAATTTCTAATCCTGAGCCTAACCAGCCCCACATGTCTCTTTTATAACGAGATAAGCCTGGTGATGCTTTTGCAGGAATTTTAAATGGCCACGATCTGTGCCTATCATGGTACTGATTCAAAGTTTTATTATAATATTGTTGCCACACTATTACCGAAGCCCGATTTCTGCATTGAGGCGGTTATCGTGAAAAAGGCAAATGTAGCAAAACATTATAATACTGAAATTTACATGGATAATATAGATGATATACATTTTGTGTCAAAATAATACCAACTGATGGGGGCAAGAATTTTTGGCCTGCTATACCTTATTTTTGGTCTTGTACATTCCATAAAGCAGATTTACTAGTTAAAGATACATCACAGGCCATTCCAGGCCATCTTGGCATCATAGTATACATTAACAGAGAATATATATTTGTTAAAGGCAATACTGCAAAAAATTGCTTTAACCCTACTGTATAGTTCTATATAATAGATGTATTATATAAAAAATTTCACATATTACGTTGTGATGCATTTATACCCCAATAAGATGTATTTAACAATGCTATGTTAGGTGGATAACGTAACACATCCTTTAATTCTATTCAAAATAAATCTTGTTCTTTTCTTGTTAAATTCATAGTATCCCCCAAAGTGGAGCAGATATAGACCCCTTTCTCGGTTGTTGTATTCACTACACACATCGCCGTGCCAGGCCAGGCTTCTGGTGAGCATCCCCATGTCACATTTTGACATTGTCAATAGCAAATAAAATACCATTTGACAAGAAGATAGCCAGTGTGTTAATGTCATTCTCCCAACAACACCCAGAGACCCCATGCAGGATGATTGGCATATGTCCTGCTATATAAACAGTTCCATATGTGCCCTGGGCATCCATTGTATCTGTTGGAAGTTACCAAGATCAGTAAGATACTACACAGTACAAGTAAAAGGAACATCATTGTCTTTCACCTATTGGGAAAAACAGAGCAGTATCAGTTGTTATCATTTAAAGGCTGATACAGTTTACATCGGTCCATGTGGACCCATTTGGTCTCTGTAGACCCTTGTCGAATTCGCTGGACCTGAATGACCCATGGCCCCAAAACATCAATGACTGTATAGGACCCTATCCAATTAGCACCCCATGGTCCTTTTTGACCAAAGTTTTTCACCATGACATGATGATCCTGTTCAATGGGTAGTATCACTTTCTCATCATGTCTCTGTTTGTTTTTCCAATGAGTTTGTGCCATATTTCTGGCAGCATGGGGCAAATACAGAGCTAACTGTTTCTGTATTTGTTGTAGAAACACATCAGTTTTGATGCAATCTAACACAGGTGTAGACAACTCTGGATCTAATGGATAATACAGCCGCATATCCCGTCCAGTCATCAGTTGATATGGGCTATAGCCAGTATTCCTGTTTTCTGTACCTCTAATACCCATTAGGATTCCTGGTAAGTGCATCACCCACTCTTTACCAGTATCTAACACTGCTTTTTTCAGTGCATTTTTCAGAGTGCGATTTAACCTTTCTACTATTCCTAAAGACTGTGGATGGTAGGGTAAATGCAAGCGCTGGGTGATACCTAAGATATCACACTAAGCGGTCATTATTTTTGCTGTAAAGTGAGTTCCTCTGTCACTTTTTTTAATTTTATTTTATTTAAACAGCAGTTTGGAAAACCTTTGAGCCATAGGCCCATTTACAAAGGTACCTTGTCACAGTAAGACAAACCAAAATACACAGTATAGCAGTACAACACATAAGTATAACAGTAAAATTAAGACATAGATACAAACAAGCTGGTACAGGTAGGATGGATGCAAACAATACCAGAGTTATGTCATCCTTAGCAGCTTAGTAATAAGCTTTGTCATAAGTATTGAGTACGGCTTTGACTAGTGGCAGTTACAGCATCGGGTGTTAATAAGGTGGTTACGTAAGGAAGTTTTGAAGCACGATATAGTTGGAGCTTCAGAGATGGAGGGGGGCAGTGTGTTGAACCAGGAGGGGGCCCTAAAGCTGAAGGCTCTTTGGCCGTGAGAGGTCCTAGCTCTAGGGATAACAAGAGGTTTTCCCAGAGGTCTGGTATGAACTAGTGGGACAGAGCGGCGTATGGTGGTGGTCAATCCTGGTGAGAAAAGCCCAAGGAGGGTCTTTTGTAAGGTACAGGTAAGATATTTGAGGCTCATCGAGATCAGTACCAGCGCTTTAGCATACAGTAGACAGGTGTGTGTCATCCTAGGTGCTCCAGTAATTAACCTGCAGGCCTTATTCAGAGTAGTGCGAATTTTTATGGAGTGCGGTCTGATCAGCAGCACCATACACCGGCAGTCCATAGTCCACTAGGGACAGGATAGAGGAGGTGACTGCAGTCGAAGAGCCTCGGGAGGCAGTGTTTATACCGATGTAAGATGCCCAATCGGATATTAGTGGCAGTGGCTAGGGCAGCGATGTGTCCATGGAAGGAGAGGAGGGGTCAAAATGGATCCTAGGTATTTATAGGAGCAAACTTGTTCGAGTGGGAATGAGGACCCAGAGTGAATGAGGAGTTTGAAGTTGCAGGACTTGTTTTGGGGATGAGTGAAGAACATGGTTTTTGTTTTTAAGATTTATCACCAATCTATGTTCTTTGAACCAGCCCTCGGCTTCAGTGAAGGACTTCTGCAGCGAGGTCCTGGAGGGCAGTAGGAGTTTGACTTGAGGCAAAGATGACTGCATCATCAGCGTGCAATAGAATGTTCCCGAGCAAGAGCGTGGAAGGGTGTTAAGGTAAAGGGAGAATAGTAAGGGGCCCAGAATGGAGCCTGGGGAACCAGAAAGATGGGACAGATGTCTGAGTAGGTCCCATTAATTTTACGCTGTGAGTGGTCAGACAGATAACTGGTGCACCAGGAGATAGGCCCAGCAGCAAACCAGAGAGACTAAGGGCATCAAGAAGGAGGGGTGGGAGACAGTGTCAAAGCTTTGAGAGGTCAATGAAGACAGCACCAGCCAGAGAACCAGTGTCTAAGGAGGAGTGGAGAAAGTTGGAGAACTCTAGGAGGGCTGTGTTGGTACTGTGGCCGCTCGGAAGCCATGCTGCTCAGGACAAAGGACATTGTAGGTGGAGAGGTAGTCAGAGATTTGAGAGGCCACCACTTTTTCCAAGGCCTTGAGAGAGAGAGAGAATGGAGATTGGTCGATAGTTTCCAGCACAGTCCTATCACCACCTTTAAAGATAGGGGTGACAGTGGCGACTTTCAGGCAGTTGGAACCTTCCCCAGGCAAAGAGAGTGGTTGATGAGGCATGTGATCGGGGTAAGGACTGTGTCTAAGACCAGCCGTAGGATACCGGATCCAGGTGTCACTGCCTGTACTATTACTCTTGAGGGCAGTGACAAGATGCGGCCTAAGTTCTTGGGCAGAAACACGGTGGAGGAGAAAATAGAGCGAGAAAGATTTACAGCAGGTGCTGGGGAGGAGGGTCAAAAAATTTGCTGGGAGGATGGGGCTAAGGTCAGCGAATGAGGTGTTGAGGTGGTGGTTGGCTATGAGGGCTGGGTCTGAGGAGATCACATCATTAATGTTGATCTGGGTGGGTGGGGAGTGTGCACTCCCATTTAACTGTTTAATGTCATCCCAGAAAGTTCTGGGATTCCCCATGAGGCAGTGAGTGAGGACCGATAGTGCTCAGACTTGGCCTTTCTGATGGTCCAGTGCACTTGTTTGAGGCGGCAGCATATAACCGCCTGTCATTGGGCCTGCCAGTCTCAATGGCACGTGCCATAGGTTGTCCTATGTTTGAGCTGGTGGATCAAAGCTGGGGTAACCCAGAGGGCATTCTTCCTTTTAGAATGGCTGGTCAACACTGGGGAAAAGATATCACAGGCATTATTAAAAGTTTGGGTAAAGAAGGAGAGAGCTGTGTCTATGTCAGGAGTTTCCTGTATAGGAGACTAGTCAGTTTGGCTCAGAAGTTCCTTAAGTTTTATCAGTCCACCAGGTATTAGACGCCGCCGGCATGTGGACTGTGCTATGGGTTTGGGGACTGAGGTTGACCAGTGGAATAGAATGGGGGAGTGATCACTGAGAGAGTCTGGGAGGACTTGTACATTGGGGATCCGATTAGGGTGGTTGGTGAGTACCACATCAAGCAGGGTACTGGAGCCTCTCTTGGGGTTAGTCCTGGTAGGGTGGGTAACTGGTTGCGTTAGGTCTATTGCAGAAAGGAGTCTCGGGTAGAGGAGGAGGGCTGAGCCAGTTGACATTTAAGTCACCACCAGAATTTGATCAGCGGAGGGAGAGAGGTAAGGTATTCTGTAAGAGGCAATGGCCTGAGTTTGGTCCCTGGAGGCACGTATGCAGTAGTCAGATAAAGGGGTCCTTTAAAGGGTCAGAGGTTAGTTTCAGCGTGGCGCCTGGGCCCTAGGTCAAGGATGGGACTGGGCAGGGCTAGTGCGGGAGAGATTCCTTGACATAAATAGTGCAGCCGCCCCTGTCTCCCAACACGGTCGGACCGGAAAAGGGTGAAACCAGGAAGGGAGACTAGGAGTCAGGAGGATTTTGACAGCCAAGTCTCAACCAGGGTGATGACATCAGGGTTAATTGATGTGACCAGGCATTGTGGTGAGTCAAACTTTTTGGAGGCTACAGATATTCATGGAGACCATGCATAGGCCTGTGATGAGTTGGGAGCTCCTGGGAACCGGGCTAGGGTTTGGATGAATGTTCCCTGACAGGAGTAGTAGCATGACTAACACCTGGCTGGGAGATGGTGAGAGGTTTTCCTATGATTGACATGAGAGGAGGAGGGAGGCTAAGGGAGCAGGGGTGGGCAGGGAGGTACAGGAGGGAAAGCAAGAATAAAGACACCAAGATGTGCCTGAGGTGAAGAAAGCTAGGGGAGGGCAGGGGATGGGGACACACAGAGGTCCCAAGGGGCAGGAGAGGAGGTTCAGGAGCAAGGGAGGGAGGTGCAGGGCACAGTATGGACTAGCAGATGGGTAAGTGGGTAAGTGCACTGCTAGTGGGGATAGGCACAGGCAGAGCATGAGGCAGGGCCAATACATTGTGGTGAGCAAGATCCCAGGAAGTAGTGCTGTACAGGTAGGAGTAGGAAGTAGTGAGGAGCATAGGTCCCTCTGGTGGCCAACAGGTATAACCTGCAAATGGGAAAAGTGGGAGATAGGTTCTGGGCAACAGGGCGTGATATCACCGGATGTGATGTCATGGGGTGGATCCTTAAATTGACAGCCGCCCCTGGGTGGAGGGTGGTTGGGGCAGGCGGGGCAGACGGTGCGAAGCGCCGTCGGGCTAGCACCCCTCTGCAGGCGTCCAGACGAAGAGAAGAGGCTCTCTTTACCTCGAAAGTTATCAGGCTGGAGATTTGGCTTCCTCAGCTACTCAGGTGAGCTGCTTGTGCTTCAATTGCTTGATTGTCCCGAGGGCCTAGCTTGGGGGGGAGCTGCCTATATTGTGGAGAAAACAAAGCCTCTCATTACTATGCAGTGGGAGAATATGTTGTGACTTACACAAAGGAACTCCACTCTAAGCAAACAGGGCTATTCCAAAATGAGGTCACACTAGGACCCAGCTAACCTAATGCCTTCAGTAACAAGCACAATTAGCTCAATACCACCACATTAAACAAGTCTGATCTATATTAGCTGCTTGGTATATCTGGCTTTAAGATGAAATCAGCAATTAGCTCCAAATACCACCATATTAAACAAGTCTGATCTATATTAGCTGCTTGGTATATCTGGCTTTAACATGAAATCAGCAAGGCAACTCTAGAAAAGCCAGTGAGTCCCTAACTTTACACTTCAGCAATTAGTAGCACAAAGAGAATCAAATAACAAGCCCACCCAGTGGTGAACAGGAACAAAGTTCATAAAATATAAGTGTTCATCAGGTAGCACCCCTCTGCAGGCATCCAGACGAAGAGAAGAGGCTCTCTTTACCTCGAAAGTTATCAGGCTGGAGATTTGGCTTCCTCAGCTACTCAGGTGAGCTGCTTGTGCTTCAGTTGCTTGATTGTCCCGAGTGCCTAGCTTGGGGGGGAGCTGCCTATGTTGTGGAGAAAACAAAGCCTCTCATTACTATGCAGCGGGAGAATATGTTGTGACTTACACAAAGGAACTCCACTCTAAGCAAACAGGGCTATTCCAAAATGAGGTCACACTAGGACCCAGCTAACCTAATGCCTTCAGTAACAAGCACAATTAGCTCAATACCACCATATTAAACAAGTCTGATCTATATTAGCTGCTTGGTATAGGCTAGCTTTAACATGAAATCAGCAAGGCAACTCTAGAAAAGCCAGTGAGTCCCTAGCTTTACACTTCAGCAATTAGTAGCACAAAGAGAATCAAATAACAAGCCCACCCAGTGGTGAACAGGAACAAAGTTCATAAAATATAAGTGTTCATCAGGTAGCACCCCTCTGCAGGTGTCCAGACGAAGAGAAGAGGCTCTCTTTACCTCGAAAGTTATCAGGCTGGAGATTTGGCTTCCTCAGCTACTCAGGTGAGCTGCTTGTGCTTCAGTTGCTTGATTGTCCCGAGTGCCTAGCTTGGGGGGGGGAGCTGCCTCGAAAGTTATCAGGCTGGAGATTTGGCTTCCTCAGCTACTCAGGTGAGCTGCTTGTGCTTCAGTTGCTTGATTGTCCCGAGTGCCTAGCTGGGGGGGGGGAGCTGCCTCGAAAGTTATCAGGCTGAGATTTGGCTTCCTCAGCTACTCAGGTGAGCTGCTTGTGCTTCAGTTGCTTGATTGTCCCGAGTGCCTAGCTTGGGGGCTGCCTCGAAAGTTATCAGGCTGGAGATTTGGCTTCCTCAGCTACTAAGGTGAGCTGCTTGTGCTTCAGTTGCTTGATTGTCCCGAGTGCCACTTTCAAGGACTCTGGGAAAACCCCAATGTGAGAACACTTGTTTCCATTATGCTTTTACAGTATCCTGGGCACTATCATTATGTACTGGTAGTGCTTCTACCCATTTGGAAAATATATCAACAATGACTAGTAAATATCAGAACCCCCCGTTTGCAGTAGGCAAGGGCCCCACATAATCAATTTGTAAGCTGGACCAAGGACCATCCACCAGGGATATACGCCCTAACGGAACCCTCTTACCAGGCACTGGAGGATTCATCTATGCACAGATGAGACAAGCCTCAAGGCATTGTTTGACGTCTTTTCCCATTTTTGGCCACCATTATTTTTGTGCCAGCATTTTAGAAGTTTCGTGGAGTCCACAATGACCCCCAATTCGATGATCATCCATAATGACATATTTTCTAAATGAAGTGGGTGGTATCCACTTCCTAAACCCAGGTTGTCGTTCCCATACTACCATATCTTCCCATATGGTAACAAGTTTGGTTGCACACTGTCCAGTGTCTTTCCATGGGTTCCGACAACCCACTATCCAAACATCTGTATCCTGGATACGCCCCAAACTTGAGACTTGTGAGACAGCAGCCATCCATTTAATATGGTGTTTGTCAAATTCGTCCATCTCCCACAATTGTGTAGAATCACCTCCTAGAGGGTCTACCCATAAGTTTGTTTGTTTCACAACTATTTGAGCCAAATTATCTACCAGATTATTGTTTAGTTCATGGATATCTTTTGGATTCTTTTGATGAGCTCTTACTTTACAGACTGCTATTCTTAGCGGTGTCTGAGCTCCTATATCCCAAATATGCTGTAATATGGGAGCAAAAATCACGGGTTTACCAGTGGCTGTTTGTATTCCTCTTTTCATCCAAATAGGAAGAAAATCTAACAAGGAATTGACAACAAAAGCCCAGTCCAAAAAGATATTAATGACTACCTGTGGATATGTCATAATAGCTCTGCGGGCTGCCTCCAATTCCGCTCAGGGGCGGAAAATGATGATGGACATTGTACTAATATTTCCTGATTTGTTCCAGGGGTCCAAATATCATATCTGGTATGAAAGTGGCCATCATCCCAAAAACGAGAGCCATCCACATAAATACCCATAAAATTAGGTTCAGCAGCAAAAATTGGTTTGTATTCAATACCCATGACTTCCCCACAGCCATGCACATCTCCCTCCCATGTCATTAATTCTACTAGCATTGGGGAAGTACATTTTTCCACTGTGATATTTTTCCCTTGTAGAGCCAATGCCCATTTCACCAGTGACTGGGAGGACACTCCCCATACATCCCTTTCTAAGAGAAATTTTACAGATGTGTGTGAAGTTTGCAAAACAATGTGATTAAACCCCGCAATATGTTCAGTAGGTTGTACTGCCCAATATACAGCTAATAAGTGCTTTACACATTCTTCATAAGTTTCTTCTACTGGAGTTAACACCTGAGAAAAATATCCCACTGGATGTAAAGTCCCTGATCGCTTTTGTAACAGTACTGCGTTGATCACTATATTGGTTGCATGTACTTGTATTACAAAATCTGATGACTCAGAAGGGCTAATGAGGGCAGGAGCCATCATAAGTGCTTGTTTAAGAGCCATAAAAGACTGCTGATGCTCTGGTTCCCACTGGAGAATATCGGTCTCTTTTCCTCCCTTTAACAAATTGTACAGCAGTTTTGCCATACTAGAAAATGCTTCTATAAAATCTCTGCAGAAACCTACCATTCCTAAAAACTGTTGAAGTGCTGTTTTTGTTCTAGGTCTGGGTAGCTGTTGTTAGACCCGGTTCTTATCTGAGTCTACAGTATGTCCTTCCTGATTAATACAAATCCCTTAAAAGGTGACTTGTGATTGCCCAATTTGAGCTTTGCTCGGGTTCAGTTTTAACCCTCCTTTTTGTAGTATGGTTAATAACTCATTTAATAAAGTAACATGTTCCTGGTATGTGTCAGTCTGTAACAATATGTCATCCACATAATGAATTATTACCTCAGGGTGAGAAAATCCTAACAATATCTCAGCTAGACATTGATGGAATAAAGTTGGTGAGGAATGAAAACCCTGAGGTAAACACTTAAAAAGTGTACTGTTTATCTTGAAAAGTAAATGCAAATGTATACTGACTATCAGGATGAACAGGGATGGACCAAAAGCCAATTGACACATCTAGTACAGTATAAACTGTAGCTGTAGGAGACAATTGAGATATTAAGTCAGGAAGCCTTGATACAATGGGGGTGACCAAGGGCGTGACCATATTCAGCACCCTATTGTCCACTGTTAATCTCCAGGTACCGTTGGGTTTACGTACTGTTCAAAGAGGGGAGTTCACTGTTGAACAGATAGGTCTAATAACCTTTTGTGACTGTAACTGTCCCAGTATTACACATATTTCTTCATGAGCTTCTCTAGGAAAAGCATATTGTTTTTGTGGAGGGGGGTCTGGTCCTTCAATTTGGACTTCCATATTAGACACCCTGCCACACTCTGTAGCATTTTTAGCCCAAATTGTTTCATGTTGTTTAACCATAGATACTATCCATTGAGGTATGTGTTTCCATAATTCCTCTAAATGGTAGATTTTCAAAGATTTTACAGTATATATACTATGTGAATCATCCACATTTGGTCCAGGGTTAGTAGCACTTCATTTCCATAAAATCATGTTTCTAAGATCCACTACCAAGCCATGTTGTGCCAAAATGTTCATACCCTTGATGGTACCTTCATGTGTATCACATTTCCAAAACATACATTTTAATTGCTGTTCTCAATCTGGAGCATAACTGGTTTTGTTAAGTATGCTGTAACACCCCCCGCCCGAGAAGCCCTGCAAACTTATTTGCTGCTTTCCATGGGTTGTTAAGGGCATATCACTATCTGTAATGTTAACTGTAGCTCCAGTATCGAACAATATCACAGTCTAGCAGCCCCTGACCATAGCCGATATAGTAGGACAACCCTCCCAGTCCTCTATTAATTCACCTAGGACTTGGAAGGTGGGGGCTTCATCCCATCATTGCCCTAATTGCATCAGTTCTTCGTCATCAGGTTCCCTTTTAATGCAGCCGCAGCCTTGGTATTGATCAAATAACTAAGCATTTCAATACATGTTTGCAGGTCAGCCTTGCCACCTGGTTTAGCATCATTACCAGAATTTTGTGCTAGTCTTCTCTTCAAGACTTGTTTCTGTTTACCTTCCATATCACCTCCCTTTGCCAAACAGTCTTTTTTAAAATTACCTTCTTTATTACAATTGTGACAGGTATATCTACTCTTTCCTTCTGTTTTGACAATAGCGGCTACTCTCCGCTTGTCCTTTCCCTTTTCCGGGCTCTGATCATCCTGTTGCATCCGCCACCAGTCTGTCAACAACTCTTCTTTTTCTGCACATGTACGCGCTCGCTTACACAACATGCATATTGATACAGGGACTAAAGTAGCCTGCCGATCTATCAAATTAAGAAATGGATCCTTATCTTTACTAGATTCACCCATGCCTCCATAGGTGGTGTATGCAGCATATAATCGGTTAATAAACATAACTGGAGATTCCTCAGGCAGTAATTGTACTTCATAAATCTTTCTCCAATCTGTATGGGACCCACCATGCATTGACTGTAAAGCAGCTTGGATCTCATCTATACTTGAAAAGTGTCATTGTTATCAGGGTTAGCCTGCATACCAACCATGTTAGCTGGAAGGCTCTGGAGTAACACGGCAGGTAGGGAGAGAGTCATCACTTTACATGCATCTTTGTTGGTCAGATTAAAATTAGCTGCTAACGTTTTTAGCTTTGCACAACAAGGCACTGGATTTTGTCCAGGCTCCCATTTCCCTCACTGATCTACCAACTGCATAGACTCTTGTATAGTCAAATCTCGTTGGGAGAATTTTTGAACATATTCCACCTTTTTTTTTTTTTTCATGATATGTTTATACCGCCTCCCCATGCTTCACTGGCCCCCACTCCTTCAGACCCCACAAGTTCCCCCCGACCACACTGACCTTTGGCCAGCCCTCCTCAGGTCCTCAAATTGCAGCTGATCCCCGGGAATATCCCAGTGGGTCCCCCTCCTCTGAGGGGGAAGGGCACCGGGGTGGAAGGGAGAAGACCCCGGCACACACTTCATTAGGGCCCGGGGATGCTGCTGAGGAACAGGAGGCCCTGGACAGGTACTGGAGGTGCTCGGGGGAATGGGGAGCCATCATCTAGGTAGCCAGTGAGCAGTTTTTCTGGTTTTCTGAGGGGGAGCAGTGTGGTGACGTCAAGGCATACGACGACGTCCGCTCTTCCCCAGTCAGCTTGGGCCGTACACCCTGCGATGCTCCCAGCCTCCGCTAGGAGCCAGCAGGTACTGGACCTATCCCCTTCCCTCCCCCCAGAGAAGGAGAGCTGTCGTGGAATGCTCGATCCTTCTCCCTCCCTGGCCGGCCCTCCAGTGACCCGGCCCATTCCCGAACCCGGGTCGCAGGCGGAAATCAAACCGCTGCGCCGGCGGGCTCCACCTTTTCAATAGCCTCTTGTACTTCCTTTTTAGGGTGTGTGCTTCACTATCCTCCTTTAACCTTTCCAGTTTGGCCTCTTTGTTCTTTTCACTTTCTGCTATTTTCTCTTCTAACCTTTTCTTATGCTGGGCATTTTCTGGTTTCTCAAGATGAGCTTTGTAATTTTCAATACTTGCTGTAAGTACCCTTATCTCTTCCTCTAATCCATCCTGAGTTTTGGGAGTTAACCTTTTCATCCGTTTACTTGGACAGGGCAATTTTGAACTTTCCCCAGTCATTTTTGTAGAAAAGGGGGCCATTTTTCCTTGCCTCTTTCTACTTGGTTCTTCCTCGCTCTCAGAACTACTGGAGCTCGAGGAATTATCAGTAATCATTTTACAGTTACAACAATGTTTTGACTGAAAGGGGTGTTTAATCTGCATAGGTGCTATTTTATATTTTTGGACATCTTCACCCAATGAGGTTATTTGGTGTCTTAATTCTAAGGAGATTTGGCACTGCAGCTGTGCCTCTGCTTGTAATGTATACAAGGGATGTTCTTTATATGAGAGGTCTTGGGCATATTCTTGATTTGCCTGATCTAATCTTTCTACTGCCTGCTGCAATTGTCTGGTCAGTGCATTAATTTGAACCTGTTTATTTATAAATTTAATATTCTCTTCTAACTGATTATTTATAATCTTTAACCCACAAACCTCCCCTTGTGCCACATTTACTTTATACTCCATTTCTTTGGTGTCAGTGGCACACTTTTGCATTTCCTTCTGTAATTTTTCTTCCATGTCTGTTATTATAGTAACACATTTTTATGACTCCTTTTCTTGGAGCGCTAAACCTTCTGTACATTTCTCTTCATTTTCTAACATCTGCTTTTTCATATTACACATTCTAGCTGTTATTTCATACTGATACTGTACATATATTTGACAGATGTTGGCTATCTTTGTTTTACCTAGTTTAACTTTCTCATTCCTGTCCATACATTGTTTAGTAAAACATAAGTATGCATCTTCCTGTTTCTCAGGAAAGTGGTATGGACCATCTTTTAGATGCGTTCCTAGAAATTTATGTAAAATGGTATCCACACTTACGTCTCTTGTGGCTGGCAAATCACGTATGACTTCACACCAGTCCTCCTGAGTCCCTTGTTTGACTCCCTTCTGTACTTGATTGATCAGATCAGGTGCAGTAAGGCGTACCCCGCAGTTTGGCCCCTTCGGTCCATTTGATATCATCAGCAACCGTATAGACTGTCTTCGGACATCCGAGTCATGGCACCAATTGTAAGGTTTGCGTTGTGTTTGCAAAAGAAATTCACTCGAACCTTCAGTTCTCTTCCAAGAGTTTATTCCGGTTATTTAGATTTACCTGCATGTTCAGTTTTCATCTTTGTTTGGAGCTAGTTTATTCAATTTACATACAGGGCCGGATATTCAAAAGGGTTGTGCCATGCGCAATAGGGTTGCGCATGCGCAAGTCCGAAAGTACGCCATTCTGCGATATTCAGCGGGAGGCAGTTGCGCCACGAAAACAGGCTGAGCAACAGCGCAATGCAAATGAAGGCATGCGTAACCGAAGGGGGTGGATCCATGCATAAAGAGCACAATGCGATATTCAAAGACTTGCGCAATGCGCAAGAGCGGAACAGCCGGAAGTTGCTCCCCAGCGGAAATGAGCCAAAATAAAAAGGCTCAAGGAAGAGGCACAAGAACGCGACAGGGAAGACACATGAGGCAGAGAGACAGAGAAGACCAGAGCAACAAACAGTGCAGGCCAGGGAGTGCACAGGACAGAAGAGGGGCAAGGAAGGTGTATGGGGCCACAGAGTGCAGAGGCCAGTAGGTGTACCAGGTGCAGTGGAGGTAGCAGTCAGGACAGCGGGGGTAACAGAGCAACATCAGCCGGGGGGGTCACAAGCCAGGGAGATGGACAGTGCCAGCTTCCACATGGAAGCTGTAATGAGGGGGTGAGAATGCATGCTGCAGGGGGACATGGCCGTGGAAGGGCCCATCGGCGGTACGCCCCCAACAGGCAGTACCGTGTCCGCATCAGCTTTGAGCTGTACACAGATGTAGAGATCGTGGGCCGGTACCGCCTGAACAGGGCAATACTGAGCTCTGTGAGCTATGCAGTGATGTGACGCAGGCACCCTCACGACGGAGTCACGCTCTGTCGGTGGGGACCAAGGTGACAGCCTGCATGTGCCTGCTCACCACGGGCACCTTCCAGAGGCCGACAGGGGACACCACAGGCATCACACAGTCGGCCACGTCACGCATCCTCACCCAATTCCTCAGCGCACTGCTGCCACATGCTGCGGAGCACATCCATTTCCCCAGCACCGCGGCAGAGCGTACAGCAAACATGCAGGAGTTCAACAGGGTAGCACGTATGCCTGGCATGCTAGGGGCCATAGACTGCACCCACATGTGGCCACACCGCCGCCACCTGGCCCCGATGGGGCTGCATATAGGAACAGGAAGGGCTATTCCAGTGTCAACTGCCAGGTGATGTGTGATGCCACTGGGCGATAATCAATGTCTGTGCCACACACCCTGGTGGAGCACATGATGCCTTCATATAGTATCAGTCCACACTGTGCCATCGATTCGAGGTGGGGACATCCCCACAGGCCATCTAGTGGGTGAGTACGCATGTAGGAATTGCAAACGTGGGGCAAGGGTTGGAATGCCACAGGTGCTATGGTAGTGGCACACAGGGATATTGGCAATATGGACCTGAACATGATACTCATCTCCACCATCTCCACACAGGTGACAGCGGATACCCACTCCGTCCCTGGCTGCTCACACCATACCGGCGCCCCATGACCCCATCACAGCAATGCTATAATGAGGCGCATGCCGCAACACGCAACATCATCGAATGGGTGTTTGGGATGCTCAAGGCACGCTTCGATGCCTAGACACCTCCGGCGGTGCCCTACAGTATAGCCCCTCAAAGGCCTGTGGGATATTCCTGGCCTGTTGTATCCTGCACAACATGGCCAAAGACTGTGGGATAGCCATTCAGGTCGAGGAGGGGGACAGCGATGGGGACGCCAGTGGCGCCGGTGATGATGTGATGAGCAGCACCTCCTGACGGTCGGGACCCCGACTGATCCGGCAGGCCCAGCTGCACTGGGACACCATCACGGAGGAGCATTATGCACGACACAGGTAAGTCAAGGGCCATGTGCAACCAACACTGTCCTGGCGCAACCACAGGCACACAGAGTAACACACCAGGGGTGCATGACGGCAAGGGAGTGGAAGGACCAGGCACACAAACACACCATCAGGGAGGGGCGAACAGTCATATGGACACACATACACACACCAGGCACAAAGCGTACATGGGCAGGTGCACAGCAGAGCAGGAACAGACATGGCAAACACACAGATCCACAGACCGCACCCACCACCTGTACTGTCCAAGTACGTGTGTCAGATGCTGGGCACCCTTGCACCTTGGTGTACAGTACAATGCAGGCATCATCATGCACACGCACCTGTGGACAGCAGTCGGGATGGTGTGCAGGTGGTCCGTATGTTGGCGTGATGTGCAGGGCACCCACCAGTGCACTGCCCACCATGACGCACAGTGCACACAGGGCAGCACCAGACAGGGCCCGCACTGGGAGACAGGTCAGTCATGTTGCACCATTCCATGGCCACCGCGGATGCGTGGGTGGCCCCACCGTGACCCAACAGCACTGGCAGGCTGAGCAGGGGCCACATGGGGTGGCACCGATGGATGACCAGGGGCCCCAGTGCGCAATCGCGACCTTGTCCGCAGTGGGGTCTGTAGTATGCCAAACATACCTGCACCAGGGGTGCTCGGGATGCCCACAGCAGAACCCGGCGTCGACAGGCTTGGTGTCGCATGCCGACGCGGGAATGGGAGTGAGAGCGTACTGTGTGGGGTGCGCGGTACAGGAGCACCTGCTTGTGTGCCCAATGCAGCCACGACTGCGACCAATGCCTGGGTCTGCCTGTCAATGGCGGCAGTCACATCCATCCATCCACATATGGACCATCTCTGCACGGTCCAGAGCACAGTCCCTACTGTGCCGCTCCACAGCCACACACAGTGCCTCCACGGACGTTGCAACCCGCCTTTGCTGCTGTACTGATTCCCGCAGCAGGCGGGTGTGCTCTTCAAATGGGTACTCTGTCACAACGGCATCCTGTCCCCCAAGGTATGGAAGGTCCTGATGCTCAACACCCCTTGAGGGTGGGTGCTGTTCGCCAGGACCAGGAATGGGCATATCAGAGGCGGTGGGCATGTGCCACTGCTGGACACTGTACCCCCAGACCTGGTGGGTGACTGCTGCTGCTGCCTCCAACCGCTGTGCCCCAGGGACCACTCGTTCCACTGCTGTGGCCGCAACAGTGCCAGACACCTGCACAGCCACCAGTGCTGCCCCACCGGTGCTGACAGGCACAGCCTGGGACTGTGCCGACATGCTGGCACACACGTTGGAACCAGCTAGGCCCAGGGGCACGTGCTGGCCTGCTGTGCATCCGTCATGGGACACACACATGTCACTGCCCATTGCAGTCCTTGCATCATCAATGGTGCAGGTACGTGCTACAGCCACAGTCACAGCGTGCTGGCATGCTTGCATGCCAGACTGCTGAGACACAGGCTGTGCACCCCCCACACCCGACTCACCGACACCAGAGTTGGCAGCCCGGCGTGCATGCTGGTGCAGTGCATGCTGGCTGGTGACAGAGGTGGATGGACCCTCCTCCATGTCCAGCAGGTCTTCCTCACTGCCTGGACCCACCACCACCACCGTCCCCTGAAGATGAACAGGATCTGTAACAGAAAGAGAGGACATGTGAGTGCATGTGAACAGCCTGCCCCCCCCAACACCACCAGCATGTCATACCGTGCAGTGATGGGCTTCCACCTGTCTGGAATCCACCTCCTGGTACACCCTCAATAGCACTCCACTGCATTGATGCAGCCAGTCGGTCCTCAGCCGGGGTCAGCTCCACCACCGCTGGCTGGCCCCCACCAGTGCCAGCACGTGCCGCCCTGAGGGCTGTCACCTTCTCCTTCACCCTCCTGAGGTCTGTCCCCATCTTCTTTTTGCATTCCTGCACGGAGCGCTGGTGGCTTCCGTGCAGGTTCACTGCCCGAGCTACCCCCTCCCATGAAGCCGCACGGGCCTGAGGGGTGCCCCGCCATCCACTCAGTAGTGGCTCCTCCTCCAGGTAGGCCTGGAAGAGGGCCTCTGTCTCCGCCGTGGTGAAGTTGGGCCTCCTCCTCCGCCCACCATCCTCACCCTCACCTTGGCTCTGCTCGGTCATGGCGATCTCTATGGGTGGAAGTGGACACCTGTCACTGTGCAGTTTACAGCATTATCCCATGACCATTGTCCAGAACATCACACAGCATGCAACCCACCTCTCACCTGCAGTAACTGAATCTGGCCAGCGCAGCCCAATGTCACACATTTATAGTGCAATGCATGCAAATTAGGAGTGGAGCAACTGTAATGAGATGCAAATCACGCCACTGCACCTTTGAATGGCTGATCAGATGATTTTCATGTGTCGGCTGAATATCGCGCCGTTGCGCTTTGCGCAATACGGTTGAGCCGGCTGAGCCAATGGCGCAGATCTGTGACTGTGTGGTACACTGCATTGCGCATGTCCAGGTAGCTTATGCAGGTGTCTGCCGCGCTGATGACGTGCTGTGCGCGATCAGCAATTCAGGCCATGGCCACCATTGTGCCAGTGGCGCTACAGCACTGGGCACCATATGGCGCTGTGGCACTACTGCGCAATAGTCCACTGTGGCACTGGCACACAGGTGATCGGTTGCGCAGGATGCGTAGACGTCAGATGGCACTGTGCGTGGCCTTGCATCATAGACCCCTGACCTGGTGTCCGACCTTTGCCCCCTGGCGCTGTTCGGCTGCCATGTGTACGGCTCTGTTGCGCTGTTTAGTGACAGCGCTATGTGAACCGGCAGCGCTATCTGAACAGCACGATTGGAACCATGGTGATCTATTGCAACATTTCCAATGTACGCGCTAAGGGGTTTGTATGGCCTGCTGTACGACCGCAATTATGGCACGCAGGGAGAGCTCCCAATGGAGTCAGGGTGGAGGTGGCCAACCTGGTGGCCCAGGTTGAGCCCCACTTTGAGGCACTGTTTGGTGATCAGCCCCTCACCATGGCCCGCACCCATGTGTGGCTGCAGGTGGCCACTGACCTGGTGAAGGTCACAGGGCAGTGCCGGTCTGTGGAGCAGTGCAGGCACAGATTTAGTGACCTCCGCAGGAGGGAGCCGGACGTGCTGCAACGCCTCAGGTCACGTGCCACGAGGGGCGTTGTGCCTAGGCCAGGTGGGTGTACCATCTATGCACCTGTATTCTCCGTATGGATGTGACTGTGTTTTGGTGGCAGTGCATGGGGGATGGCTCTGCCATGGTTGGCTGTGTCAGTGTGTGCAGGTGTGAGATGCATGGGTCTGGCTGTGTGGGCAGGTACACTCACTGGGGCAAGGGGCAGTCTGCTTTGGGGTCACACTGATGTTTTTCTCAACATTTGTCACCCACAGGCCTGGTGGAGAGGATGCAGGCACAGGCTGAGGAGGGCCATGGCAGGGCCCAGGTGGCGGACGGAGGAGGCGTGAGGGGTGGGCCACAGCAGCAGCAGCAGCAACAGCAGCCACAGCTGCTTGATGAGTGTGAGTATCATTACATTATGGATGCTATTGCATTCTGAAGGGGGTGGGCATGACCACCAGCCATGGACAACACAACCATGCACGACACAGGCGACAGTCATCACTGTCCAGTGTCACTGCACATCTGTGTGTGCGTCACTGGTGGTCCATGCATGCACTGGGCACATGGCTGTGGAACTGGCATCCCACCACATTGCCACATCACTTGACAGCCTTGTTTGTGCTGTGATGGACATGGGCAGTGTGTGTGTGCAGTGGTGCACATAGCTGGTGCTGCCTGGTTGGGCGTGTCATGTGCATGGTCACTGTGGGTGGGTGCATACCATCACAGGTGCGGGGCACTAGGCTATATGCCTTGCAGGATGGGTGGCGTTCAGGGTTGTGGATAGTCACAGCCATTGACTGTGTTCTCTTTTCCTAGGTCTCAGCATCCTACGCCGGATGGACCGTGCCCTCCAGCGGCTGACGAGGGTGTGTCAGTCGGACACATGACCTCCTGAGAGACATGCAGCGCCTAAGGGTCAGGCGACTGAGGAGGAGATGGGAACAGCAACAGGCAGCAGGAGACCAGCCTGCCAGGTGCTGGAATGTGCTTCCTTCCCATCACCCATCCCTCCCACCCTGCCTTCCCTCTCCCAGTTGTTCACCCCTCACCCTTGCCCACCCCTACCTTGTACCCCTACCCCCTTGTCTTGTACATATCTGTATATAGTTGTGTTATTGGTCTTGGTGTTGTACATATCTTTTTCCAATATATATATATATTTTGTTATGAATACTGTGGTGGTCTCTGATTTGCAGCTGGCTATGGTTGCTCAGTTGCAGTGGTGTGCATGCCATCTGGGGTGGTATGGTCCTGGGTATGTGTATGTGTGTGTGTGTGTGTGTGTGTGTGTGTGTGTGCATGGGGAGGTGTCTCCGGTGTGGGAGTGACTTTCAGTCGGTCTTGCCATCTGCTGCCACCCACTGCTGGGTGCCCAGGGTGGGTCTGGCTTGTATGGTTCTGTGCTACACGAGGTTGCAGTGTGCCGGGGGGATGCATGGTGTTTACTGCAGTGACAGTCACTGCACATGTGTGGTGTCTTGGGGTCACGGTGCAGGGTGTGCTGTGCAGAAGGGGGGGCTGATGTGCACTGTGGTTGTCGACCCCCTGTGTGTGGCAGTCTCAGCCTGCCAGTGGTTGTGCTGGGGCATCATGGCCCTGCTGTGCTTTGTTGGCTTGTCCCCATGGGCCACTGGATCATCCATCCTCCCCAGTGATGCTGCTTGGGTGTAAGGGTGTATTGTTGGTTCTGCAGTGTTCCTGTGCCCATGTGTGGCATGGCTGGTGGTGGGCCCCAGCCTGCCTCCCTGGTTGTGCAGTTCCATTGCTCTGCTGGGGGGGGGCTCTGCTTGCACTATGGCACCTCTGGACTGCTCAGCTGGGCTAGCCTTGTTGCGCTATGGCGCATCATTTCTGCTTAGCTTCCCCTTCCTGGTTGCGCTATGGCGCAGTTTGTGTGATATTCAGACGTTGGCTGCTTGCGCAGTTTGTCTTGCTCCATGTTTGAATATTGCGTCTGTTGCACATATGCGCAATTGACTTGTGCTTGCTCCTGCTGTTGCGCACTTTTTGGGCGCAGTTTGAATATCCGGCCCACAGTGTTTATATAAAGATTTGTTATCTTGAAAAATATCCACACTCCATTATAAGCCAATCACATAACAACATAACATATTAATCTTAGGGTGTGGTGAATTTATGTCAAACCATAGGTATAACTTCATTTCTTACTCAGCATCAAAAGGTGTTTACTTCATTTCTTACACAATCTCATAAGTGTTGACTACACTTTATAGAAGGTTCTTTGTGTGCACACCTTCCTAAAACAGGTAATACCATCCTAACAACCAGAGTACCAGAGCAATCCACCATGAGAAGGTTAACTATTACAGGAACGCCTTAGCCAGCACCTGGAATGACGGGAGTAAATTCTGGCGTAACCTTGCTGAAGTGACTGGAAAGGATCCCAAAACAACACCCACAATGTTGAACATAGATGGTACCATCACTCTTGACCATGTAATCATTGCCAACGCATTTAACACCACTTTATTGACCTTAGTCATGTGCTACCCCCTAACTTTTTTGATCACACCACAGTCAACCCAGCTCCTGTTAGTTCAGGTTTGCCACTAGGGCACCCTTCTTTCCATTTCAAAGCAATCCCAGAAAGCCTAGCTAAAAAACAAATTCTTAAAGTGCTTGGAAAGTCTAGGGTCAGTGGCGATTCACTAGATATGAAACTTCTCGCCCTCACCATTGACGAAGTCCTGCTCCCACTAACCAAAATCCTCAGCCGTTCCCTCATGCTCTCCCAGTTCCACCAAAAGTGGAAACTGGCAGTGGTGACTCCAGTCCATAAAAGTGGTGACAAGACTCTCACGAACAACTACAAGCCTATATCCATCCATCCCCCCCTCTAGCCAAAGCATTGGAACGGATAGTGGCTGATCAGCTCACGGAGTACCTTGTGAAATACAGCCTGCAATGTTCCCAGCAGCATGGCTTCCGCAAAGTGCACAGCACTACCACGGCACTCCTCGAATTCACCACACATATCCATCATGCACTTGATCAGGGCCAGTTGGTCAGCGCCTCTTTCATTGACCTAAGGCATTTGACACTGTCAATCACTCCATTCTCCTCAAACAATTATCCCTCCTTGGTCTTTCAAGTGAAACTACCCTCAGGTTTCAAAGCTACCTCAGTAACTGGACCCAACGGGTCAGGATTGGTGAATTCCTCTCGTCATCCCTACCAATCCACTCTGGAGTACCCCAAGGTTCTATCCTGGGTCCCTTGTTATTCAGCATATTCCTGAACAATCTCCCTGCCTCCTGCCATGACAGTATGTTACTGTATGCAGGTGAAGCAGTAATCTTCACTTGCCACACGGACCCCACCTCCCTTCAGTCTCAACTACAGAAAAGTTTCACAGAAGTGGAAGACTGGTTTTGCTCACATAAACACATCCTTAACCACAAAAAAACTAAAACAATGTTGTTCCATGGAACCCACAACAAGTACAAGGACTATGAGCTCATAATTAACAACCATGAAGGCGTCACTCTTGAGCAGGTGGATATGTTTAAATATCTGGGCCTAACCCTTGACTGCTCCCTCTCATATACTAAACACTTTGACAATATCGCTAAAACTGTGAACTCCCGTATAGGGCTACTATACAAGCATAAACATTTCCTAATGGGCTGAAGCCTTGAACCTCGCTATCCAGAGCTCTGTTATCTTAACTATTGACTACGGGCTTGTTATCTATGGATCCGCTACTGATACTGCACTCCGGAGCATAGCTGTAGCCCTTAATAAGGCATGTAGACTGCTTATTTCAGCTGCCCGCCTTTCTCACACGTGTGACATTTACGAGCAGGCTAACTAGCTCCAGCTATCCGGCCGGCTAAAGTACCAGACCTGCACCCTAGCTAAGAAGACATCACTGGGCCTTATGCCCCCCTGGAGTCCAATCAATACTGACCCCGCAGTGTGTCCGCCGCCTAACTAGAAGATCAGACAGTCTAACCTTTACAATACCTTGCTGTTGGACCTCTCAAGCTCAGCGTTCTCACCTTGTCAGACCCTCCACCTGGTTCAACCTGCTACATACAGAAATCTCCAACATTGCCACAATTGGTGCTTTTAAGTGTAAACTGCATTAACACCTCGTGGCTAGTGCCTTCTGTGATTGCTTCTTATAATCCCCTCCAGGCATACTACCCTCAAGCATCCCTCCTCACTGCCTCAGCTCCTCCTCCTCTCCTACCCACCATTACTGGGTATAGGATGAATCTGTCTCCTTTTCTTTTTCATCCCCCCTTTCCTCCTCCCTTGCTGTTTCCCCTCTACCACATACCCAACGCAATGCCCTGCCCATTTCTTCTCTCCTCCCTTTCTCTGTCTCCCATACCACCACCTCATCACCACTCTTCTTTCTCTTTTCCCACTAACCCACTCCTAACAAAGCGTCACTGAGCCGCCTATGACTTGTACTATATAATTAACTCGCAACACAATTCCTTGACAATGCCTTTGGCTGCTATTATTGTAACCTTATTTGTCTTTTTTTTTTGTAAGTTCCATTGTAATGATCATGTTATGTTTTGTACCTTATTGTCCTTATTGCCTTGATGTGGAACCTTTGTAAAAGAGCCTTCGGCTCAAAGGTGTCATCCAAAATACAAATAAATAAAAAAAAATTAAAATAAAATAAATAATAAGAGCACACCATCCTGTTAAAGGTAATTATAGGACATTTTTGATATTAAATGTTGTGAAATATAAAAGTATCACAAGACATTTGGTTATATATTGTGAAAGACTGTATCACAAGAGAGTTGACTAAATATTGTCAGTTGACTAGATATTATGGAAGGTTATACTTAAAGAAGATTACATTTTAAAATGAAAATGTTACACTGCAATCCTACAATCACCTAGACTTCCAAAGAAAGAAGCAGAAAACACCCTCATCTTATTTACCCCCTCACCTTGACAGTGTGTCACTGTCAAACCTCTTGTCCAGGGCCAGACCCTATGGAAAAGTCCAGCTTTTCCAACACAGTGTGTCTGTGGCTGACTATTGGAAAAAATAGGCCCCCACCAATAGTACTACACATTTACTTTGCCCCTGCTAGGAAACCATTAGTTGTGGGCCCAGTCAGTTTTGCAGTCCTGATCCAGACACTTGTCACTTGTCAACAACTTTGCAGTTCTAATTCTGAGGTAAACAATCCCTAACTAACATTAGGAAATTGTACACGATGCAGACTTGATTTAGACAATTTTAACTTCTCAATGTACTGAGTAGTTCTAATTCAGAATAATCAATCCCTGACAAGCGCTTTTGAATACATGCCAAAAACCCATTTAGTTTTTCAGGACTCTGATCTCTAACCAATGTTATAAAATATAATTTGGTCAGTCCTGTACAAAAAACATATGAGTATTGAGGGATTGTCACAGTTCCCCTTCTTAACTGCCCAATCACATTTAGTCTCATTGGCATTTAAATAGATGTGGAGGAGGGGGCTGTTGAGTGGGATTTTGTGCAGGACCTGAATTCTGATCTGTGGTGCGGGGGAAGAGGGACAAAGCACAACCTCCTTTTCCCTGTTTGTGAAGCAGCAGTAGTCTCTGTTCCCTTCAGCGCCAGCGGGTGCTATTTAAGCCATGGAGGGGCTCACTGAAATTTAAACTGGTTGCTACAGCCAAGATGTCATCAAGTTCCAAACTGGTTGTCAGGGTCTCCTTTGTTACGGCTGCAAGTTTTTCTATGTTTACATGTAAGGTCAATGTGTCTTAATGGTTGTAACAGTGCCTGGAATGTTTAAAAATTAAAAATACTAATTGACTAAGAATTATGTCATAATCTATGATTAAAATGACAGGAATATCTTGAAAAAGATATGAACATATGTACAAAGCCAGGGTTTAAATTAGGCAATAATCTACTGGAACTCAAGTTTTGCCACCCGTAAAAATTTTATATGAACGTTTCTACACATCTGTCATCTTTCTCGGTTGAATAATACTGGAGTTTCACCACCAAGTAATGACAGTTACAATGCCTGCAAACCTAGAGGGGAATATTCCACCACCTAAACAGTTTCAGTTTAACCACTGTGTAACAAAGCAGAAATCAAACCAAACTGGAATCCAGAGAGTCAGGAATGCCAAACAAATGACAGCAGCAGAGGTACGATAAACTCAAGGCTACTGAAATCACTGGATGATGATCCCCCCCCAAAAAAAGAGACACAAAAAGTACAAACAGAAACCCAGAAATGAACTGCACTTTGGACAGGTCCAATAGCAAAAAACTTTAAAGAGTAAACCTGTCCTGCAGGAACACTAAAGACAGATAAAGCCACCTCTGACCTCCAGGCACATTTCCAACAGGAAAAAAAAAAGCGATCAGGTGGATCCAGACAACCCAAGAGATGTCAGCCAAAAGCTGGTCAAGGGCCAATGAAAGTAAACAGCACCAAAAAGGTAAATTAAAAAAATTAAATGTCAATATATGAGAGACAATAAAACAAAATCAGTTTTCAGGTTTTTAGACAATAAAATACAAATGTTGCTACTAAAATAAAACTAGTAGAGGAGTACAAGTTGAGAGCAATGAATGTAGCAGCCGTCTTCTCAATAAACATTCCATAACACTGAGGAATTACTACTGTATGGATTGGATGGGGGGTGGCAATGGCAGCATTGTACCAGCAAGGATACAGGACATTGTGCAGATATTTATTTTATTTTAGTCTTTGGTAGCCAGGTAAGGCCCACTGGGCAAAAGTGCCTGTTTTCAGGGGCGACCTGGGAGCACTGGGCAGTTAAGTGATTTGCTCAAAGTCACAGAGTACGCGGGTGGAGGTTGTGAGAATCAAACCAGGATCTGGTCTGCTGGATGTACCAAGCTCGTTCACAGCTCATTACTCTAACCTCTAGGCTATACTGCCAGCCAGTGTCACCAAGACAGAACTCATGCAATCAGTAACCCACTCTCCAAACACCCACACCATAATGTACCCCAAACTTCCGGAGACGTCCATTTCATGTTTTTGATAATATAACCAAAGTGTAGGAGATAGAGTGGACATCAACCCAGCAAAGAAAGACAACTGTGAGAGGGAAAGGGGCTTGCAAGGGATTTTATAGATGTTAGGTCCTCAGGTCTAGTTACATAACAAGCTCCAGCTAAGTTCATGAACAGAAGGCTGAACTTACCAGCATAGTCTGGACAGAGGTGTTGTAGATCCTTATGTAGGGCTTCAAGATGTCAAAGTGAAATGAGGGAGTTAGCAGCCGTCGACTTCGGTACCATCTATCACCATTAGCAACCAGCAAGCCATCTCCTACAACAAATGGATTAACTGGGTTACAGAGACTTATCACACAGTAACTACAGGGTGGTGACTGTTCACTTTCCAGTCACACTTTTACCACCACCACCAGCCCATCCCCTTGCTCCCCATCTGGGCACCCTCAGGCTGTGTAGTTATTGCATGCATCGTGTTCTGTTTGCTGTGATTCAAGGCCTGCAATGCTAGAAACCAAACAATGCTGTTTCCCAAAATGAAGCATCGGCTGCACACCATTTCAGTTCACCATTTTGGTGTTTTTCCTATTCACTTTGTTATGCCAGGTTTTCAGTAGATGGCATTTGTACAGGTGTTACTGAGCATGTGTTGCGGTCAAGTTGCGTTTAATAAAACTATGCACACAGAACAAGACCATAAGTCCATCAAGCCTGTCCTAAAGCCTTATGATTAGTTCTTAATATATAGGATAGTGTATGGTAGCCTATACACAATAACACTATTCTTACACTGAGTGATTGCTATTACATCAAGGACCTTGACAGCAAAGCTTGAGAGGTCCCTTTGACGTCACAGCAATCAGACAAAAACCTATAGCAGTTTTATATCATTAGATAAAACCAATCCACCCCAACAGATTTTTCTTATAGTTAAGGAAGTTGACAGCCAAATGATCAACAAATACAGAGATTCCTGGCTTCAGCTTTATTATGTCATATAGAAAATACTGAAGTGTGGTTTCAGGGACATCATGCCAGGAAGATTTCTTGGGGAGTAGCACACATCTGAAAATAAGTCTAGACGAGATACTAAATTACATATGTATGGCCTCCTCAGTTACAGAAGCACTACTTGGATGGGAATGTGGGGAGCATGTGGCCCTCAAAGATCTATGGGCATGATGATCCTGCACGGTTAACTAATGCAATCAGAGAAGTGGACTACAAGCCTAATTCTAGTTACGAACATACAAACATATGAATGTGCCAGCAGAAACAGACCATCCGGTTTAGGTCTGTTCTAGTGTGCAGCTAGCACCCCTAGTTTGCAGTTGCCCCACCCCCTTCCCTTTGTCATTCCACTGCCACCCCCCACCTTCCCCACCCTCATTCTCCCCTGTCCCATGCCCTTTTGAAACTGTTCACAGGTTTGTCTTCCCCCTCAAATCCAGTCGAGTACTCTCTCTCTCTCTCATCACTCAAATCCAGTACTAGTAAAGTGTGTTTTGAAGACTTGTGTTTTAATCTGGTTACTTCAGTTATAACCTTTGACTCCAAATGTAACAAACAAACTGACTATCAAATCTTTCAGATGTTTACTCCCCACTTAGGTGAGTTATATGCACAGCAAAATACGAAGCGTCAACTGAACAGCTAACCTTTCAGAGCTGTGCACAGGAACTATGGTAACTTTAAAGCAGTCCCTAATTAAGCAATAAGACAGGGCAGTGTGTGTAATGTACTAGGATAATAACACATTTCAGGTGGATTAAAGCACGAAGCCAAGCCAAGTGCTTGCAACTCCTGAGAAGTGCCATTATCCCAGCACAGTACACACCATGAGTGCCTTACTGCAATTATGTAATGGGTAATTTATATAATAAAATAGGCAAATTTTTAATAAGCTTTTTGTACATTAAAATTGGGGATAAAAGAAGGAAAAGGGGGGAATACCTGAATGAAAAAAATAGCCTGTTTGAACTGTTGCTGTGTTGTTGAAGTTGTTAACATAGAAACATAGACTTTGACGGCAGATAAGGACCACTTGGCCCACCCAGTCTGTCCAATTCCCTACCTATTGGATAAGCTGCAGATCCTAGTTAACCAACAGCCTACTTCTTCTTCCTAACCCCCCCACCAAAATTGTCTTATATCTGTCCCATGCATTCGTGAATTCCCCCACTGCTTTTGACCCCATGACCTCCTCAGGAAGGCCGTTTCATGTGTCCACCACCCTCTCTGTGAAAAAATACTTCCTCACCTTGCCCTGAGCCATCCTCCCTCTATCTTCAAATTGTGTTCCCTTGTTTTTGCACATGTCTTTTTCTGAAAGATGCTACCTTCTTGTACTTTGTTGATTCCCTTGAGGTACTTGATAGTTTCTATCATGTCCCCCCTCTCCCTCCATTCCTCAAGGGTATACATATTAAGCTCCTTTAGTTTCTCTTCGAATGCCTTCTGGTGCAGACCCTGCACCATTTTAGTTGCCCTCCTCTGGACTGCCTCCATCTTGTCTATGTCCTTGCGGAGATGGGTCTCCAGAACTGCACGCAGTACTCCTGATTGGGTCTCACCAAACTGTCTGTACAGAAGGATAACAACTTCTTGTTTTCTAGTGGTAATGCCTCTCCCTATACATCCCAGTATTCCCCTAACCCTCCTTACTGCCTTCTCACATTGCTTGCTTACCTTTAGGTCATCTGATATGACTACCCTCATGTCCCTTTCCATTTTTGTTGTTGTTAGTATCTCATCCCCATTGTGTACTCTTCCCCTGGGTTTTTGTTTCCCAGGTGCACTACTTTGCACTTCTTTGCAATGAATTTAAGCTGCCATACTTCTGACCATTCCTCCAACCTTGCCAAGTCCCTTCTCATCCTCTCCACCCCCTTTGTGTATTTATCCTGTTGCAGATCTTTGTGTTGTCTGCAAAGAAGCATACTTTTCCTTCCAGTCCCTCTGCAATGTCACTTATAAAGACATTAAAAGGGACCAGTCCCAGTACTGAACCCTGCGGTAACCCACTAGTAACTCCTCTTTCTTCAGAGTGGACTCTGTTTACTATTTATTACTGTCTGTGTCCTGTTGTCTAGCCAGTTGTTTACTCAGGCTACCACCCTGGGACCCACTCCCATGTTGACAAACTTGTTTATTAATCTTTTGTGTGGGACTGTGTCAAATGCCTTGCTAAAGTCTAGGTAGGCCATATGCACAGCCCCTTCCTGGTCTACTACTTTGATCACCCAGTCAAAGAAATCTATCAGATTCATCTAACATGACCTTCCCGCTGTGAATCCATGTTGCCTTGGGTTCTATACCCCACTGGCCTCTAGGTACTCAACAATTCTTTCTTTCAGAAGTGATTCTATCATTTTCCCTACCACTGAGGTCAAACTAACAGGTCTGTAGTTTCCTGCCTCTGCTTTGCTCCCACTTTTGTGAAGGGGAATCACATTCACCCTCCTCCAGTCCTCAGGTGCCACACCATCCTCCCATGATTTGTTAAAAAGGGTAGTCAGTGGTATCACTAGCTCTCCCCTTAGTTCTTCTAGAATTCTGAGGTGAATCCCATCAGGTCACATTGCTTTGTCCACCTTCAGTGTTAGGAGTTCTTTCAGGACCATTTCTTCTGTGAATGAACTGGTGTCGACCCCCCTATCTAGAGTGCTTCTATTGATTTGATTAAATATCTCCCCCTCCTCTTCTTTTGTGAATACTGGGCAAAAGTATTCATTCAGTCTCTACATTTTCACTCTGCCCTCCCCCTCCCCTTTATTAAGTCTCACTATCCCTCCCTTGGTCTTTCTTCGCTCCCTAATGTATCTATAAAAGGTTTTATCCCCTTTCTTAATTGAGTTGGCTATCTTTTCCTCAATTTGGGCCTTTGCTATTCTTACTGCCTTCCCTGCTTCCTTTTGCTTTAACTGGTACAGTTCTCTGTCCTGCTTCTTCTGTGTTTCCTTATACTTCCTGAATGCTATCTTTTTCTCCCTAACCTTCCCCACCACTTCTTTTGAGAACCACAGTGGTTTTTTCCTTCATTTTGATTTGTTTATTAGCTTCACACAAAGGCTTGTTGCCTCTGTGATGGCAGTTTTGATGTTTCTCCATTGTTCCTCTACCCCTCCTTCTTGCCCATTTGCTAGTGCTTTTTTGGGGCACTCTCCCATTCTGCCAAAGTCAATCCTTCTAAAGTCCAGTATTCTCACATTTTTATGGCTTGATGTTACGGCTATGTTAATCATGAACCACACTGTTTGGTGGTCATTTGTTCCCAGATGGTGACCCACTTCTAAATCTGAGATCCTCTCTCCATCCCCATTTTAGAATACCAGGTCTAAGATTGCTCCCTCCCAAGTGTGTTCCATCACTAGCTGTCTGAGGCATGCCCACCGTAGAGCATCAAGAATGACCCTGTTCTTGGATGTGCCTGCAGTAAAAGTGCTCCAGTTAACATCTGGCATATTCAGGTCCCCCATCAACAATATTTCCCCTTTTTCTGCCATCCTAAGGACGCTTCTATCATTTTCTTATCCATTTCCTCCACCTGAGACAGGGGTCTGTATACAACCCCTGTGCAGACTGTGGTGCCATTTCCTGTCTCCAGGGTGTCCCACACTGCCTCCTCTCCTCCCTGTTTACCCTTTAGTTCCATTGTTTTGATCCCTTCCCTTATGTAGAGAGCTACTCCTCCTCTTCTACCCTCCCTGTCCCTCCTGTAGATTGTGTATCCTGGTATGCTGACATCCCAGTCATGGTTCTCTGTGTACCATGTTTCTGTGACTGCCACGATATCCAGGCTTCCTTCTTCCATCAAGGCCATTAATTCAGGGAGCTTGTTACCCAGACTATGGGCGTTGGTTCTCATTGCCCTCCATTTTTTGATGGCCTTACCCCTTTTAACCCCATCCCTGACCTTACTGCCTTTTTCTCCATTTACCCCTGCCCTTCTCCCTATCGACTTCTCTATTTTGGTGTTAACCTCGCTAACTACCCTGTTTTGTGGGGGGTGGATGGGATTTTCCTGCTCCTTTTCAGTGCCTCCTCCTTGGCTAGTTTAAATGCTTGCCAATGAAGCATTTAAACCTATCACCTAGGATCCTGGTTCCCCTTCTGGACAGATGCAGACCATCGTACCAGTATAGGCCTACATCCCTCCAGGCAGACCCCCAGGTCCCAATGAAGCCAAACCCCTGAGCTCTGCACCATTTTTTCAACCACTGATTGAATCCCATGGTGCGGAGCACCCTAGCCTCACCCATGCCATAGACAGGCAGCACTTCAGAGAAGGTTACTGTACATGCTACTTGTCTAAGGCCCCTCCCCAACTTCACAAACTCCCCCTGCACTGCTCTGATCCCATTCCCAGCCAGGTCATTTGTCCCTAGGTGGACAATGATGTCCAGCTCCCTCCCCATGCAACTGCTCCTGTGATCCTGAGGATTTGCTCCCTGTCCATCCAAGCCATGGCGCTGGGCAGGCACCTCACCTCCCTCTCCCAGTTCTATCCCCCTAACAATTGAGTCCCCACACCAGGAGTTGTTTCCTTCCCCCGTTGGGTCTCATGCCACCTTCCTGTGGGTCTTCTTTGTGGAGGTTCCCAGAATCCTCCTTGGTCTCCACTGCAGGTGCCTCCATAGAGAACCTACCCTCTGCCAGAATGGCGTATGAACTGTGGAGAGGTACATCTGGAAGGATGCACCTCTGTTCCACCACCCTCACCCTCCCTGAGCACACCGTGGTCCAACCACTCCTCTTTCTTGGCAACCACTGAGGCAGCAGTGGCAGCCCTGGTGGTCCCTGGGTGGGAGAGGAGGTCCCCCAAATCCTGTCCAACTCAGCCTGAAGACAAGCAACCTCCTCCTTCAGCTGAGAGAGGTGCCTGCAGATGGGACAACACCGCATCCTCCAGAATGTCTCCCAGAAGACTGCCACTCCACAGCCACTGCACTGCACCACTCCCATCATGCCTTATTTGTGGTCCCTCAACTGTTTTTTTTGTATGCCTATTCTTTCCTCTCTCTGTTTACTTTTTTGTTTGTTTTTTCTCCCTATTTTCCTACTGTCTCTGTGCCCTTACAGCTCCTGCCCTTCCTGTTCTGGGACAGAAAGTTCCTGTATTCCTCAGTAGTCTCCTTCTTACTTGCTCAGAGACAGACCTCCAGCAGCAAACCCTTTTTTTCCCTTCTCCTTTTCTCCCTGTCTTTTTCTACTCCTGTAGTGACATACAGCTTCTCTCTCCTCCTCTTGTATGTGCCTTTGTGGACCTAGTTGCTAGCTACACCCTTTGTAATTCTGCATATATACCAGTTAGGCTATTGCTTGTGCTGTGCTGCCTAACTGTTCCTGTATCTTTAAGTAGGTGTGGCCTGGCATTCCACTATAAAGGCAGAGCACCCGAGGTGGTTGGGGAATGGGGGTGGGTGGGGGTTGTTCCTTTGGTACTCGGTGTCTACAAAAAACAATCAACAATCTGGTAAAAATGAACTTTCTTCTATAACCTACAGGGCAAAACACAGCTCTAGTTTAAGGTAGCTGGTAGCTGCTCTCCCTGTCTCAGCTGCTTCTGCAGCAAACAGAGTCCACTGCCAACTCCTGTTTGTAATCTATAGTACCTCAAGTCTTCTTCATCTGATCAGACACCACTTTCACAGAGTTTTTTCAGTAACAGCTCTAGTCACACAAGACTGCAAATACTCTCCCAACTAGATTACCTCATAGGCAAATTAAAGTTACACTGAGTAAAGACAACCCCAAAAACACAGAACCAAAACACTGACTTCTACATATTATTACAGGCCCCTGAATTAAGAATTCAATTCAATGTACTCAGAAAATCACCTCCTTGCTGTAGGGAAGCTGTTCTCCCTCCCTCAGCTGTTGCAGTCATACCTCTCAACCTCCTGCCTCATAAATCAGGGACAAGGCTTAAAAAAATCAGGGACAAAGGACCAAAATCAGGGACACATCTTCAAAATTAGAGCTATCCACCCAGAAAGCTGGTAGAATATGGGGCTTAGTGCACAATGCATTTTCTAAAGAAGAACAAGTCTGTAACTTTAATGCTTGTCATTGTTTTGTGCCTACAGTCCCCACTGTTTAGCCACAAAAACACAAATTTTAGGAGGGACAGAGTAAAATTTTGAGGCAAAATCAGGGACACTTGAGAGGTATGGTTGCAGTTGTCCCTGAACCTAGCTAGGTTGGGCAGTAGATGGCACCCAGGCTGCACAGCTTGCTGCATAGGTGTATAAGTGAGGGTGTACTGATCACTTCACAATGGAGCAGAAGCTTACCAGGAAGATATTGACAGCCTGCTAATTTTGCGGCATATACTGCCAAAGTCAGTCTCGAGCTGACTTCTGGTGACATAACAAATGCCGACATACGAGCCGAGGTTCTTGGCTTAGAGACATAGGAGGATGACAGTGAGGAGGAGGAAGAAGCAGAGTCCCCCTACTACAAGTGAACCGTGGCAAATCATGAAAAAGGTGAGGCATAATGTCAAGATCAGAAAACAAAGAAACAATAGCTGGTATTACACTTTTGAATGCAGATTAAGACAGTACTGTGACAAGCTTTTTAAACTGACAAACTGATTTAACTGATTTTTAAATGCTTCTCTATGGTTTTAAATGGTTTAACTGCTCACTGCTTTGGGAATGGACTCTAAGGCATAGCACAGCATAGCAGCCCTGACTGTGGAGACAGGACTAGGGGGCAACAGGGTGCAGTGGCCTTGACTGTGGGGGTGGGGACAGAAGGAAGCAGGGTGCAGCCGCCTCAACTGTTTGTGCAGGAGGCAGCAGGGTGCAACAGCCCTGACTGTATGGAGAAGAAAATGGGCAGCAGGGTGCAGCAGCTTCAAATGGGGGCAGGAGAAAGGGGGCTTGTGAGGCAAGGGAAGGGGGTAGGAGAGTACTGCTATCTCAACTGTTGGGCAGGCAACAGGGGCATCAGGATGCCATTTAGTATGTCTAGTCATACACAAACGTGATATATTTTCACACAGAAACCTTCAAAGAACTGAAATTTGTGAGTTCATATATGGATATGGCCTACCTAGACTTTAGCAAGACATTTGACACAGTCCCGCACAAAAGATTAATAATCAAGTTAGCCAGCCTGGGAGTGGGTCCCAGGGTGGTAGCCTGGGTAGCAAACTGGCTGCACAACAGGACACAGAAGGTAATAGTGAATGGAACACATTCTGAAAAAGGGGGTTACTAGTGGAGCACCTCAGGGCTCAGTACTGGGTCCAGTCCTCTTTAACATCTTTATAGGTGACATTGCAGAGGGTCTGGAGGGAAAGGTATGCCTTTTTGCAGATGACACAAAGATCTGTAACAGAGTTGATACACAAGGGGGTAGAAAGGATGAGAAGGGACTTGGCAAGGTTGGAGGAATGGTCAGACATATGGCAACTTAGATTCAATGCAAAGAAGTGCTAAGTAATGCACCTGGGAAACAAAAACCCAGAAGAAGAGTACACAATAGCAGGGAAGGTACTAACAACAACAAAAATGGAAAGGGACCTGGGGGTAGTCATATCAGATGACCTAAAGGTGGGTAAGCAATGTGAAGTCAGTAAGAAGAGCCAGGGAATACTGAGATGCATAGGAAGGGGCATCACAAGTAGAAAAAGGGAAGTGGTTATCCCTCTGTACAGACAGTTGATGAGACCCCATCTGGAGTACTGTGTGCAGTTTTAGAGACCTCATCTATGCAAGGACATAGACAGGATAGAAGCAGTCCAGAGGAGGGCAACTACAATGGTGCAGGGTCTGCATCAGAAACCATATGAAGAGAGACTGAGAGAGTTTAATATATATACCCTTGATGAAAGAAGGGACGGGGGGATATGATAGAAACTTTCAAGTACCTCAAGGGAATCAACAAAGTCCAGGAGGGTAGCATCTTTCAGAAAAAGAGATGTGTAAGAACAAGTGGTCATAATTTAAAGATAGAGGGAGAATGGCTCAGGGGTAATGTGAGGAAATTTTTTTCACAGAGAGAGTGGTGGATGCACGGAACCGCCTTCCTGGGGAGGTTGTTGGGTCTAAAACAGTGGGGGACTTCAAACATGCATGGGACAGACATAAAGCAATTGTAGTGGGGGGTGGCAGGAAGTAGGCTGTTGGTTAACTAGAATCTGCAGCTTATCCAGTAAGTAGGAAAATGGGCAGACTGGGTGGGCCAAGTGGTCCTTATCTGCTGTCAAAGTCTATGTTTCTATATAGCACATGTTCCTGAAATAGTAGAGTGTGTGGCAGGCACCTGTTTGTCAATCTGACATAAAAAAAATAAATTGTTATCACATGAACCTCTGAATGGAGGCTACATCAAAGACAAACTACTTCTATGAATTAACAACATCTAGATTTATATTATATCCATTAAACAACCCTGTTTTATATGCCAAGAAAACAATGCAGAGTTTTGATGAGAAAGAACTGACAGCCGCCGTGATACAAACAAGGTGATTTCTCCTAAACATTCATACAACTTCAGTTCAGCACTGAAACTCAAATGATCAACTTTTTAGATGAACAGAATGATAGATTTTAAGCTAATCTATCTAAACACAATCCAGATGAGTTAGTAAAAATCTTGGCGAGAAAACAATTAGCTCTACGGACTGCTTTGACTGGGCAGTCAAACAGCTTCTTCAGTCAATCAGGGACTTAACTGCTGAAGCAGCAGTCTAGGCCAAAATTATGTCATCGCTTTGCAGGCCTCACTGATAGGGACAGAAACAACTTCACTGTGTTCAGTTACTGCAGAGTACATTAAAGGGGAACTCAAGTTAAAATGTCAAAATAATATGCTGTACAGAGTGTTTTGATTTGTAGATGTATTCCTAGTAAGGCCTTCTCTTCATTTGCTGAAAGGATTTTTTTTCTAAATTTGCTTGCTGGTTTTATGGCCCCTGGGGAACTCCATATTTGCATTTTTAATGGCCTTTCTTGTTCCTACAATGCCTCCTGTCCCATGTGACTATGATGCGTTCAGGACCTTTGATTCAAAGAGCAATAGCTGCTGCAGCAGCATCTGCTGTTTGGGGCATGATATTCTGGCATCAACTAGATAACTGTCTAATTCAAACTTTCTGTTTTCTAGGTATGTGTCTAGGTCTAGTCGGCAAAAGTGAATGTTTTGTTTTTAAAGTCTTTCATTTTATGAAACTACACACAACCATTAAGAAAGCACACAAATCACCCAAGGTCACAAATGCTATAATTAGTGAAGACTCTAATTGTTTCCTTACAGAACAGCCCACTCAATTATCCCTCAGACTTTTGCCATGTGTAAATGTAACCTTCATTAGAGCTCTCTGGACAAGGAGAGTTAATTAACACAACAGTTCTACTATTGTAAACTTGAGAAAAAAACAGCTGTTGTTGAATTAATGGTCCAGGACACATCACTGTCACATGGGACAGGAGGCATTGTAGGAACAAGAAAGGTCATTAGAAATGCTAATATGGAGATCCCCAGGGACCATAAAATCAGCAAGTAAATTTAGAAAAAAAACTCCCAACAACACGCAAAGGTAAGGACTTACTAGGAGTACACCTGCAAATCAAAATATTCTGCACAACATATTTTTTTGTAAGTTCTGAGTTTAGTTCTCCTTTAACAAATGCTGATTTACAGAAAACCACAAAACCAAACAGCATGACATTTGCAGAAAATACTAATCATGACACAGGGACTTGAATTCACATGGATTCAAGCTTGTATTATAAATATGAAAAAAATTATGCATTTGATCTTTAAATATCAACTGCCATAAAGTAGTTTGGACCACCTCTTCAGTCATTCCAGATACCTCTCTAGGTCCCTTAACCCCTCCTCATTGTCTACCCTGACCCATTGTTTTGTGTCATCTGCAAACAGACATATCCTGCCCTGGATACCCTTCCCTATGCCACTGATGAACATACTGAACAATACCAGTCCCAGAACCGACCGCAGCACCCTGCTTGTGACCTCCTTGTCCTCTGATTTGAGTCCATTCACTGCTGCCCTCAGTTTTCTCCATTCCAACCAGTTCCCAACCCATCTGACCAATTCCCACCCCACTCCCAGATCTTCCAGCAGTCTCAGCAATCTTCTGTGTGGCACCAATTCAAAGCCTTTGCTGAAATCATAGTGGAGTAAATCCACCAGCCTTCTATCAACCACCTTTATGACCCAGTTACAAAATACTTCTACTACTATAGGGTGGTCTAAAACAATCAGCCACAAATCAGTGCTGTTTGTTATTCTGTAGCCCATTAGCCTCTAGGTAGGCCACCAGGATTTCTGTTATCAGGGTCTTTATCAGCTTACCTACAACAGTGGTAAGACTTACTGGTCTGTAGTTTCCCCGAGTCTTCCTTGTACCCCACTTACGAAATGGAACCATATCCACAGATCTCCAATCCACTGGCACCATACCAGTCTCCAATGAGTATTTATGAGCATCTGTACAGCTCAACTAAGGGCTAAGCTAGCTCTGAACCCAGCTTCCTAAGCGTCCTCAGGTGTAAGCCATTTGGCCATGAAGCCTTATCTACCCTGAGGACTGCAAGCCACTTCCTTGCTCTGTTGAACATGACAAATGACCACCTCATTTCATGCATCCCCATTGTAGAAGCTTTAACATCACTTTCTGGTAGAGGCCCTTCATCCTCCACCATGAATACCAAGCAGAGCTAATTGTTTAAAACATCAGCTTTCTATTCATCACCCTCCTTTACCGTCTTCCCTCTGAAAACCTAACGACTCCCCTTTTTGTCTTCCTTTTTTCCCTGATGTCCCTAAAGAATTCTCTTCCTACCTTTTGACACCCTTGGCATGCATTGCTTTGTGCCTGCTTTTACTTTTCTGACAAATAAACAAGTCTTGGCACACCAATATTTGGATAAAAAAACTCACCACACTTAAATAGTAATCAAAACTTTTTTACTATGAAACATAATGGCAGTGAACATAAAGTGCAGACTAGTGTAGACATGAACAAACCCCTATGCTCCATACCTCCTCCTGCAGTGGCATCCATCATTTCGGGCGTAGCTGCTATGCCAAACAGATCCATCATCTCAAAATCCTGAAAAAAACTTCTGATAATCCCATCCATGCCTGCATCTGTCGGGTACCATCCATTTATGCTTGTGCTTGCTCGTGCTCCTTCAGGTTGCTCCATACTTTACTACAGCACCCTCGCTACGATATCACACAAAATAAAACAATAAAACGGAACACCCAATTCGACAAAAAAGTCACAAATTCTGCTTTGTTGTAACTCGTTCCACGCCACTTTCTAGTAGCGGAATCCTTTGCCCAAAACCTTGTGCGTAGCTCAATCAGCAACAATTGACAATTAGATAAAGCCGCACAGAGGTACGGGTGCTCTAAGACCAGCAATAATAGCAAATAAACAAGTCTTGGCACACCAATATTCAGACAAAAAAACTCACCACACTTAAATAGTAATCAAAACTTTTTTACTATGAAACATGATGGCAGTGAACATAAAGTACAGATTAGTGCAGACACAGACAAACTCCTATGCTCCATACCTCCTCCTGCAGTGGCGTCCATCATTTTGGGTGTAGCTGCTATGCCAAACAGATCCATCGCCTCCAAATCCCGAAATAAACTTCTGATAATCCCTTCCGTGCCTGTATCTGTTGGGTACCATCCATTTACGCTTGTGCTTACTCATGCTCCTTCAGGTTACACAATACTTTACTACAGCACCCTTGCTACGATATCACACAAAATAAAACAATAAAACGGAACACCCAATTCGACAAAAAAGTCACAGACTCTGCTTTGTTGTAACTCGCTCCATGCCTCTTTCTAGTAGTGGAATCCTTTGCCCAAAACCTCGTGCATAGCTCAATCAGCAACAATTGGCAATTAGATAGAGCCACACAGAGGTACGGGTGCTCTAAGACCAGCAATAATAGCAAATAAACAAGTCTTGGCACACCAATATTCGGACAAAAAAACTCACCACACTTAAATAGTAATCAAAACTTTTCTGACCATCCCTCAACAGCACCTTTACCTTTCTTTTGACTGTCATGCTATTCCCCCTATTCTTCTTCTCCCAATTTCTCCTTATATCTTCTGAATGTCCTCTGTTATGCTCTCACCACTTCCCCCGCTTCCTTTGAGAACCAAGCAGCCTTTTATACAGTATATTCCTCTTAGTAATGATCCTCATACAACAGTCAGTCACATCCAAAATGGTCCCCTTAATTCTGGCCCATTTTTCCTCTATCCCCTTGACCTCCTCTGTTCCACTCAGTTTTCCCCAACCTGTACCTCATTTTGCTGAATCTGTCTTTTTGAGGTCTTGGTCCAGGACAACAGCACTCAAAAAGGGTCTACAGTTACCCAGGACTAGTTCACATCACACAGTATTGTGGTCACTAGACCTACGTGGTTCCCTTATCACTACACCTTCACCTACCTGAACTGGAAAGCAACAAATCCAGAATGGCATGCTGTCCTGTTGTTTTTCTGATCCACAGTACTAACAAGCAGTCCTGCATTGTGTCTAGCAGTGCTTGACTTCTGTCACTCTTTGCTGTTGGGTTTGCTTAGTCAACATCCAGTAGGTTCAAGTCACCCATGACCACTAGTTCCCTTTTTGCACCCCTCTCCTAATTTCCTCTGCTAGTTCTCTATCCCCATGTTCCCATTCTACCCTGGCAGTCTGTAGACCATGCCCATCTGCATCTTTTTTCAAGCAGCTATTCTCAGCTGCACCCACATTGACTTTACCCCCCACTTCCTTTTTCATAGTACAATCCTTACCCACTACTGTCTCCATGATGTATAGGGCTACACCTCCCACTTGCCCTCACCCCATCCTTCCTATACAGGATATAACGTGGGACAGCCTTATCACAATCATTATTCCCAGTCACCAGTGTCTCAGCAGTTGTCACCAAGTCTAATTTAACATCTGCCACCATCATCTGCAGCATGATAAGTATATTGTCCAAGCTCCTGGCTTTCAGGCAGACTGCCTTCTGTCCTCCTATTTTTGTCCCCATAACGAAGTATAACCTGCTTACCACTGAGCAACATGAGTTCCATAAAGATCATGGCATCAGCATGGCCCTAATTAAATACATTGATCATGTATCAGTAACTATGGACAGCAGTCTTTATTGATCTGAAGAAAGCATTTGACCCGAGTTGACCATGAAATGCTCTTGTCCAAGCTGTAATTGCTTGGTGTCTCAGTTGCCCCACTTCACTAGATCCAGCATTATCTGTCTGGTCTCACACAGCAAGTTTGCTTGGGAAAATTTCTGTCTGAACCTCAGCCAGTCTAATTTGGTGTTTCCCAGGATTTTATTTTGAGTCCACTGAGTGTTCCTTATTTATCAACTCCCTTTTCACAACCTGCCTCACAGAAGGACACTAATGTATGCAGATTACTTAAGCAATAATGACTGAGAAGCCGGTCATTTCTGAGGGATTAATGACTGGTTGGGGCACTGAGGGCCACCTCCCTCCAGCTGGTCGCTAATCCAAGGAAATGATTAGCTTCAAGGTAAGGTTGTTATTGTGATTATAAGTCTAAACTGCAATAATAATTTTATTTTTTTCCCATTTATTTTTAACTTATTCAAAGGTTTAAAACAGAGTGTCCAGAGCCCTGCATGCCACACAGCGTCAGTTGGCAGTTGGATCAGTCATTTCCAACACATTAATGACCGATACGGGAGCCATTCAGGAGCCACGCTAGGCTAAGGAATAATTAATTCAACTTATAATTAATGATCTAACATAGTTTATATACCCCTTCACCATGTCTCCCCCTTCCTGAGAAGAGGTTTCGAGACAGCAGTGTCATCTCAAGTACAGTCAGCTCCTACTCAACTCTAAAAACACAAATCTATGCTTTTCAGCTCCATGCACAAGCTTGTACTGTTCATACAAATGTCACTGTACAAGTACTTAATCATGAAGGTATCCCACTTGTATGTGTCCCTGGTGTTACTCCTGATCCCAAGTTGTCTAATGGTGACTATGTTACCAAAGACTGTACAGATGCTAAACAAAATCTGGCTGTCTTTTATGGATTAAACCAGTGTTTCACCATTGAGGTCTGTCTGACAATAGCCAAAGGATCCCTCCAACCTCTATTTAACTTATGGGAGCTTTACTCCTACATGTTGCTGGTAACAAAGCTGGAAACCTCAATACTGCTTACAACACCATTTTTTGCTTTACCCTGTCTACACCATTTTATTCACACCCCTGCAATTTACAACATTCTCCAGGATGCAGTGGTTCTCCCCTGCTGCCCCAGGTGAAATTTCTCAGCATGCCTAATAACAAATTTATTTATTTTATTTAATTAGTTTTTGTTGACCGGGTGGGTGGACTAGCCATAAAATGACTATTTTCAGGCACGACCCAGGAGATTGCAAAGTAGTCAACTCAGCAATACAACAGCAGGATAACTGAGATATAAGGAGTAAATACACTACAGATAGCAGAAGCAATATCATTTCATAACATACAGTAAAGACCTAGTGTAAAAGTTCACAAGTTGAGGAACATGCAGGCACTGAAAACATCATTGGGAATAAAAGGGATGGAAATTAATCAGAATTAGGAAAAAATGAAAAACATACTAGGCTATTACATATACATGGCTTTATCATATAACAATGAGTAAATGCAACAACAAGGACACCTTATGGCAAGGAAAAACAACAACCAGGGTCTAAAAATTAATGACATGGGTTCCATGTCATTTCAGCTACTCCTAAATAGCGAATGCAATTTCAGCGCATCTATTATAATGCATACATTTTCAGTGACTGGACATTTCAGCGCATGCATTTACTGCTACCATTTCTAAAGGTGTAGCAAAAAATTCTATGCCAAACCCCTCGAATAGTCGAAACAGGATCTACTGGCATATTCTGCAATTATGAGCTCCAGTTGCTCCATCAGATCCTGATAACAGCGTCTGCTAGTTCCCACAGCTGCACCAAAGGTGATCTGCTCCTGCTGCACCTCTGGCATCTTCTAGTCTTCCTGAATGCAGTTAACCAAACTGGCTCCAATTAAGGTACGCTATGCTACTACCGGGATATTAATGGGCTTTGTTTAATCAATTACAGCAGCTGGCTCCAATTAAGGCATGCTACACTAATAATGGGATATTAATGGACTATGTTATTGCAGGAGAGCTATGCCCCCCTGCACCCCCCAATGGGAACTGTGCCACCCAAACTCCCCCTATCTCTAGGAGTCCTACTCCGAGTCACACATTGACTCAGGGGGATTGTTGAAAAGACCAAGTCATGCAAATTGATGGTCACTATAAAGACATGGTCACTATATTTTCCTTATATGTACTCCATGGAAGACAGGAGAGAGAGAGAGAGAGAGAGAGAGGGGACATGACTGGGGCCTTCTAGCACTTGAAAGGGATAAATAAGATTGATAAGGAGAGTCTCTTTAAGCAGAGTGGCAACCATAATACAAGGGGGCATAGACTTAAACTGGAGGGTAGGAGGTTTAGAAAGGAGGTCAGGAAGCACTTCTTCACAGAGAGGGTGGTGGACACTTGGAATGCACTGCCAGAAGCGGTAATCTCATTGAAGACAGTGGGCAGCTTTCAGAGAGACTGGGACAGGTATGGGAGAGGGTAAGGGTCATGGGTAGGGAGAAGGGGCAGGGACAGTAGCTCATGTTGTGGACCCTGCAACACGAGCAGATTTGATAGACCAAATGGCTTCCTCTGCCGGCTTCTTCGTGTGTTCATATATTGTCTCTCGCTGTAAAAACTTTGCTGAATAGTCTTAGCTGTAAAGACTTAGCTGTATTGACATGCTACCATGACATGGCATGGTCATAATAGACCCAATACAGGATAAGTGCAAACAATTGAAAGCATAGGGATAAAAGGAGACACAATGCCATAAGGCAGAAAAAAGACTATCCAGGGTCAGGTCAGTAAAGAGAACAGGGAAAGAATAGAGAGCTTTGAAGTTAGCATAGAATAGGCAGCCAATTACAGTGAGTTAGGGAGGATGAAAGTATGAGCAGGAGACAGATTTGGGTAGGAAATCCCTGCATCACTCCAATTCCTCTCCTCTGAGTACATGCATGTGAAGCACAGTCCCAGGGACCTGAGATCCTCAGATCAATTACACAAATGTGTGTAAAGAAGGTAAGGAAGAGCAGAAAAAGGAGGAAACCACTTTGGTTTACAAGGGAGGTAGTGAGAGGGGTCGGTGATAGGAGAAGGGCTTACAAAAAATATAAGAGGACACAAAGAGGAGGACAAGGAGGTTTTTTTTTTTTGAAATGTCTCTTTTATCCTCCTCACAGCCTGCCTCCTCTGACCCTTCAGCGATGACCTCCGGACATCCCACTGCCCGGAACCCTGCCCCCACAGACCACAGATCCCCATGGAGCAGCGGGTTTACCCCGGCAGGGACGAGGTGGAGCGGTTCTAACCCTACATAACTTTACATTTTCACGGTCTGTGGGTCTGTTGGGCGTGGTACCGGGCACATCATGGGCACGCCTGAGGTCCTCGCGCCTTCCCCGGACAAGACAGGCTCTTTCTCCCTTTCTCTCCCGAGCAGCTGACGACCTCTCCTGATGTCAGCGACTAATGCCGACGTCCGTGCTGCTCAACAGCCAGCCATCCCTCAGTGGCTTTGTAGTTCCCTGAGCCTCCGCCGGGTCATGCAAGTGCTGGCATTGGCCAATCTCTCCCCGAGCAGGCGTAGCTGTCGCCGGATGCTCAGCCTGTCTCCCCCGCCGACTCCACCGACTACCCGAGTCCGGGCCTCGGACCCGGCCGCCGCGTGAAGTGAGGTGTGGCGTCCAGCGCCTCAACCCTCAGCGCCACCGGGCCAGCCCAACAAGGAGGTTTATAGGGAGAAAAGTAGACTAGCAGGGCAGAAGATAAGGAGGGCAAAGGCAGACAATGAGGAGAGAATAGCTAAGCAAGCCAAAAGGAGGGACAAAACTTTTTTTAGATGTGTGGGGCAAAAGAGGAGGACAAAGCAGAGGATTGCAAGGCTGAGGGGAGAGGGATGCAACTGGAGGGGGACTGTGAAAAAGTAGAAGAGCTGAACAACTACTTTTGCTTGGTATTTTACAAAGGAGGAGGAGGAGGGCAGGGGGCCCGAGCTTAGGGGAAGGGGGAGGGAAGGAGGACAAAAGAGTGGCTCCGAGCCTGTTCAGTGTAGAAAGAGTTAGAGAAGAACTAGGCAGATTGAAGGTGGATAAGGCAATGGGGCCAGATGGGCTGCACCTGAAGGTAATCTGGGAGCTGGGGGAGGAGTTGGCCGCCCCACTGACAAGGCTATTCAACTTGTCTCTGGATTTGTGGAGGGTGCCAGAGGACTGGAAGAGGGTACATGTGGTGCTGCTGCACAAAGGAGGGTAGTTGGGAGGTGACGGAGAACTATCACCTGGTCAGCCTCACCTCAGTGGTGAGGAAGGTCATGGAGTCGCTCATAAAGGAGAGGGTGGTGGACTACCTGGAGGATAGTGGCTTGCAGGATGACAGGTAGCATGACTTCATGAAAGGGAAGTCATACCAGACAAATCTGATTCAATTTTATGATTGGTGACGCAGGTGGTCAACCGGGGGGGGTGGAGATAGCCTATCTGGACTTCAGTAAGGCCTTCGACACCATCCCCACAGAAGATTGGTGAGCAAGCTGGAAAGTGTAGGGGTAGGAGGGAAAATAACCAGGTGGGTGCAGAACTGGTTGGCGGCCAGAAGCCAGAGAGTGATGGTTAACGGGGTGTACTCCAGGATGGGGGAGGTGATGACTGGAGTGCCCCAAGGATCAGTGCTGGGACCCCTCCTTTTTAATATCTACATCAGCAATATAGTGAAGGGGCTAAGGGGGAGGGTGTGCCGGTTTGCTGATGATATAAAACCTGCAACAGGGTGGACACCGCGGTGGGGGTGTGGAGGACATGAGGAAGGACCTGAAGTCCCTGGAGGTATGGGCAGAGACTTGGCAACTGAAATTCAATGCCAAGAAGTGGGCTGTGATATACTTGGGGTGCAGGAACCCGAAAGCAAGATACACCCTTGGGGGGATGACATCAAAGACATGGAGCAGGAGAAGGATCTGGGGTTATAGTATCATGTAACCTTCAGGTGGGAAATCAATGTAGCAGGGTGGTGAGGAAGGCAAAGGGGATGTTGGCATGAATTGGCAGGGGCATCACTAGACAGAAGGGAGGAGGTACTGATGTCTCTCTAGAAAACTATGGTAAGGCCGCACCTGGAGTACAGAGTCCAATTCTGGAGGCCACGTCTATGAAAAGACATTGAAGGGATTGAAAGAGTTTGGAGAAGGGCAACTAAGATGGTGCAGGGTATGCAGGGGAAGACATATGAGCAGAGACATAAGGAACTGGATCTGTACACGTTGGAGACTTAAAGGAGAGAAGGGACATGACTGAAACTTTTAAATATGTCAAGGGGATCAACAAAGTAAAGGAAGGGTGTTTACTCAAAAGGAAGGAAGGGGCTGTAACTAGAGGGCATAGCCTAAGACTCCTGGAAGATACAGAGGTACTGTGAGAGGACGGTTCTTCACAGACAGGATGGTGGAAACATAGAAACATAGATTTTGACCGCAGATAAGGACCGCTTGGCCTACCTAGTCTGCCCATTTTCCTACCTAACAGATAAGCTGCAGATCCTAGTTAACCAACAGCTTACTTCTTCCTACCCCTCTCTAGGACTGCCTTATGTCTGTCCCATACATTCTTGAATTCCCCCACTGTTCTTGACTCCACAACCTCCTCAGGGAGGCTGTTCCATGTATCCACAACTCTCTCCGTGAAAAAATATTTCCTCACATTACCCCTGAGCCGTCCCCCCTCTATCTTCAAATTGTGCCCACTTGTTCTTGCAAATCTCTTTTTCTGAAAGATGCTACCCTCTTGGACTTTATTGATTCCCTTGAGGTACTTGAAAGTTTCTATCATGTCCCCTCTCTCCCTTCTTTCCTCAAGGGTATACATATTAAGCTCCTTTAGTCTTTCTGTCTTTCTTCGTATGTCTTCTGGTGCAGACTCTGCACCATTTTGGTTGCCTTCCTCTGGACAGCCTCCACTCTGTCTATGTCTTTGTGGAGATGGGGTCTCCAGAACTGCACACAGTACTCCAGATGGGGTGTAACCAACTGTCTGTACAGGGGGATGACAACTTCCTGTTTTCTACTATTGAGGCCTCTCCCTATGCATCCCAGTATCCCTCAGCCTTCCTTACAGCCTTCTCACATTGCTTGCCCACCTTTAGGTCATCTGATATAATTACCCCCAGGTCCCTTTCCATTTTTACTGTTGTCAGTATCTCACCCCCATTGTGTACTCTTCCCCTGGGTTTTTGTTTCCCAAGTGCATTACCTTGCACTTCTTTACACTGAATCTGAGCTGCCATACATTTGACCATTCTACCAACATTGCCAAGTCCCTTCTCTTCCTTTCCATTCCAGGAGGCATGGAATAGACTTCCAGAGGAGGTGGTGGGGGCTATAATGGTGGAGGGATTCAAGAGAGCATGGGCTAGTCATATGGGGCTGTATAGCTGGGGGAAGGAGGACCAGTAAATGGGGTCAAGGGCAGACTAGATGGGCTGGTGGGTCCTTTTCTGCCAAGTTTCTATGATTCTGTGATTCAATTCCTACTAACAGTTCCCACTTCAAGAACATCCAGTGCCTCCAAGGCTTTTTTCCTATCTACCCGTAAATTTGATGTGTTGCTGACAGATTGCTTAGATGCTTATGCAACTTATTTTTGCCTTTGCTCTTTTTCTCTGGATTTACAATCTCAGTCTCAGTAAGGTCTGTGGTTTTGCAGCAGGTAGGGAAAATGGACAGACTGGGTGGGCCTAGCAGTCCTTATCTGCCATCAATTTCCATGTTTCTATGTTTCAGTAGAGGTGCCAAGACATATTTCTCGAGGCTAAATGAAATGTGAGAAAGAGAGTGTTGGAGAAGGAGGGATGGGAGAGAGGTGGCATGAAACACTAAGGCAGGGAGCGTGGGAAAGGAAAGGGTTAGGAGCCTGTCAGTGACCCACTAAGCCCCAGGCAATGCCTTTCATTTCAATGTGTGATTGACATGTAACTCTCTTACAAATGGGGGTTCTGAAAAAGCCTCTACAGAGCTTGCCTAAGTGTTTCCCTGCCTGCTGGCATTCGGTGTTTAAGCCGTTAGATTGGCACTGTGAGTGCTGGAAGAGCCTCCACATACTGTCTCTTTAAGAGCCGTCTGCTTGCAGACATGATTACTGTTTTCTAGGGGGGCTGGTGTTTCTCTGCTCAAATCCCGCCTGAATTGCAGGGAAATCGCTCCGTTTCTGCAGTCACTAAGAGCGTAGAGAGAGCCTAAATGAAAGATGTAACTGTTTGCCTGAAACCAGTCAGAGTGTTAAGTAAAAACGCAGTTTATCTAACCTGCCTTTCTTGTAGCTGGGACTCTGTGTGTTTTGCCCCTCCATTTTGGATCTGAACTGCTGAAGGGGTCCAATCAGTGTGGGGGGGACCTCTAAAATGGAGTTTGTTCAGACCAACCAGAATTCGGACTCTCCTGGGAGCCGGCTTACAATGAGGAGATATAGCTAGCAATTCTGAGAAGTGAAGTTCTGGACCTTGGCGCCTAATTGCACCAATGGGGAGAGTTTCTGAGTGATTAACAGCTGAGTCCACCAACTGGACCGAGTGGCGCCCGAAGAGAATGCTCTGCCTTGCGACTGGAAGGGCAGATCAGCTGTGATCATGAGAGAAGGAGCTCCGAGCTTCTGCGCTGTATAGTTTCGCGCAGGACGTGCATGAGAGGCCTAAAGTCGGGCTGTTGTGTTGCCAACTTAACTTGGACTGAATCCGAGACTACGGAGAGGAAGAGAGGCTGAAAGAGTGGAAACCACGCTCACCCTGTAGAAGACTGGAGAAATTGCTGAATCGCGCTTGGTCTGTCAGGAATTGAAGCTGTAGTGTGAACTCCTGGGTGTTTGCAGTAAGTGCGATCGGGACCTGAAAGCAGCTGCCTGGTATAGTAATTTTCTTTACATATAAATGTGTGGAATGCTTGTGAGGAATAGCTAGTCTGGTTCTCTTGTCACCGTGCGGTGTAGACTGAAAGTCAAGCTGAATGTATTTGGACTGAATCCGTCAGCTGATCAAAGCCATGTGGCCTGGCTTGTATAATCTCATCTCCCGGCTGTGTGTGTGTCTGGCAATCCAGAAGCATCATCTGCGCCAGGTTTTCAGTGCGGGGTATTGTGAGTACCAATCAGGGCATCCCCTGTGACTGGTTAACCATCAACAGTGTTTCATCTGATTTTCTTTCCTTCATTTTCTCAAAGACTGAGCCATCCGGCTCCGGTTTACAATTGGGTGTTGTGCATATTTTTCTCTACAGGGCCCCATCCATCTGCACCTGCCAGCCAACCCCAGGCAACGGACCTGGCTAGCCCCCCAACCTGGGTAACCAGAGTGTGACTTTTTGGACCATGTAATGTGCACAGTACTGTGGTTTAATTCTGCCAATTAACCTCATCTCCCTCTCCTGTGTTTCAGTCCCCCTAAATAATCCAGATTTGATGTTGTTAAACTTTAAACTGTCTGAAGTGTCAGTACCTACATATCAAGCATTGTATTGGTTGTTGTATGCTGATTAACCTTATTTACAGGGGGTCCTCAGAGACAAACCTCAGAATCAGTCTTGAGGGTAAGTAGTACTTTATGATTGAACAGAGTGTACATGTCGGGTATTGGGACTGTAACTTCTGTGCATTGTGTGAGCCACTAGAGGGAATAAAAGGGGGTCTCAGTGTCCCAGAGGACTGTGACCAAGCTAGTCTAACCACTACAAACCCTGACCTCTGGGTGGAGGCACCCGCCATAGAACCTAGGCCCCTCAACCTGTCAGTAGTCAAGCAGGCAGGGGTAGTAGCCCTTGGGATAGTGCCACCTGGGGGTTACATCTTGGAGGCACTGCTGGGATTAGCATTTTCTAGTGGCCAAGTGAAGGAAGTGCCCCATTATGTTTAACTTACAGGAGAAAATGGAGGGGAGTACCACACCCAAGTTAAAACTTGACTCCCTTAAGATGATGGTACACAAATTGATGGGATGGTGCGAAGCTGAGGAAATGGACTCCCAAAAGGCTGTTTTATTGCTGGATGTCCCTTTGGGGATTAAAAGCATTGACATTGTCTCTACTGTAGAACATGTTAAATGTATGGGCAAGGTGGAAGTAAAAGGGCGATATGCTGAGTTGCTCGAACAAACCCTGCAAGTGCTGCTTTCATGCAGTATCCTGATAGACCCTGAGAAGGTGCCCCCTGTGATTCTGCCCGAAGGTGCCCAAAAGGGATGGAGGGTTATTCACACACGTAATGGTTTGGCCACCCCGGGTGGGTCCCCTAGTACCAATAGCTTTAAAGAAAAACTGCTCAAACTGTTAGCCGCAGAAGGGAGAACCACTCAGGAACTCGTAAAAGTATTAGACATCTCGGGCGACCACACTCCCCTGCCTTCCCCAGGTACATCTCCCAGGTCCTCTAAGAGCTCCATACTAGCCACACCCCCTATGGTTATTCCCCCCATTCAACTGGATTCCTATCAGAGATTGAGACTTTTCTCCAGTACTGTTCCAGTGCCTTCAGGGGAAGATGATTTGGAGACCTGGATGGACTATGCTACCCCTTTAGTACAAGAGTGGCAGTGTTCCGAGGGAGAAAAGAGAAAACGGTTGGTGGAAAGTCTGAGGGGTCCTGCACTGGAAGCCATTCAATTCCTACAGGCCACTAGTCCGGAGGCCACTGCAGCAGAATATCTTTCCACATTAGAGGGGGTATTTGGCAGCACAGAAACCGGAGATGATCTATTATGGAAATTCAAGTCAGCTAAACAGTGGAGAAATGAGAAATTGTCTACTTTTGTTACCAGGATGGAAAGGGCTTTGCAAAAGGCCCACTGAAAAGGGGGAGTGCCTGCCCAAGCGTTAAACCAGGTCCGATTAGACCATATGTTGAAGTCAGCAAGATTTTCAAGCGTAATGTTGCTGAAACTCAAATTGTAAGACAGGAAGGCCAACCCTCCCGAGTACTGCCACTTGTTGAGAGAGATCCATGAGATTGAAACTGATGAAAAAGGATGGGAACCCTATGCTGGGGCTGTGAACCCTTATCAGATCCCTGAGAAGAGTGAGCCAGATGAGGCTCAACAACTGAGAGGTTTGATTAAGGAACTGACTGAGACCTACCGGGAACCAGATCTGTATCAGGCTCCCCCGAACCTAAAAGTGGGGTGGGAGTGCATGTCGTTTCCTCTGAAACCCAGATTGAGAGCAACCTGAGAGCAGAAATAAGGGACTTAAGAGAGATGGTGAGGGAACTGCAATGGGCTGCTCTCACCCCCAATAGAAGTGGAGACCAAGAGGTCCAACGGTGTAAACCCCCAGTTCAAGAAGAGCCCTGCAGGGCCCCAGAGATGCCCAACCAGATAAGAGATCCCCCTTCCTCCAAGGACAACAGAGACACTAAGTTCTGCTACCGTTATGGAGAGGATGGACATTTTCAGTCTGCTTGTCGGCTGCCAGAGAACTTGAGAAAAGTTACTAACAGGTTAGTGGCCTGGCATCTCAAAACCTATGCCCGGTCACCAGGGGGAGCCACCCGGAAAAGTTTTGCCACCAGGGCCAATGCCCAATCGACATCTCAAATAATGCCCCCCGAATGGTCCAAGGTGGTGGGTCCCTCCATGGAGGCTACTGTGAAAGTGAATGGGGTGCCCACAAGAGCTGTGTTAGACAGTGGCTCCCAAGTGACAATAATGTTTCAGGACTGGTATCAGAAGCATTTGTCTAATGTACCCCTGCAACCCTTGGAAGGACTACATGTTTGGGGCTTGAGTGAGAAGGCCTAACCCTACCCTGGCTATATCCGAATTTGGTTGTCCTTTCCCACCTCTGTGGCTGGAGTGGTCGAGCAAGTGGACACCTCAGCCTTAGTGTGTCCCCATACTGGACTGTATGATGAGGTTCTGTTGCTGATTGGAACTAATGAACATATGTTTGGGCGACTGGCACAGTTGTGTTATGAAAAACAAGGGTCCCCGACTGGTAGGGCCCTAAGAATTCTAGCCTTGATCAGGAAGGCCTATGAAGCACAGAGAGATGCTGACAGAATGGAACCAGAGGAACTGGTTGGGGTTGTCTGGAAGAAGGATCCTGAATCTCTGCTTTTGGCACCAAATGCCCAATGTGTCCTGCAAGGAGAGGTTTGTACAAAAAAGGATGTCAAGAACAAAATATTAATGCTGGATGCACCAGGAGATGGAAAACTGCCCGAGGGGCTGCTGATCAAGCCAAGTATTCTGCCTGCTAGAGCCCATGCTTTTGCCAGAAGAGTGATGGTTCAAGTTCACAAAGTGTCTGACAGGGAGATTCGAGTAAACTGAGGTTGCACCCTGGCTACTGTGCATTGTGTGGATACTGCCGTGCAACCCAGTAACAAGAGTTCGGGAAAAAGTGGTACAGTAACGCCTGACTTGTTTGATTTTGGTGACTCCCGGTTGCCAGCTGAATGGAAAGTGAGGATCAGTAAGAAGCTTGCACAAAGGGACCAGGTGTTCTCTTTAAAAGAGTGGGATGTAGGCTGCGTGCAGGGGGCCAAGCACCATATCCGGCTGCAGGATGATAGGCCATTTCGTGAGAGGTCTCGACGCCTGGCACCTGCTGACATAGACGATGTGAGGCGACATCTGCAAGAGATGTTAGCTGCTGGAGTAATACAAGAATCCCGAAGCTCATATGCCTCTCCCATTGTGGTAGTAAGGAAAAAGAATGGGACTGTGAGAATGTGCATAGATTGTCGCACCTTAAACTCCTGGACTATCCCTGATCAGCATACAGTGCCACGCATTCAAGATGCTTTGGACTGCCTGAACAGTAGCAAGTCGTTTTCCATGCTGGATCTTCACAGCGGGTACTACCAGATCCCGATGGCCCCAGAAGACCGTGAGAAGACAGCCTTTATCGGTCCGTTTGGTTTTGATGAATTCATGAGGATGCCTCAAGTGATTTCCGGTGCCCCAGCCACTTTTCAATGATTGATGGAGCGTGCACTGGGGGACATGAATTTATTAGAGTGCCTGGTGTATTTGCATGAAGTTATTGTGTTTGGCAGCTCGCTGGAGGAACATGAGGGCAGACTGTTCAAGGTGTTGGACCAACTAGAAGACTTTGGCCTGAAGTTGTCCATTGATAAGTATCAATTCTTTCAAACATCCGTAAAGTATGTGGGGCACAAAGTTTCTACTGAAGGGACAGAGACAGACCCGAGTAAAGTTGAGGCCCTGACCACCTGGCCACAACCCCAAAATCTAAAAGAACTGCAAAGATTCCTGGGTTTCTGTGGTTATTATCAGTGTTTCATCAAGGACTATTCAAGAGTGATCCACCCTTTACTTAACCTTACTCAAGGGTACCCTCCAATCCACAAAAGATACAAAAAATCAGCATCCCTTGAGACTGAGAGAGTGTATTTTCATCCAAATGAAGTATTTGGGGCCAGCTGGACTCCTGGTTGTGAGACTGCTTTTCATGAGATCATGTATCAACTTACCCATGCTCTAGTATTGGCCTATGCAGATCCAACAAAACCTTATGTCCTGCACACTGATGCTAGCTTGCAAGGGTTGGGGGCTGTGTTGTACCAGGAACATGAGAATGGTTTAAGACCCGTGGCTTTTGCCAGCAGGAGCCTGACCCCTTCCGAAAAGAACTATCCAGTACACAAGTTAGAATTCCTAGCTCTGAAGTGGGCCATTGTGGACCAATTCCACAAATACTTGTATGGGGCTAAAATATTGGTAAAAACTGACAACAACCCCTTGACTTATGTCCAGACTTCAGCTAAATTAGACGCCACTGGCCATAGGTGGCTTTCTGCATTATCTACATATGACAACGCTGGTGAATACAGAGCAGGCCTGAACCACATAGATGCTGATGCTCTCTCACGGAGGCCTGTCCCCCAGAATTACTGGGTCAGACTGTCAGAACCTGATATTTGAGCACTCAGCCAGAAGTATGACAGGGAGGAACAAATGTCCATGGATGCAGTGGACTGTATGGTGGATTGTTTAGGGCCCTCTGAAAATTGCACTCCTGCTGCTTATTGCCACTTTTCTGCCTTGGACACTGGTGCTTTGCCTCAATTCAATAATGACAGTATTCAGCGAGCTCAATCCTGAGAACCCATGATCAAATCAGCTCTAGAAGCCCTCCAAGCAGGGAAAAATGTGTCAAAGTTACGTTCCACTGATTTGAGAACTGCACTGTTTTATAAAGAAGGTCCTAAGTTGAAACTGATCAATGGACTGTTATATAGAAAGACAGTAGACAAAGGGGGACAAATAGACAAGCAACAGTTAGTTTTGCCTACCGCCTTTCGAGACTTGGTGCTGAGGTCCCTACACAACCACATGGGGCACCTTGGCATAGACAGAACATTTGACTTGGTTAGATCCAGATTTTATTGGCCTAAAATGGGGGCTGATGTCGAACAACACATTAGAACTTATAGTTGCTGCTTACAGAGAAAAACTTTGCCACAAAGGGCTGCCCCTCTTGTTAACATCACCACCAGTGCCCCCATGGAACTGGTCTGTATTGAATTTCTGAGTTTGGAGCCAGATCGAAGAAACATTAGTAATGTGCTGGTGGTCACTGGCCATTTCACCCGATATGCCCAAGCTTTTCCCACCAGGAACCAGAAGGCCTCAACTGTGCTTATAGAAAACTTTTTTGTTCACTGTGGGGCACCACAAAGAATCCATTCTGATCAAGGAAGGGACTTTGACAGTCGTCTGATCAAAGAGATGCTTTCTCTGTGGGGAGTGCGAAAGTCTAGAACCACCCCTTATCACCAGGGCCCCAGTTTTCCACAATTCCGCGGGTGCGGCAAACCGCAGAAATATCCATGAATTTGCCACTCCTCAGCGAATTCCCGGCCGCCTCTGCGAACAAACGTGCCCCCTCTGAGAATGTACTGCATCGCTGGGAGCCCACTCCCAGCGTGGCAATGCTTCATTTGCCAACGGGTGCCTAATCCCCGTCGGCTTCATCGACTTGTTACCTGGTGCCATGCTGGGAGCCTACCCAGCGTGGCAAAAGTCCTCCTGTGTTAGAATTTGGAAGAACCCTGAAAAAAACTTCCATCGGTGATTCTTTTGCCCCTCCCCCAACCCACACCCACCCTCTGTGTATCCACTCCCCACACCCCCACCTCACCCCTACCTCAACCCATACTTACCTCTGGAGCCCAGCGCGATGATTTTCTGTGGACCGGACATCGCCTGCACTCTTCAAAGTCGATCATAACTGAAGAAGTGCCGTAAGCTGTATAATGGCATAAATGGATTTTTTTAACTTTAGTGATATCTCAGCTATTTCTGGATTTATTCACCACCAACATGGGGTTTTTGTTTCACCATGAACTGTGGCACCGTTATTTCGTTAATTGGTCCTGAAAGGTGGTTCCGCAGTCACTGCGCAGAACCACCTTTCCAGAATGATTAACGAAATGACAGTGTCACAGTTCATGAGGTAGGCTCCTAAAAACCCTATGTCAAAAATTTGGTGAAATTATTCCCCAAAATGACTGTTTTACGAGCGTGCATTGCACAGTTCCTACGCACGGTCGTAACTTTGAGCATTTTTAATACTTTCACTCCAGATTTTCAGTATTGCCATTTTACCACACCTCCTTATGAACAGTACAACTGTCATTTTTCACATTTCACCCAAAATGTGTTTTCGCACATGTAGTGCACAATGGCGCGGTCGGTGTATGAAATCAATGTTCCAGATAGATTAATAAAATCACAGTGATACTGTTCATGAGCAGAGGTCTTAAACTGGCTATGTTGAAAATTTGGTGACAAACGCCCTTAAAATGACTGTGTTAGGAGCGTGCATTGTGTCAGATTTGGCAAACAAAAACAAAAAAAGGAAAAAAATTAAGGGTTAAAATGTGCCGCAGGATTGCCACAGAAATTGGTGCAGAGTGCCGCAGAAGTTCTGTGGCAAATGAGAACCCTGCCACAGAACTTTGCTCCGATATGCCGCAGAAAAATCGGGGCCCTGCTTATCACCCCCAAGGGAACCCACAGCCTGAACATTTCAACCGCACTCTGCTAGATATGCTGGGCACCCTTCACCCCAAAGACAAGCCTAGATGGACCCAACAAATCAGCACACTGGTACATGCCTACAACTGCACTAAAAGTGATGCCACTGGGTTCTCTCCCTACCACCTGATGTTTGGAAGAGAAGCCTGAATGCCGGTAGATGTGTGTTTTGGAGTTTCCCCTGATGGGGTTCAGCTGCTAATCATTTACAGTATGTGCAAAAGTTAAAGGCCCAGCTAAATCATGTGTACCAACTGGCTCAAACCATGGCTGCCAAAAGAAATCTGGCCAACAAAGAAAGGTATGATAAAAAAGTGAAAGCACTGGAACTCCAGGAGGGAGATCGGGTGTTGCTAAGAAATCTGGGACTGCATGGCTAACACAAGATTGCTGATAGGTGGCATCATCTCCCCCACATTGTGGTAGGCAAACTAAATGATCTGCCTGTGTACAAAGTAAGGCTGGAGAATAACTCAAAAGATGTGAAAACCATGCATAGAAATCATTTACTGCCCATTGGACAAATCTTGATTGAGTCAGAGCCCCCAGAAAATGCCCCTTCTGGACCAGTGACTAGAGCGGCTGCTAAGAAAAAATCAAGAAAGCCTGCACCCACAGAAGCTGAGTTAAAGTGTTCCCCTCCACAAGTCCCAGTTGAACATGACTGTCAGTCCATGTCAGAGGAAAGTTAGTGTGGCTTAGAATACTACCCTTCTTACGAACTGAGTCAGTTGTTTTGGGGCAATCCCCTAGTCAATCCTGGAGATGAAGCTGGGCCTTCTGGACTGTCTAAGCCCCCGGCTTTGTCCCTGGAGCCAATGCTCCCAGAAAGTGAGGTGCAAAGCATCCAGTCAGATGATATGGAATCATTGTGTATGGCTGAACTGTTTGAGCTTTCAGAGGAGGAAAATGATGAATGGGAACAGACTAGTGATATATCAGAACAAGAAGAGTATTTTGAGTGCCCTGATGGTCCACTGTCAGTGTCCGAATGCTCTCCATGTGAGCCAAGTGTTGTGGACTCAGAGATTGTAACTCCTGGAGCTGAAAGTGCCCCAAGTTCTAGCCTCTATACCCCAATGGAGACTCCCCTGGCAAGTAAAGACAGTGCTGAAAGTGAGTCTAACAGTGCAGAGACTGCAACAGTTTCCCCTAGAAGGACTGGTCAAGTGGTGAGGCCTGTGGTACGTTTAAGCTATGAGTCCCTGGGCAGACCTGTGGACCTGCCCCTTAACATGGTCCATAAGGGAGTGTACGTGACCCTGAGCTCGTGACCCAAACTAAGCCTGGGAAATAATTCCAGATTACTTGTCTTGCCCTCTGAGTATGGTGCCCCTGCCCTGTCCAGCCCCAGGGTAGCTGATAGGGAAGGGCCCCCTCTTTTCCAGTTTCATGTGCAGGAAGGGTGACCTGATACTGAAATGCTGTTGTGTATACAATATGGTAACCCGTAGTAAGCTGTGAAATACAGAATAAGTAAATATGATCAAGAACTAACATCTGATTGTGATTTAAAGAATGCAAATCCAACTGTTAGTAATGTTAATGTATTTAGTAGCTGTTTTAAAATTGTTATAAGTGTAACTACTTGGCACGGATGCCAAGTTCTTTTCAGGCCAGGAAGGGTGTAACCCCCTACAAATGGGGGTTCCGAAAAAGCTTCTATAGAGCTTGCCTAAGTGTTTCCCTGCCTGCTGGCGTTCGGCGTTTAAGCCGTTAGATTGGCACTATGAGTGCTGGAACTGCCTCCACATACTGTCTCTTTAAGAGCCGTCTGCTTGCAGACATGATTACTGTTTTCTGGGGGGGCTGGTGTTTCTCTGCTTGAATCCTGCCTGAACTGCGGGGAAATAACTCCATTTCTGCAGTCACTAAGAGCCTAAATGAAAGATGTAATTGCCTGAAACCAGTTAGTGTTAAGTAAATATGCAGTTTGTCTAACCTGCCTTTCTTGCAGCTGGGACTCTGTGTGTTTTGCCCCTCCATTTTGGATCTGAACTGCTGAAGGGGTCCAATCAGTGTGGGGGGGACCTCTAAAATGGAGTCTGTTCGGACCAACCAGAATTCGGACTCTCCTGGGAGCCGGATTTCAATGAGGAGATATAGCTAGTAATTCTGGGAAGTGAAGTTCTGGACCTTGGTGCCTAATTGCACCAATGGGGAGAGTTTCTGAGTGATTGACAGCTGAGTCCACCAACTGGACCGAGTGGCGCCCAAAGAGAATGCTCTGCCTTGCGACTGGAAGGGCAGATCAGCTGTGATCGTGAGGAGAGAAGGAGCTCCGAGCTTCTGCGCTGTATAGTTTCGTGCGGGAAGCATGTGAGAGGCCTAAAGTTGGGCTGTTGCGTCGCCAACTTGACTCAGACTGAATCCAAGACTACGGAGGGGAAGAGAGGCTGAAAGAGTGGAAACCAGGCTCACCCTGTAGAAGACTGGAGAAATTGCTGAATTGTGCTCGGTCTGTCAGGAATTGAAGCTGTAGAGTGAACTCCTGGGTGTTTGCAGTAAGTGTGATCGGGACCTGAAAGCAGCTGCCTGGTATAGTAATTTCCTTTACATATAAATGTGTGGAATGCTTGTGAGGAATAGCTAGTCTGGTTCTCTTGTCACCATGCGGTGTAGACTGAAAGTCAAGAAGAATGTATTCGGACTGAATCCGTCTGCTGATCAAAGCCGTGTGGCCTGGCTTGTAGAATCTCTTCTCCTGGCTGTGTGTGTGTCTGGCAATCCAGAACCACCATCTGCACCAGGTTTTTAGCGTGGGGTATTGTGAGTACCAATCAGGGCATCCCCTGTGACCGGTTAACCATCAACAGTGTTTCATCTGATTTTCTTTCCTTCATTTTCTCAAAGACTGAGCCATCTGGTTCCGGATTACAATTGGGTGTTGTGCATATTTTTCTCTACAGGGCCCCATCCATCTGCACCTGCTGGCCAACCCCGGGCAATGGACCTGGCTAGCCCCCCAACCTGGGTACCCAGAGTGTGACTTTTTGGACCCTGTAATGTGCACAGTACTGTGCTTTAATTCTGCCAATTAACCTGATCTCCCCCTCCCATGTTTAGTCCCCCTAAATAAACCAGATTTGATGTTGTTAAACTTTAAACTGTCTGAAGTGTCAGTACCTACGTATCAAGCATTGTATTGGTTGGTGTATGCTGATTAACCTTATTTTACAGGGGGTCTCCTGAGATGAACCTCAGAATCAGTCTCGAGGGTAAGTGGTACTTTATGACTGAACAGTGTGTACATGTGGGGTATTGGGACTGTAACTTCTGTGCATTGTGTGAGCCACTAGAGGGAATAAAATGGGGTCTCAGTGTCCCAGAGGGCTGTGACCAAGCTAGCCTAACCACTACAAACCCTGACCTCTGGGTGGAGGCACCTGCCATAGAACCTAGGCCCCTCAACCTGTCAGTAGTCAAGCAGGCAGGGGTAGTAGCCCTTGGGATAGCGCCACCTGGGGATTACAGACAGGTTTGTGTAATCGCTTGTATAATGTAGGTTTGGCTTTGCTCTTTCTCTCTGGATTTCCACCCTCAGTAGGTGTGCCAAGATATGTTTCTTGAGGCTAAAGGTAATAGGTAGCTAAAACACAAAATAACAAGGGGCGTGTAACTCAAACTGCCTCTTTCAACTCACAGACTGAACCCAAAAATGCAGAGATGGGGAATAATCCCCATGTGCAGAAAACCTCTGGGGAACCATGGGTAAAGGGTCAGCCCTCCCTTCAAGGTCTACTAATTCAAGAGGCTACTGTACATAAGACTGGTGGAGTTTCTGAATTTTGGATCTGTAACATATGACTTATTTATTTATTTAGTTTTTGTTGACCGGGTAAGTGCACTAGGCAAATTCTGCCTATTTTCAGGCACGACCCGGGGAAGGGGGATACAGATGAACGCCAACTGACCTTGAACCAGATTAAGCTGTTGGTGGTATTTTTCTGACTGCGGGAAATTTGGCCAGGGCACCAGGGAAATTCCCCTACTTGCCTGTAGGGGGAACTTCGACCTGTGAGATGGCCACTTCCAGCAATCCTCAGGAGGTGAAGGATGCCTCAGAGGTGGGGGAGCAGACCACCTCTCCTACCTCTCCTACCTCTTGGAAGCTAGAGGCTCACCCAGGTTTTGTTCAACAGAAGGATACTCAGCAGACTGGAGTTGAAACTCCAGAGGTCTACCATTCAGCTGAGGATTTGAGTCTGAGGATGTTACTGAAACAACTGTTTCCAATATGTTTTCTTCCAACCTAACTGAAGCAGAAACTACTTTAAAAGAGCTACTCCTGAATGAAACACGGAGGCATATGGCTACTGAGAAGGTGCTACAAGAAAAAATAGCACTGTTGCAAGCTGCAGCTCCAGTTGTCACTACGTATCTCTTGCCTGTCATTCCTATCTGTGATGCAGCTACATCAAATGCTGAGGCCCTCCTGGGGCCCGGTGAGTTATCCTGCAAGAATTCTTGTGCTATGACAACTGACACTGCTAAATTAACTGTTGCGCCTGGTTCTTGTGCAGATTCGGCTGGCAATGAAACCGCAGATTTTAGCGGGTGCCTACAACCATCGGCTCCTAGACTTGCTAACTCTACTACTCCCTTGCCGGTTTTACCGGAGGTGATATTGCCCACACATCTTGAAATACTCGCTGATAGTGCTATCCAAGCTACCTCCTCCCTACCTACTCAGCCCTTGTCTCGAGATTCTGGTTTTGTACTTAAAAATATTTCTTTACATAGTTCCATGTCAGAGTCTGTTATTTCTCCAGCGGTCTATCAGCATTCTACCAATATTCAAGACAGGGCTACTGTGTTTTCCTTCAACTCTAAAGAGGGTTCCTCTATGTTGGGGTCTAAAGGGGATATTAAAGGACGTTGAACTGCTCTGACTACTGCCAACCGGCATATTTTTTCAGTGCCCACTGTGATAAAGCAGAGGGCTTCCTTTAACTCTTTGCCTCCTGATTCTATGGTGGGAAAAACCACTGCTGAAGTATTGCAAGCTGCCTTTTGTTTAGACTAAAAGGGCCCCCCTCCTCACAATCTCTGGTCTCCACAGTCCACCCTGAGTGAGGCTGGGTGGAAACAATCTCCCATGGGCTCTTGGATTCCTGACCCCGAATGGGACCCTAAACTGAACTTTTCCTAAGATCCTCCTTCCTAGTTCTCTAATGATGCTTCTACAGTTCTTTCAAAACCCCAGCCTTCTTCTAAATTGCCTGGGGAGAATACTCCTGCTCTCCCCCTATTACACCTCAGCCTTCAGCCCCTTTCCAGGGTGCCCAATTTCAGGACTCTGTTCCTCCCACTCGACTGATTAATCCAGGAACTCAAGACATGCAGGAGGCCACTGTGGCAAACCAGGATAGCCACCAACAGGGGGACCAACCACAACAGAAACCTCTCCTGTCTGACTTATTTTCTAAAATCAAAAAGGAAGCTGCACCCCGAAGGAACGCAGTTTGAACACGTTATAAAGGGGGCCTAGAACTTCGACCTTATAGACATTTTGTGGGCAAATGTTTATTGAAAGACTCCCTTCATTTCTCCCTGAGGGAAGATTTTGTATTCATTAATATTAGTGGAGAAGATAATTATGACGTTAGTTTTCGTATCTCTTATGCTCTGGACCTTTTCTGGGAGAGGTACAATCAAGTGAAGTTTTCACCCACGTGGACTCCCTTCTTGGTCATTCCTTTGACCAAACCTTTAATTAAGTTTGTGACCATCATGTTTCATTACGAGGGGGTCCACATGGATGATATCACTTACTGGCTCTCCCAGAAATGTGATGTCTTAAGTGACCCAGAAGCTATCCTTAATGCTGAAATGTTTTGGATGGGAGGATGGAAATATAAAATTAAGCTTTGGCAGACAGATGCTGGTATTAAGCATGTTCCTAATTCTTTTATGTTGGGCAGGGATCGAGGGGCATGCTTTTATGCTGGGCAGCCCCGGGCCTGCTATAAATGTGGGTCCCGGACTCACATATCTAGTACCTGTGATAAGCCAAGATGTGATAATTGTGGAGAGGTAGGGCACATAGCTTTTCCATGTGCTTCCCATACCAAGTGTGATCTTTGTGAGGAGATCGGGCACATCTTTAGTGTCTGCCCATGGGCAGCAAAAAATAAAGCAACATGCATGAGCCAAGATCTCTTAATCCAGCATGCCCAAGACTTGGTACCTACTTCTGAACCTGCCCTCCCCTCCGGGTCTACACCTTCCTTGACTGTACCACCCCCTTCCCCGCTGAAGTATCTGTAGGTGGTGTTGAACCCCCTGGATCCCCTCCCCCCGGGGTAGAGCTTACTGACACTTCTTCCATACTCCTTGTTTGTTATACAGACCCCGATCCCTTGGTGCCTCCTGTTGTGTGTCCAGTAATCCTCCCAAGACATTCCTCTAGGAAACTCCCCTCCAAATCTGGATCCCTTCAGGGCTCAATCAAGTCTCTGAACCCCTTTGAGGTCCTCGTCTCTGAAGATGGGAACTCAGATATGGAACATGAGGACTGGCTCCTTGCCTCCTGATTCTCTCTCTCCATTCCTCAGCCCTTTGAATCTGGTGGGTATGGGGGGAGCGTAAAAAAATAGCTTAAAGCCGTGTCCCCCTTGAAAGTGGGATCAGTAAGTATTCATAGCTTATTGAACCCTTTGAAACATCAGGCTGTCTGATTTTATTTATACATCAGGGTTTGATTTTTCTTTCCTTCAGGAGACATGGATGTTTTCCAGTGACCAATTAAGATCGTTTCAGGGTGAATGGTTGTGGGGTCCTTCCTACTGGTCCTTTGGCCTAGACAGCACTGGTGTGGTGGGAGTTTTATTTAATGGGTATTCTTTCTCCCTTCATAGATTGATGGATCTATGTCCTGGCAGGGTGTCGATATTGGATGGGGTATGGAACAATATGGTTTGTCGCCTAATCAATATCTATGGCCCACAATCAAATTTTGAGAGGGTGTCTCTTTTCCAGTTGATTCAGCCATATTTGATTTCATCCTATTACATTTTTTTCAGTGGGGATTTCAACTGCCCTTTTAAGTCAAAGGGGAACCCCTCAGAAAAAAGGTGTATTGTGACACAAATGCTCTTTTTTGAGTTATTGATACTGCTGACCTGATAAACTGTAGAACATTCCAGCAGTCAGGGCCTAGATTTACCTATATGAGGAATAAATTCTCCTCGTCAATTGACCATATGTTTGTTTCTAATACTTTGCCTCCTTTTTTCTTTCATATTCAGCCAACTGAATTTCAGATCACTTGGTTTTGTTTACTATGATTGATGGGCCCCCAGCATTTTCTGTTCGATCAAACAGATGGAGAATGAACACCTCTATACCTACTGATCCGGGTGTACGGCAGGGAATCCTGGGGTTAATTGCTGCTAGATGTTCAGTTTGCTTTCTATATTCTGACCTTGGGGAATGGTCGCTTGATTCAAAGTCTGACTTTAAATCCTGGTTTCAGACGTTTGGGAAAAAATCTGCTAATGAAAAATGTTTAAAACATCTTTCATTGCGGCAAAAATTGTTTAATCTATTCACTTGGGCTAATACAACTAAATATGATTATTCATCTGAAATGCAGAATGTGAAAAAAGAAATGCAGTCTTTCCAGTATGACAGAGCTTAGACTCTACAGGATGTCCTTCACACTGGGACACAGACCTCCGCAGAAGGTGACCCATTTGCAGCCTGTAAAACTCTATGGCATAGTGTTATGATGGACTCTGGTGAACCAGGATGGGAATACTGTTCATTCTATCAAAGCTATACATCACACCATTGAAGGGTTTCTTCTTTCTTATGCCCCACAGACCCCACCTTCCTCAGAATCTATCTGCTATTTTTTGGACTCAATTGACCCCCCCCCATATTTTTTCAGATACCCCCACTATACAGGAACCAATTAAGCAGGAAGAAATAGAATTAGTTATTATAGCTCAAAAAATGGGGTTTCCCCAGGAATTGATGGTCTGCGTTTTGAATTCTACAAATCCTTTTCCAGTGAACTTGCCGCATGTTTGACATTAGTTTTTGATTATTTTTTTACCTCCCAGACAATACCTCCTACCTTTTTGACAGGCTTATTAATTTTCTTATTTAAGTCTGGAGACAAGTCCCTTTTGAGCAACTGGAGACATATAACTATTTTAAATTCTGATTATAAAATTTTAGCACAAATCTTAAATATCCCAACTGAAATGTTGTGGTTCCCAGGTTATTTCCCCTCGATCAGTTTTGTGGCCTTCCTTCTCGGAAAATTCAATATGTCCTTATGGTAATCAGGGACCTGATTGATCATCTGTCCTTAACTGGTTCCTAGGGCTGCATCCTTTCCCTAGATCAGGAAAAAGTTCTCAACAGGGTATACCCCCCTTTTTTGTTTTTTACCCTTAAAACATATGGTGTCCCTGACGATCTCAGTGAGTATTTCCAATTAATGTATTCCTCTACCATAGTTCATCCAGTTATAAGGCAACAAATTACAGATGGGTTTCCAGTTTCTATGGAAGTTTGGCCAGGGTGCCCCTTAAGTCCACTTTTATATATTTTTTCTTTTGACCCCCTGTTACGGAAACTGATCCACTCCCTTTCCTGGACAGGTATTACTGTAACTGGCTTAGGTAGTGAGTTACGGGTCCAGGTTTATGCTGATGATGTCTGTGTCTTTTTCCTAAGACTCTTCCCATTTGCCATATATCCTTAGTGAAGTGACGGATTATTCCCTTTCATCCAATTCCAAACTGAATGTTGTAAAAAGTAGGGGTTTATGTATAGGTTCTGGGGTCCCTCCACCCCAGAACCTATAAGGTATAACCTTTTCTTCAGACCCCTTAAAAATTTGGGGGACTATTTTTGGTCCCCAAAATTTGCCTTTACTGAACTGGGAGAATGGGCTATGGAAGGTGGAATCAAGGGCTGGCCGATGGAAACACTGGAAGATGTCCAAACTTCAGCGAGTTCCAGTTATCAAACGTTTCCTTATCCCCATTTTACTTTATGTGGCCATGATTTATCCCCCACCTGTGCATTTAGATGTTAAATTATATAGCCTCTTTTTTCAGATGCTCTGGGGCAATAGATTAAACCCCATTAAGCGGTGTTATACTTACCTCCCCAGGGCAAAGGGTGGTCTTGCTATGATTGATCTTGTGGTGTTTTCCATACGATTTTTTTTATCACAGACGGTTAAAAGTGGATTAGTTCCTTCTTTGGAACCACATAGTGCTTGGACTCGGCTTATTTTGTCTAGATACTTTCAGGCCTGGAGAATAACCCCCCCCCCCCAACACAAGTTATCTCCCTTATACATATTCCGGACTTCTTTCGACCAGCTGCTTCAAAATTATATAAATGGGGTATTTCAAAACAATTAATCTTACAAAGTTCGGGCCGGCAGCTTTATTCTGCCATTATGGTTATGATCTCACCCACTGAATCTCTTTTTAACAACTGTCCCCCCCAATATAATAAATGTGTGCTATCCCAGTTGGTTAACCCGAGGATTCCTCCTCACATGTGGGAGCATTTGTGGCTCTCGGTGTATGGGAGGATAAATGTCCAGGGAAATGCCAAACATAAGATGCAGGAGGAACGAAACTGCCCATACATGGAATGTATTAATCTAGAAGAATATACTGACCATTATTTTTCCCATTGTTCCTTTGTTAAACCATCATGGTCTTATCTTGCTCAATGTTGGAATATGCTATGGTTGACTCAAATGACTTATGACTTGCTTGTTTTAGGCCAATTTGCTGCAGTAGGTTCCTTGTATCACCTGGACACCTTATCGGTGTTCTTATGTTGCCTTAAATATTATCTGTGGCAAAGTAGGTGCCAAAGGGTTTTACACCAAAAAATGATGCCTTATGATACAGTTTGTGTATTAGTCTCTCAAGCTATGTGCAAAATATATAAGGAGGATCTTTCTCAAAATTCCTCACAAATTTTTTTTTTTTTTTTTTGGTGGAAGGGGTTTAGTATCTTTATTAAATATAAATGAATGTTTATGATAAACAGGTATGCTGTAATACCTATATTTGGCTTTAAGTTTTTTTATGAAGTTTTGGTTTTGAAGTTTTTTTATTTCCTTTTTCCTAAGGGTCTCCTTGTTTCCCTCATCTTTTTCTTTTCTTTTTTTCTTTATTCATTAAGCATTTCTGCTTGTTATGACTCCTTGATGTGTACTCTATTTTTTTGATTTATAACCCCCTGTTTTCTTTTTTGTGTATTTCTACTGGTGTTTATTGTATGTGCTGCGATGTTATTGCAATAAAAAATTCCCCTACTCCTTTCGAGACGTGCCATGGGATCTTTAACATCCACATGAACTACCACCAGAACAGGAAGACGGGACCTCAGTTTAACATCTCATCCAAAAGACAGCACCTCAGGAGTGCAGCACCCCCTTCATGCTGCACTACAGTGTCAGTATTGAGATATGCATCAGCTCAGCGTCTGCTCCCCACTGCCCCCACCACCATCCTTGGTCGACTCGGAGTTATACTGCAGAGATCACATGGATGTCTGAGCCTATCAGCTCACTTTTCCATATGTAGCTTATCAGCTGCTGCCGCTTTAGCATGACTGCTCGACTTGCTTCAACTACTGGTACACTCAATCGCTCCCCTCAGACTAGGTTCCAGGGTTGCAGTGTTACACAGCAGCTTGGACTGCCCATCCTTCATCGCAGTATGGGATTGAATTAGAGCAAGGGGCTGAGGGTCTCACTACCCCTCACAACTTAGTCACGCTGACAGTAAAGGAAAAAAAAATAAAACACTGCTAATACCCACTAAGCAAGGACCTTCCTTCACTTAACAGACTCACTCCAGCCAAAAGTATCTAAGGTGAAGACACCTCTCCAGTCAAATTAACAGCTCAGGGGCAGGAAACCCGGCACCCTCAACATTCACAATACCCTGCCTCCATCATGGATAGGGACAATCAGTGGAACAAGCTCCACAACGAGGCAGCTCAGCCAAGACACCACTACTGCTGGTGCTCATGGCACTGCCCAGGCCCTGCTACTTACATGGTACCAGTCATGATTCTCTTGTATGCTGCCACACTAAGCTGGGAAGATACAAAAATGAGTGTCCACCACGACCCACACTTGCTAAGGGGTGCGCAGGACTGTCACCTACCACACCTCACAATCTGCCCTGCATCTACAACCCTGGACATGCTGGTCCTAATGCATGGCCTAGCACGTAAGGGAGCCTGCTACTTCATCTTCTTTAGTGTGCCTCACAAGCAAATAAAACTATCATCCCTCATCCGGCAAGGGGTCCTCCACCTCCTTCTACTAATTCTGATAATGCACTCGGGCGATGTACAACCCAACCCTGGGCCACTACTCACCAACTCCATCCTGGGGTCCCCTAGTGATCCAACATGGTGCCACAGCAAAGGCCAGAGGGCTGCACACATGAATGTCTGTAGCCTAAGACCCAAGATGCATGAGGTACAATCCTGGGTTGATATATATAGACCAGATGTGTTTGCCATCTCCGAATCATGGCTGAAGCCCCATATACTCCCTCATGAAGTGGCACTTGACCATTACGACTCCTACTAAAAGGACAGAAAGGGAAAACAAGGAGGGTGTGTCCTTATTTATGTGAGCTCCTCCCTGGAGGCTTCCCTGTCCCCTATTGAGCAGCCAAGCTCCACAGAGCTCGAATCAATATTTGTCAGAATCATTCTAGGTGGTGCAAAATCCCTCCCACAAGTGGCACCCCAGCACTACAGAACTTAGTCCACTCCCTAGCCAGTGCCTCACCCGCTGAGTTGCTGGTCCTAAGGGACTTCAACCTGAGGTGGTAACCCACTACTGAGCAAAACTATTGGGCCTTGCACCTCGAAGCAAAGCTGACCCAGGTAATCACTGAGGCCACCAGGCAAAACCAAAAAACAGGAAACCACTCCATCCTTGACTGGATACTGGTCTCGAACCCTGCTAACTTACAAGTGGCTGGTGTGATGTCCGATGTCCTGAGCAGCCACTCCCCCACATTCTGTATCTGGAAAAAAATGGCCTGCCAGGATTCCCCCAGGCTCATAGTGGCCAGGGACTGCTCTGGATTCTCCTCTGAGGCCTTCAAGAGATACTTGAGAAATGTTGACTGGACACCAGTAAGACTCCTAAGCAGTACTGACGATGCCGCTCAGTACTTCCAGTGCACCTTCTTTACAGTGGCCAACCTCCATGCACCAGTAAGGAAGAGACGAGCTAAAGGCCATTGCCACAAATGGATGTGAGGTGAGCTAAAATCTCTAATGAAAGGCAGAGACAAGGCCTGGAAAAAGACCAGAAGCTCTGCCAGCCCTGCAGATTCATTTGCCTATAGATCTCTGTGGAACCAATGCAAGAAAGCCTCAAAATCAGCAAAAAGGGACTACATTAAAATCCCTCCAGCAGTGAACCCTGTCAGACCCTAAGTCCTTCTGGTCTAGCATCAATTCCCTGTTAAAAGACACAAACATACCTCAGCAGGGCAACATAACCTGTAACGGACAAACCCTTGCTGATAGAGGGGAGGCTGCCACAGCCTTCAACCGCTTCTTCACTGATCTGGGGGCATACAGAACCAGCCCCCCACACAGTACACAGGACCCTCCACTTCCATCTAAGGACTGTGCGGGCCAAAGAAGTGCTACCCCTCCTACAATTCTTAAAACCCAATGGATCTCCAGGACCGGATGGACTGGACCCCAGGCTGCTTAAGGCTGCTGCCTCAGGCATAGCACTACCTATCGCCTTGGTCATAAACAGATCCCTGCAGGATGGAGTAGTACCCAATACGTGGAAGCAGGCCCATGTAGTCCCAATCCACAAGGGTGGAGCTAGGGACACCATAGGCAACTACAGACCCATCTCCATCCTATGTCACCTGGCAAAGATCCAGGAGCGGCTAGAGTATTGCCAACTAAGAGACTACCTAGAAGCCAACAGGCTCCTGGCCACCTCACAACACGGCTTTTGACAAAAACACAGGACCAACACCACCCTCATTAGATTCACCTCAGATGTCCTTGCTGCCTTGGATAAGGGTACCCCCACAGGGGCTGTGTTCATTGAATTTACCAAGGCCTTTGACCTGGTAATCACCCACTCCTGCTAACAAAGCTAAGCCAATTTGGACTGGAACTGCACTCCCTGAACTGGTTCAGCAATTACTTGATGGGACGCTCTCAGCAGGTCAAGTGGAGAGGGGCCACCTCTGACCCCTACCTTTAACTGAGGGGGGGCTCACAGGGCTCCATCCTGGGCCCGCTCTTGTTCTCCCTGTTCATCAACAACCTCCGCTGCCACTGTGGGAACAGCTCTGTGATACAGTATGCTGATGGTGCAGTACTTTATAGAACTGAGCCACACCTGGACGACCTAGGGCCCCTGCTCCAGTCAGACTTCACTAAGGCCGAAACCTGGCTAGTCAAGAATCACTTGGTTCTTAACCCCAGTAAGACCAAAGCTCTACTGTTCGGGCCAAAATCCCTGGGTCCCTCCCCGGCCCATCTCCTCCCACTTATTACTGTATGTGGCTCCAAAATTGAGATGGTACAATCCTTCAAATACCTGGGCCTCACACTAGATCAGGGGCTAGCACTAAAGCCGCATGTGGATCTGGTAATAAAAAACATTCACCAAAAACTGAGCCTTCTCTACCGCCTAAGCGATAATATGATACCAGAGACAAGATTAGCGATTGCACAGAGTATCCTTCTCCAAACCCTAACCTACGTAGCCCCTATCCTACTCAGCACAGCAAAACTTGACCACTGCAGACTACAAATTTTGTACCACAAAATCGCATGCTTTGCCATGAAATCCCACCAAAGGACCCACCACTGTGAAGCCCTCGCTGCACTCAACTGGCCCTCCCTGAACAACAGGCTTCAGTACCCCCTGCTAAACTGGACATACGAGCTCCTTGATGCCCACCCTCCTGCAGGGCTAATCAGGCTACTTGCCCCAAAGTGGACCAGTAGACCACTCTATTCCTCGAGCAGAAAACTACTGGAAATCCCCATGGCCTGCTCTGTAGCTGGCTGTAAATCATTTTCCCATTGAACCCCCACATCCTGGAATAATCTTCCTAACCACCTCCAGGAAGCACCCTCCCTAGTCACATTTCAGAAGGGACTGCGCACTCACCTCCTTAACATTAGTCCCTGCTCCTGTTCTGATGGCTAACTTACCTCACCCCTGCAGCCTACAGAAAAATTTGTAGTCACTATTGAACTAATGTCAATGTATTGTACATAGCTGCTCCCCTCTAGAGAAACTGTATACTGTCTTTATAACCATGTACCCTACCTTTCGCTGTATTCCTTGTATGTGCTTCATGCATCTAGGACCTCTACTCTATCTGCCACCCCTGCTGTATTCTGTAAATGTGATGTACCCTACCACCCTCTGCCATGAAAACTGTATACTATTTCTGTTATCCTGTATGATATGTCCTGCACTGTATTACCTGCCTGTATATGCAAACTATATGTAACTAACTCTGGGTCGCCCCTGAAAAAGGGACCTTCGGGACCCCGTGGGCTTACCCAGTTAACAACATTTAATAAATAAATGATGGTGAATAGACTACAAGAGATAGTAGGCAAGCTAGTCCACTATGATTAAACTGGTCTTGTACCTCAACATAGCTCATACAATAATGTAAGCTGATTACTAAACATTTCAGCCACAAAACACCAAGATATCCAAAAGTAAGGCAATTACTAATGATGTCAAAAAGGCCTTTGAGAGGCTGAACTGGTAGTACTTGTCTGCAGTTCTGCCAAACTTTGGCTTTGGCAATAACTGTCCAAAATTTGCAAGTTCTATACCAAGGCTTGCTAGCCAGGGTGGGAGTGAATGGTACAAAATCCCGTAAATCTGAGCTTAAGCGAGACACGTGGCAGGGCTGCCCAATTCCCCTCTCTTGTTTGCCCTAGGGATGGAACCCCCACATAGCCAGTATCCGTGGCTCACCAAAGATAAGAAGTGTTAAGGTGGGTCCCGTCGAATGTAAAACTGTGCTACACACGAAAACACCCTACCTTTCCTCAGTAAGCCTGGATTCTCTCTCCCTCTCTCCCACCTCTACTCAGGCTGTTGCAGCAGTCCAACACAATTTCTGATATTAAAATGAACTACCACAAAAGGAGGAGATTCAGCTTAGAGGATGACACCTCACAGAAGACCTGGACAACTTTCCTTTTAAATGGGCTGAAGTGGCGTTTAGGTACCTGGGACTTAACAACTCTAAAAACCTGGCTCTGCTCTATGAGTACTACCATAAAGCTATATTAACAGAAGTCCAGATTGGTTTAAATAGATGGTGAATACAGCCACTATAAAAGTGGCAGAGTAGCATTCATCAGAATGAATGTTTTAGCCTGCTTTCTCTGTATTTTTAGACTGCTTCATGTTCGTGTCCCTAACTTTTTCTGAAAACAATTAGGTAAGGCCATTTCAAACTTTATATGGGATGGCAAACGTCCACAAGCTAAACAACACTTTGCTACAGGCCAGCGATGATTGAGGAGGTCTGGCCCTTCCAAACAAGAGGAAATATTATCTGGCAGCCCAGGTCACCCCGATTTCAACAATGCTCAAGAAAAAAAAGGACACAGGGTGGTTCAAGGGAGAACAAGCACAGGCAACACGATACTGCTTGGACACAACACCTTTCTTGCTCACCCCCACCATCAAAGGACTTGAGACATCAAATCAGTGGACTAGTCATACCCCTCAAATGTGAGTGAAATACAGAAATGTTAGGCATTGCAGTAAATTTAAGTACACTCATTTCAAGGAAATACTGATTTTATCCCAGGTCTTCCAGGATTCAAGAGATGAGGTGACAGGGGATGGCACTGTTACGGAAATTCCCTTAAATAAGGTGAGATACTCTCCTCTGCTCTGCGTCAGCAGAAACGTCAGGTGAACAGAGGGTAATTTTACAGAAATTTACTAATTATAGCCCATCTACTAAACCTAAAGAAACTAGCAAGATGTTGAACAGACTACCACCCCACCCCCCCAGAAAAATACTAAAACATAAAAATAAATTCTTATACTGGGTTATGGATAGTAGGAGGCAAAAATATCCATTATTTCCATTCACCCACATCAGCAGGTCTAACTGGTCCCACCATCCAAAAGAAAGATATCAAGTCTTCTTTTAAATAAATTGTCCTTTGGCAGTCAATTCCACATCCTACCAGTATGTTGTAAAACAAATTATAGCTCCCTTTTTTGACTGCATTATCTAACTTTATCTGGAGTTTATGTGCTCTCAAACCCTTAGGGTTGAACTAGATTTGAACCCCTAGTTCTTCCCATAATTCTGCATCTTTCATAATTTTGTACATCATTAAAAAGTCTCCTCTGATCCTTCTCTGTTCAGCCTAGCATCATATTGCAATCCCTTCATCCCCAATCATTTTCATAATTTTCATAAGTGAGGCAGTATAGTGCAGTGGTTTAAGGCTCTGAGCTGCAAATCTGGTGACATCCAGCAGACCAGACCTGGGTTTGAATCCCACAGCTTCCACTTACATATACTGTGTGACCCTAAGCAAGTCACTTAACTTCCCTGTGCTTCCAAGATGCACCTGTAAAAAAGTTTTCAGCTTAGTGTGCTACTCCTGGTTAAACAACTAAAAAAAAAGGAAAAAAAAACCTTCACTGACCCTCTCAACATGTTCCACCTTTCTCCTCAAATATGGACTTCACAAGGGAGAACCATAGTCGAGATGTGGTCTAATTAATGATTTATAAAGGGGAAGTATACAGGTTGCAGATCGATTTATAAACACTCTTTTAACATTGTTGATCATGAAGTTAGTTCTCAGTATTAATTTAGTGCAATGCACATTAAAACTTTGATTTTGGTCAACAAACATGTCAAAATCCTTTTCAGATTCAACCTTTTTTAAAATAGTTGCATTAACGTAGTAATCCTGTTTTTTTGTTATTTTTTCCAATATGTAGAATTGAACATTTCTCTAACTAAATAACATACCATTTTATATGGCCTATCTTTCCACTTTTCCCAGGTCACACACCAGCTTGGCAATATTATCTGGTGTACCAACTGGCCCACCCAACTTGACGTCATCAGTAAATTTCACCACCCAGCTGTTAATATCCTCATATAAATCACTGATGAACAATGTGAATAACACAAGGCCCAGGACCGAGCCCTGGGGCACCCTGCTGGTCACATCACCATCACCTGAATGGAAACCCCTCACCCTGACCCTTTGTTTTCTTCTGTTCAGTCAATTCCTAATCCAATTAACTAGCCTTACATCTACTCCCATCTTAATTAACTTCTCTGTTAATAAGTTGTGAGAGACATTATCAAAAGCCTTCTGGAAATCTAAATAGAGTATGTCAACAGGTATATTGTTATTTATGCTTTTGTTTAACTTTTTCATAAAAACACAACTGGGTCAGTAATGCATGCCCTATTTCATTGGAAGTCATGCTGCTTGATGTCCTTATAATTTATGATATTTACATTCTCCTCTAATTTAGATTTCAGGAAACCTTTTGCAATTTTACAACCAACTGGTGTTACACTGATTGGTCTATGATTGGACAGTGTTGCTTTTTCCACCTTCTTCAACAGTGGTATGACTATGGCTATTGTCCAATCAATTGGGACTATTCCTGAGAAAAGGATGCATTAAACACAAATGCCAAAGATGCTGCTATGTAATTTCTTACGTGTCTCAAATGTTTAGGGTGGAGTAGATCAGGCCCTGAGGATTTATTTTCTTTGAGTTTTTCTAATAAATTCTGTATATCCAGAGGGCTAATTCTAATGGACAAATCTGAATATTCCTTACATTCAACATTTTTATCCTCTGCTTTACCTGGGTAAAGCACCATGCAAAAATAAGCATTGAAAGAACTTGCCATAGCTAATGGGGTTTTTATTTCCTGCCCTTCATGTATTATTGGCCCTACTTCAGTATCATCGTTCCTCTGATTATTAGCATAAGCACTCAGACTTTTGCCATTGTCTTTTCTATGTATGATGTTAAAGAGATTCACCAACTTTTGTTATTACACCCAGTATATGAGTGCCTTATCTCAGGGGGAATCTTTGTAGCGCCACATGTCCACAAATATTGTAATAGTTTAGTGGGAAAAAAACACTTGTAATTTAGTTAAACCAGGTCCTGGAGGACTTCCCGGTCTGAAGAGCAGCCCAAGTTCCGCCCCCGCGCTCAGCAGCATTATGATGTGGACGCTAGGAGAGTGCGGGGCACGCTCCATTTTAGTGACTGGACAGCAGCTTTCAGAGTGTTTTATATTATAATGGTTAGTTTGTGGTCATAGTACTATTTACCAACAAGGCCCTTGTTAGTCGACCAGTGCCTACGCTTCACCACAAACTGACCATTATAATATAAATAAGCATTTGTCAATGCCGAATGTTTGCTTGCTGGCATTGGCAGTGATAGTGTAGAGTTACAGAGCTGCGTAATAGGAATGGCAGTGAAGTATTGAACTGAAGCCAACCCCACCACCACCCTGCAGAGAGTGACAGGCATTGGGGTGTGCCTTTGGGTCGTCAGGCATAACAGCCATGCCATTTCACCACAACCCACCCTGCAGACACTGACAAGTGTCACGGTGTTCCTTGGGGTCTTTGGCTCTTATGCGCACCCCATTCCATTAGGAAATACAGTGAGATGGGTGCGATATAGGAGAATGGAGTGAACTTTGGGGCCGAAGAGTCCAAGGCATACCTCGATGCCTCTCACTGGCTGCAGGGTGTGGAATGGTATGAGCATTACAGGCAAGAATCCCAAGTCACACCCCTGATGCCTATCATTCTCTACAGGGTTAGGCGTTATGGTTGGAAACCCTAATACCTCAGGCATTCGTTGGTATTTTCCTCCAAATGTTCAACATGGTTTTTGTGACCCCACCTCATGAACAGGGGGAATATCAGTTTGTTAGCCAAAAGCTGCTTATGCACAGCGACTCGACATTTAGCACCACAGGTGCAAAAACATTCGAACAGGATGTAAAAATGACAGCTGAACTGTTCATGGGGAGGTGTAAAAATGGCAATGTTGCAAATCTGCAGTAAAAATATTTAAAAAATGGTGAAGTCACGGCGTACATAGAAACTGTAAGCACACCGTAATATAATTAGGTTGGGGATTTTTACAGCAGATTGTCAACTCAGGCATTTTGGTGCCTCTGATCATGAACAGTGTCACTGTGATTTTCTTTATCTTTCCCGAACAATGATTTCCCACAGCTACCACGCATCTCTGCGCTGAAAGTGTGAAAACACACTTCGGCCATGTTGTGAAAAATGACAGCTGTACTGTAAATAAGGAAGCGTGGAAAAATGCCACTGGTGAAAATCTGGACTTAAAATATGACAAAGTCATGAACTTATGAGGGTGCGTGGAAACTGCACAATGCTCACTCGTAACACAGTCATTTTATGGACTTTTGTCACCAAATTTTCAACATAGCCATTTTAAGACCTCTGCTCATGAACAGTGTAACTGTGATTTTCTTAATCTGTCCCAAACTTTGCTTTTGCACACCAACAGCACCATTGTGCGATACATGTGCGAAAACACATTTTGAGCGGCATATGAAAAATGGCAGCTGTACTGTTCATAAGGAAGTGTAATAAAATGTCAATGTTGAAAATCTGGAGTGAAAATATTAAATTCGCAAACTTAAGAGCATGCATAGGAACTGCACAACGCACATTTGTAAAACAGTCATTTTTAGGAATTTTTTCACCAAATTTTCAACATAGCCATTTTAAGACCTCTGCTCATGAACAGTGTCACTGTGATTTTCTTAATGTGTCCCATACATTGATTTCGCACATCGACTGCGCCATTGTGCGCTACATGGGTGGAAACACATTTTGGGCAAGATGTGAAAAATGACAGCTGTACTGCTCATAATAAGGTGTGGTAAAATGGCAATGTTGAAAATCTGGAGTGAAAATATTGAAAATTTGCGAACTTACGAGCGTGCATAGGAACTGTACAACGCATGCTCATAAAGCAGTCATTTTTTGAATTTTTTCACCAAATTTTCAACATAGCCATTCTAAGACCTCTGCTCATGAACAGTGTCACTGTGTTTTCTTAATTTGTCCCATTACATTGATTTGGCACCAGCTGTGCCATTGTCACCATCATGAGTGAAACACATTTTAAGGTGAGATGTGAAAATGACAGCTGTACTACTCATAAGAAGGTGTGGTAAAATGGCAATGTTGAAAATCTGGAGTGAAAATATTGAAAATTAGTGAACTTCTGACGTTTGTAGAACTATAGCCTGCTACATGAAAACAGTCATTTTAGAATTTTTCACCAAATTTTCAACATAGCCACTTTAAGACCTCTGCTCATGAACAGTGTCACTGTGATTTTCTTAATTTGTCCCATACATTGGTTTCGCTTTACCGACCTAGCCATTGTCGCTACATGAGCGGAAACACATTTTGGGTGAGATGTGAAAAATGACAGCTGTACTACTCATAAGAAGGTGTGGTAAAATGGTAATGTTGAAAATATGGAGTGAAAATATTGAAAATTTGCAAACTTACGAGCGTGCGTAGGAACTGCACAACGCACGCTCGTAAAACAGTCGTTTTTTGGAATTTTTCCACCACATTTTCAAAATAGGCTTCTTGAGAGCCCACCTTATGAACGCTGCAGTATCGTTTCGTTAACCGGTCCCGAAAGGTGATTTCACACAGTGACTGCGAAATCACCCTTCCGGCCCGAATAACGCCATGACAGTGACAGCATTCATGAGAAGGGGTCCCAAAACCCCCATGTTGAAAATTTGGTGCAAAAATTCCAAAAAATGCCTGAGATATGCAACAAAGTTGAAAAATCCCTATCTATCCCATTATACAGCTTACCGGCATTTCCTCCGTTCGCGGTCGACTTTGAAGAGTGCAGGCGTGTTCCGTCCACAGAAGATCGTCGCGCCCGAGCTCCGGAGGTAAGTATGGGATGGGGGGTGTGTGGGAGGCAGGGTGCGCAGTGGGTGGGTGCGGGTTGTGGGGGCTGCAGGAGAAGCGCCGTGGGGACCGCTTTTAATTTACAGGTTTAAAAAAAAAAAAGATGGCGCAGGATGTTTGCCACACTGAGGTGGGCTTCCAGCATGGCAGAAGGATGGCTGGGGGTGTGGAGGCGACGGGGATTAGGCACCCCGTCGGCCATGGCATTATTGCCACGCTGGGGTGGGCTCCCAGCGTGGCACCCTCTCTCGAGGGGGACAGTGAAGCCGGCGGGGATTGGGCACCCTCGGCTATACGATGTGCAGGGGGGCACACAGTATGCGTGCGTGATATGCACGTGTGTGTGTGTGTGTGTAGGGGAGCTGCACATGAGCAGGTGATATCTTATTGCTGCTCACTGAAGCGTGCATCTCCTTTTAACTGTATGCCACTGCATTTTGGAGCTTGTCATAGACAGCTCCAGCATGCATTGGCAGACAGGGGCCGACACTGCCAACACACTGACTGAATTGGAAGAGGGGGTGACACACCTCTGAAAACTCGGATGATGGCACTATGTTTTTTGCATTGCATGCAAGCAAACATAAAAACACTCAGAAAGCTGCCGCCTATTCACTATAATGAAGTGCGCCCCCATGCTCTAACTAGCATCAGGTCATAATGTTGCTGAGCACGGGGGGCGGAACTTGGGCAGCTCTTCAGATCAGGAAGTCCTCTGGGACCCGGTTAAACTAAATTATGACCATTTTTCCACTAAACTATAACAATACTTATGGACATGTGGCGCTACAAAGATTCCCTCAGAGGTAAGGCACCACTATATCTGGTGCAATAATGAAAACATTTAAGTTGGTGAATCTCTTTAAATTCTAGTTTATTTCTTTCTAGATTAATCATCTTTTTCAACTATCTCAATTCTCTTTTATATACTGCAATCGAAGCCTCATTTTTTCCATCACATTAAATGCCTTCTTTTTATTACACTGTTTTATGACCCTCTTGGTACACCACATAGGTAACGTTCCGCTATTATTGTAAATGCATTTACTAGGTACAAACCTATCTTCTACCTGCAGTAATTTGTTCTTAAATATGTTCCACATTTCTTCAATGTTCTTATATTTAAAAGAGTTTTCACAATTCCAGTTTGATAGCTAAGTTTTTATTTTTTAGAAGTTTGCCTTATTATAGTTTTTTATTACTGTTGATCCATAGATTTTCTTTACAGCTGTCTTTGGGATAAACTCAATAATACTGTGATCACAATTACTTAAAGCAGCAGTGCAACGAAAAAAGTTAATCCAAAAGGCTAATTTTCTGCTGTAGTTATGCAAAATATTGGCAGAACTGATGATTTGAGTTTTCTGGATGCTTCCTATGCTGTGTACTGTACATCTGCATTTTTATCTGGACTCTTACCCTCTTCGGGTCCTCAATATTATTTCTACACAAAAGTCAGGCAGCCATCTTCATTCCTTGAGAAATAACTATTTTAAAACTTTCATGAAATTCTTAAATGATAATGAAAACTGAACATTTTACCACCAAAATAAACCGAAAGAGATTTGGCATCAATTAGAAAGGAAAAAGGTGGGGTCAAATTTTAACCATTTTCATTGCACTGCTGCTTAAAGTTTTCCCAAACACTTTTATTCTTAATTAACTCGCCTATATTCATGATTAACAAATCAAGTATATTATTACCTCTGGTGGTTTTATATACTATTTGCTGTAAAATCCTGCAGATCTGATTCCCACCAGATCTCCAATCTTTATACCTTGCTACAGAAGCTCAACCCCTTACAATCAAATGCTATTTGGCAAAACTGGATGAAGGAATCTATTCATCAGATAACTCCCCAAATTTAGGCAGTGATTTGGTAGGCAGCCTATAAAACAACTTATTCCTCACAATGGCAAGAATATAGGTGGAAGACCCTGTCAAGGTTCTTGTTCAGAGACACAACGGTTATGGATCACTATACAACAGCTGGGTCTGAAATGTGCTGGTGGGACTATGGAGAAAAAGGAGACCATTACCTCATTTCTGGGCATGCCTGATGCTCCAGCCCAACTGGGCATAGGTTGCTCTGTCATGCTCAGAGACCCTTGGCACTAATATTCCTCTCTGGTTTGAAAACTTAGTGCTAGGCCTTCCCCCACATGAAGCTGGCACCCCTAGGAATAAATATCTGTTCTGTATACTGGTAGGGGCAGCCAGGAAAATCATAACCAGGCATTGGCTAACTTCTAACATGCCAAGCAAAGGGGAGTTGCTCACTCTCCTCAACGAAATACGGGTAATGGAGGACATGTTTACCAGAATAATCTTGCCTGTGATGGTCATTTCAGTGCATTAACATAATGGCAAAAGTGTGATGAATACATTACTTAACCTACTGAATCATCCATTACCTGATCATAACTTCAAAGCCATCAAGTTCAGGTAAATTGCCAGCCATGTTTGAAATGTTATGTATATTTCTAAAGCCTTGCACAAATATCCATACGAATGTACAGTATGTACTGAAGATTACTCTTCATACCTACAGTCGGCATATATATTGCTGTATTGCCCCTTAATTATCTTGTTACACGAGGTCCCTGCACCCTAATTGGTACCCTCAGAGGTACAGCGTAGACAGCTAATGCTTAAGCATAGGTTATACTAATATATAGGGCTAAGGGCATCTACCGTGTAAGAGTAGATGTCAGGATATGAATGCATATTGTTGTAACCCACTTTGCTTGCTAATACACATATATTTTACCATGTATTTTCTGTCTTATTTTCTTACTTGTCAGATGCCAAGACACCTGTCCTTGAAATGATTATAACATGTAAGATGGCATTGCCATCTTTTGGTGATTTGTACTACTACACTTAGTTATGTAAGACTCTGTATAAGAACTCTTTTGTTCTCAAACTGATGACTTTACAGAATTGTATAATGTTATCTTGGACCGTGGAGCCACCTCTAATTTAGCCAATAGGGCTCATCTCTGTAACTAGAAATGTTTCGATCTTTTGGTAACCATAGTAATTATCATAGGTATATAATGTAATGCACAAGCTTTACACCTGGGAGACCCGAGAGACCCCAAGAGACTACAGAGAAACCTCGAGGTGTAGGAACGCTTAGCACTGGCTCACAGTTCGTATTGGTAAGAACTGCTTAGGGCAACTGTGATTTATCCCTTTGGTAGTAATAAACTTGTTTATTACTCTAATGCAACGTGTTTGTGATTACTTGCATTCCCAATATCACCAAGAATCTGAAAGTGAGGTTTAGACCTCTCTACAAATTGGCGACCGTGTGCAGGCGATATTTGGTGTTTGTAAGTTTTCACTTGTTGCTTCAACTTTTTCCCTTTCCCACGGCGACAGTAGGTGTACATTCCTGTATCATCTCTCCCATTTCAAACCAAGTTTGTAGTTACTTGCAAAGTCTGGCTGACTTTTTTGGGTGTGGTCGATGCCGTATGGACCCACTCCATAGCAGCTTTGAATTACAAGCCTGCAGCTAATACAGTAGCTCGGCTGTGTTTAAAGCACTCATGCTGTGGATCGATACGCAGCACGCTGTCTTTTTTTCACAGTTTGAATTTTCATTCCCTCCCACACAATGGCCACAGTATCAGATATCTGCGCAGAACTGAGACTTGATGTCTCGAATTTCCTTGCCTCCCATGGAGGATGGGCTGACTTCGCGCGAGATGCAAGTCAATCCGATAACCCTGTACTGGGGATCTTAACCCAGTACACAGAGACGAGACAATCAACCAATAAGTGACATGCTAAAGGGTTGATGGTCGCGGCTCTCTATGCTGCTTTGGAAGCCTCCGAAGCGAGGTTTTGAACCCTTGATCTGCAAAATTCGTCTCTTAAGCAAGAGATGGGTTTGCAGGAAACAGAATGTATTAGATTGCAGCAGAACTTGGGAGTCTGAACTCCAAACTCTGCAGAATGAAAAGGATTCACTATTGCATCATTCAGCCCAGGCTGATGAACAAGAACTATGTATGTTGAAGTAGAAGTGTGAAAGTTTGAGACAGGATAAGAGTCAGGTTGTGCAAATGAATGATTTGCAGAGTGCTGCGAATTCTCAGTTGAGTGATGAAATGGGTGAGCTTCAGAACGAGATCAACCAGGTATGTAATGACTTAGAAGTAGCTTACAGGGATAATCGCGAATTGAGCGCCGCGTATCGAGTTTTGCAAAAGCAAAAGCAAGAACAGGTTGATATGGATGTTGCAAGTGTGAATCACGATGAATGTAGAACTAAGATGGTGACACTGTGCCATCAGCGAGAGGTTCTGGTTGGACATGTTAAGGCAATGGGAGGCGTAGCCCCTGCCTTTCATTCATCATCAGAAGGGGAGTTATCTGATGATGATGTTCACAGTACAATGCCTAGTCATGCCCCTACTATGGCCCAGACTCCCCACGCAGCCATCCACAGTATGACGAGTCCCCGTGCCCAACTTCCCAGGTCCCACGTCGACGACATCGTGACGCTCATCATGGGAAACGCCAACATGGTGGTGCCCATGATGGGGGGGAGCAGGCTCAAGCCTGGTCCTGACGGCGCCTCCAGTAGCCATTATTAATGCGGAAGACAGGCAAGAGATAGAAACCATGATTGATAGAGCATTAAGCAATGTTCCCCTTCCTGAAAGAAGCATGAAAGCTATTGAAAACCAGATTAGGCAGCTCTTTCAAGAAGCTGGCACTCAGAAAGGTATTGTCCACACTGCAGCTGAAGCTGCAGCTCATGCAGCCTTGGATGGTGCCCGAGACACTCTACCTTTGCTTGATCGACCCACTAATCCCCTACAAATGGCCTACTCTGTTCAGCAAATTGCTGACAGTATCGGTCGGATGAGCCTGTCCGACAACCTCAGCTGTCACTTGGAAAAGGTACGTTCTAAATGCGAGATGCTCAGCCTCACTGCAGAATATCAGGTCCAAATACTACGCCAGACCATCAATGCTGGTTTGTGGGCCAAACTCCCCGAAGCTGTTCGCCAGGATGGGAACGCCACCTTTGATGAGGTTGCAGCTGAGCTCATTTCTGCTCACAGCCCAGGTGTAGTAGGCATGATGCTTGCATATCCTGTGAAGGAAAATGCGAAAGAAAGTCCAGCGACTTACCACCAGAGACTCTGGATTGCCTACTGAGCAGGAAAGCATCTGGCACAAGAAGCTGCAGATGTAGATCTTATTGAATATAAGACCTTGTTCCTTAGGAACATGATTCCAGCAGTACGAGAAAAGGTAGAGCCAACCACTTACCCAAATACGGATAGGTTTGCCAATATTCTTCGGAAGACCGAGAGGGTGTATCAACTGTATATCCGTGATTTGGGCTCCGGTTCCAAGAAGGTAGCTGCCATGGACCCCGCTTTGGGGACCACGACACGCTACACAGTGGAAAGGCAGGCTCAACGCCAACAGGCTCAACATCCGCCAGCCCCTCCAGCTGGTAACCAACACCCCCAACAGGCCCAACAACAACCACATCAACAACAGCAATGGGGTGGGAACTGGAATAGGCACAAGAACAGGAAGCAAAGGGTAGAGGTAAACCACAACAGAGAATGGGTCCTTCATATAGGGAGATAGCTGAAGAAAATCGGAAATTTCGAGAGCTCCTGGGACAGGTACACTCTGTGGCGGATGCTGTTCCCGCTCAGATAGTTGTGGCGGTACAACCGGCAGCCCAGGCCACAACTGGCCATGGAGACACCGGAGGTACAGGCCTGAACCCAGAAGCTCCTCCCTATATAGCATCAGTACAGCATGGTGAGGTTATTCACGCAAGTCAGGCCCAACCTCTGCATGCTTCTGGCAATACGGACTGACAATTACAGGCCCCAGTCCATATTGTAAACAAGCTAGTCTTGGATACAAATGGAAGGCCCTGCACCGAGGCCGAGGTCGGGGGCCCCCAACTAGTAGTTTTGCTAGATACAGGTGCAGCTGTATCTGTGCTACATGACGAACACCCAGACACGTCCCCTTGGTCTACCGGATGGAAGACCAATATGTCAGGAGTCAATGGTACTAGGCTGCCTGCATACCGTTCTCTACCCTTACTGGTAGAGTTAGGCCACTTAAAGGCCTCACACACTTTCCAACTGATGGTACTGCATGATCATCCTAGTATTATAGGAATTGACTTCCTTGCACCACACGGCTGTGTGGTGGACCTAGCTAACATGCTACTGATATAGTTTCAAGGTCAATACCATACCATTTTGATTCCTGACTCACATGTTGTGGCAACGATATCTGCCAGTGACAAAGAGTATGACATCATAGATTTGTTCAAGAATCATGAACTTTTTCCAAAACTCCTACCTATTCTGCAATGACATTTGGAAGCGTTTGCAGTTAACAAACATGACTCTGGTAGAATGCACACCATCATTGAAGTGCCAGGCCCGGCACATAAGAGGCAAAGGCAGTATCCTTTCTCAACTGAGGCCTTGCCTTCCCTCAGAGAAACAATCAAGTCGCTCCTCAAGCAAGGAGTAATCAGAACTTGTGTTTCCACTGCCAACTCCCCAGTATGGCCCGTGAAGAAACCCACAGGCCCCAGAAGAAACCCACAGGCCCCTGGAGACTTACTATTGACTACAGAAAACTGAATCAGGTCACTCCCAGTTGTTCCCCAATGGTGGCATCAGCACCAGATGTGCTATGACTTCTAACCCCTGACCTGAAGTGGTTCAGTACCCTGGATATCTCCAATGGTTTTTGGTCACTGCCATTGGCCCTTAAGAGTCAATATAAATTCACCTTCACCTTTGAAGGAAGACAGTACACGTGGACATGCTTGCCACAAGGATTCCATAACAGTCCATCCCTCTTCCATCTCCATATGATGGATGCCCTCGAGAGTTTCTCTACCCCCCAATGTCTCCTACATTATGTGGATGACCTGTTGTTGACCACAGCCACACAGGAACAACATCTGGATCTCTTGGATGAACTATTGACTCTCATCCAGAAAGCAGGCCTGAAATGTAACCCAGAAAAAGCACAATTGTGTCAGAAAGAAGTACTCTTTCTGGGTCTAAAATTAACTGACCAAGGTCATAGCCCTACCGGGAAGAAGGTACAGGGATTGCAAGACTTGCCATTACCTACCAGTGTGGCAACTCTACGAAGGTTCCTAGGTATGGTAAACTATTCGAGAGATTTCATTTGTGGTTTTGCTCAGAGAGCTGCTTCTCTGTATGAATTACTCAAAAAGGATGTACCATGGACTTGGGGCCCTATTCACACCCAGGCTGTGACGTCACAGAAGCAGGCCTTGGCCTCCGCCCCGGCACTGGTTAACCCCAATCCAGCACTATCATTCCATCTGGAGTGTGCCACCTCTGACATTGCCATGTCAGTAGTGCTGGCCCAGAAGGTGCATGGCACCTTGAGACCCACTGCATATGCCTCACAGCTCTTGACCCCAGTGGAACAGAAGTACGGCCTTTGTGAAAGGAACCTTCTGGCCACCTACTGGGCTGTCAAGCACTTCCTGTATATCATTGGGTACTCACCACTGATCATTAACACTAACCATACACTGACTACCTTTTTGCTCTCAGACAGAGTGAAGGATGGATCAGTCTCTAACACCAGGCAGACACACTGGTCACTTCTTGTCCAGGACAGGAACATACAGGTCCACCCGACTAAAGTTCCATCTATGCTAGCTCATGGTCTCCTTTTCCAGGAAGAACCCCATGACTGTACACTACAGTCACCTGACCTTCCAGATCCAGGTCCTTTCTTCCCTGCCACACCACAAGTACTCAAGAGTACCTCTTTGTGCCGTATCTTTAATGATGGTTCAGCATCCTACTATCAGGGAGAACAGATTGCAGGGATGAGTATTTTGGTGATATACCTTTATGGGAACACTGTCAAAATATCTAAACACTGTAGTGTAGCTTCATCACAGTATGCAGAGATGGCAGCGATGGCCTGTGCCCTCGAGTTCATCCAACATGGAACCCAGGATACCATCATTTTCACAGACTCTAACTGGGTTTGTTGTTCCCTTACAGAATTTCTTCCCTTCTGGCAGAAGAACTCCTTCCTCTCGTCTGATGGCAGTCCAGTGAAGTACAAAGAATTGGTAATATATATACATGCACTGGCACAGAAATTTGCACACAAACTTTATGTACACAAGGTTAATGCCCACTCTCTTCATGACCCCTATCATGCCTTCAATGACACAGCAGACACCTTTGCTAAGGAAGGGGCCCAAGGGGGGGACGTCTGGATGATGGAACATCCAGAGGCTAATGCAGCTGTACACATTGCAGCACTCAAGAAGAAATCTGAATCTTTTTCTCCCTTGGACCTCTCTGCAGCCCAACAGCTGGACACTGAACTCAAAGAAGTGTTCAGATTCCTTGATAAAGGTACTGAAGAAAACCTTCCTACACATAACCCTTATCGGAGACATGAAGGTAAGTTATGCTTGTCCTCAGATGACAAGCTCATTTGGTTTCAACCTGATGACTCTCCCAACAAGTTGTGGGTTGTCCCCAGACACCTAAGATCTGAATTCTTGCACCAAGTGCATGACACTCCTACTGGTGGACACCAGGGAGCAGAAAATACCCTCCAGCAACTCAAGACCACCGCCTGGTGGCCTGGTGTCACTAAAGACGTTAAGCAATACATAGACAACTGCCTTGTCTGTGCACAACACAACCCCGTCCCAAGCAAACAAAATGCCAAACTTTTACCACAAAGACATTCTGGCCCTTGGCATGCCATCCAAATCGATTTCATTGGCCCTCTGACCAATACCAGCAGAAATAATAAGTATGCTCTTGTGGTAACTGACCTCTTCTCAAAGTGGGTAGAGGCTTTCCCCACTAAGACATGTACAGCGAAGACTACTGCCAAAATCTTGGTGGAACATATTTTCTCCAGGTGGGGTCTACCCCTCAAGGTAGACTCAGACAAAGGAACCAGTTTTACAGGTGAGTTGATGAAAGAATCCCTTGAACTCCTTGGAGTTCAGCAGAAGTTCCACATACCTTACCATCCTCAATCTTCAGGTCAAGTAGAAAGAGCCAACAGACGGATTAAGCAAATGCTTTCCAAATTTATTGAGGACAATCCCAAAACCTGGGATTCCCTATTGCCTTTACTCCTTATGGCAATCAGGGGTACACCCTCAGCCACCACCCAGCTCACGCCCTTTGAGGTGATGACTGGAAGACAGATGAGATTACCTGAACACCTGTTGTTTGACCTGCACACCCCCACTGCAGACCATGTGTCTTTAGACCAATATGTGGAAAAACTCAGAAAAGACCTCATACATACACACGTGTATGCTGCCAACTGCATGGGCAAGGTCCAGCAACAATCCAAAATACAGTTTGACAAACACGCACGAGAAGTGGATTGGCAGGTTGGAGATCTTTCCTGGATGCCTGGGTGGCTCCGCATACAGACTGCTGTGTGAAAAAGTAATATATCTATCTGTGCCGCTGTGATGTGTTTGATGTAAGACGGCCTGTTTGTGGCTACTCTCCAGACAGCACTGATTGGACTTTCACCATCGATGATGACATCACTGTGAATGGCACCAACTCTTTCGACTCAACTTTGGCTCCGGATCAACTGTACCAATCCTATCGTGAGGAGGTTCATTGCCTGTCAACATGGATTTCGAAGATGACATACACCTGCCCTGTCCAGTTGCAAAAGTGGAGACTGCCTACTGTGCGCTCACAGTACAATTCTGATGGAGAATATTGCGTTGTCACCAATCATAAGACTTACACATATGGTTCTGTTACTTGTGCTATTGATTACCCCAATTTCTGTTTTATTCCCCACCAGAAGACTGTAACTGGACATACTGTTATAACCCCCCCCCATCCCCCTTGTGGATGCAAACATTATTGATGGTAACCCAGATTATCTACTTACACTGTCAGAATACTTGCCATACTTTAATGTACACATAGACCCACTCACACTTACACTGAAATCACTTTTAGACAGGAAAGACACACACCTCATCCACATCAGCAATAATATTACCAAAGCCAATGAAGCTGTTCTTGACTTGATTAATGATGGAGATATGAATAATGCATTAACTAACACCTGGTTAGAAATCTCTTTTTAAAGGTTTTGTTATTATACAAGCATTTTTGATTTTCACTTTGATTATTATGCTTTGCTGCCTACGACGTACATTATGCCAACACTGTGAGCAGCTCGTGTTTCTTTACAAGGCTCGCGCGTGGGGATTGTAAATGACCACTGCTCCTATCCTTTCCCTAGACATTTGCCTGTGTTGCCCTTAGAGGCAACAAGGGGGGGGATTGTTACACGAGGTCCCTGTACCCTAATTGGTACCCTCAGAGGTACAGCGTAGACAGCTAATGCTTAAGCATAGGTTATACTAATATATAGGACTAAAGGCATCTACCGTATAAGAGTAGATGTCATGATATGAATGCATATTGTTGTAACCCACTTTGCTTGCTAACACACATATATTTTACCATGTATTTTCTGTCTTATTTCTTACTTGTCAGATGCCAAGACACCTGTCCTTGAAATGATTATAATATGTAAGACGGCACTGCCATCTTTTGGTGATTTGTACTACTACACTTAGTTATGTAAGACTCTGTACAAGAACTCTTTTGTTCTCAAACTGATGACTTTACAGAATTGTGTAATGTTATCTTGGACCGTGGAGCCAACTCTAATTCAGCCAATAGGGCTCATCTCTGTAACTAGAAATGTTTCTATCTTTTGGTAACCATAGTAATTGTCATAGGCATATAATGTAATGCATAAGCTTTACGCCTGGGAGACCCAAGAGACCCTAAGAGACTACAGAGAAACCTCGAGGTGTAGGGAACGCTAAGCACTGGCTCCCGGTTCGTATTGGTAAGAACTGCTTAGGGCAACTGTGATTTATCCCTTTGGTAGTAATAAACTTGTTTATTACTCTAATGCTATGTGTTTGTGATTACTTGCATTCCCAATATCGTCAAGAATCTGAAAGTGAGGTTTAGACCTCTCTACAATCTGCTAATGGTGATGTTTGTTGCTGCAATAATAAATTTGAGTTTTAAAGAAAAAAATGCATCTCAGGGGCCACCTACTGGCCAGCAGTGCTTGTTGGTGGCCCACTTAGTGATGTACAGTATATAGCAATCTGTGCCAACATATACTGATTTTCATGCTTTGACTGTCATATTGTTAGTCACTGTAACCTATGCCTGTTTACTATGATGCTTATGCCTACATATGTACTGTGCTCCTACAGTATGTTGCTGTACCTGTACTGGCTTGGGTTGTACCTAAAAAACGGGCTGCTAGAGCTACACCAAAGGAAGTGCCTATGATGGGTCTTCACGAAAAAAAAATGTTTGGTTTTTAAACTATTTAATGGTGAAAATACTTTCTTTTTTGGTTTAAAATGTTATTGATTTTAAAGTAGTACAGAAATAGTCAAGGGCATTACAAAAAACAACATATAAGTCTATTCAAAGAAGTACTACAGGAATCACTATAAATAAGTACAGCTATAGCTAAAAAGTGTATTAGTATCCTGAAATAGTTCAAGAAGATCTTAAAAAATATATTCTAGACAACCAACATTGTAATAATAAATAAGGACATTGTAATAAAGGCCAAAGTAACAATGATATACCTGTCCAACAACTTAACTGACTACAAGTTCCAGTGTTTCAGGAATTCAGGAATGGGCCCCAAGCTTGTTCAAATAAATCTGTCTTTCCCTGAAGTGAATAAGAAATTATTTCATTACTGGGTGTCACATCCATGTATTATTTATTTATTTATTTATTTTTGTTGTTGACCCCATAGGCCCACTGAAATTAGAAGTCCCATTTTCAGGGTCAAACGGTGGGGGATACAGATGGTAACCAACTGAAATTGAACCAGATTAAGCTGTTAGTGGTGTTTTTGCCATTTTAGCATTGATGCCACTGTAGCATTGAGGGAACAGTGTCTGATTTCCAGTGGGTGAGTATTAGGTGCTTAGCCCCCAGGAAGGCTGCTAGTAGCCATAATTTTTAGTTTCTCCCCATGAGCATATTATCAGTGAAGATGCACAGAATAAAAAGGGATGGTGTGAAAGGAAGATTAGTTTGGACTACTTCTGAGCACGTGCTATGTATTAAGAACCAGAAGTGCAAGAGCGTAGGGCATTTCCAGAACATGTGTGACAAGTCAGAGTGCTTGTTTAAGCAATTCCAGCATGTTCTATCTGTGAGAAATCCCATGCTGTCTAGCTTGAAAGGAGAGAAATAAAAGTAATGCAGGATTTTATATTGCATAAGTCTTCCCTGGGTCTCCCTGCTAGCCAATTTAGCATTAACCCATACAGAGTCCCAATCCGATTGCGATGTTAAATTCACTTTCCCATTTGCCTTTTGGGGAGTTTGTTAGACCATCACTGGGTTGAGTTAGTAGTTCATAAAGTATATTTGTCACTTTTAGGGATGCTGCTAGTTTCTTAAACTGTGACCACTCCGGGGAATTTGCAATGTTAAAATTGGCACCGAGAACATTATGCAATGCTTCTCTGAGTTGCAGGTAATAACAGAAGTGGAATCTATACACAACAAATTTTAGTTTGAGTTCACTTAATGAGTTTAGATTTTTTGCATAATCAGCCAAGACATCAGCTAGATGGAGGATTCCCAGTTTGCCCGAAACCAGGTCATTTAGCATTCTCCTACTGTAGAAGAGCCCACAGCTCAGCACCATGGACACGGGGGGGGGGAGGTAAGCACTAGTCCCTTCACAAAAGAAAGGGTCATACAAGAGCTCGATAAGCTCAGGGTGAACAAGGCAATGGGACCTGATGGCATACATCCCAGGGTACTGAAGGAGCTTAGGGTAGAACTAGCAAAGCCATTATCAGAACTGTTTAGAGAGTCTCTGAGCACAGGAGAGGTCCCAGAAGATTGGAGAAGGGCTCATGTGATCCCACTCCACAAGAGTGGTAGCAGGGAAGTACAGACCAGTCAGTCTTACCTCAGTAGTGGGCAAGATTATGGAGGCACTCCTTAAGGAAAGGATAGTGCAACACCTGGAATCCACAGGAGCACAGTATCCAAGACAGCATAGGTTTACAAAAGGAAGGTCCTATCAAACTAATTTCATAGATTTCTTTGACTGGGTAACCAGAGTGGTGGACCAAGGGGGAGCAGTTGATGTCGCCTACCTTGACTTCAGCAAAGCTTTCGATACTGTTCCACATAGAAGATTGATTAATAAGCTGGGTAGGCTCAGGTGGGTCAGAAGTTGGCCAACTGGGTGGAAAACTGGTTGACGGGCAGAAAACAGAGAGTGGTGGTAAATGGTACACAGCCAGAAGAGATACAAGTCACAAGTGGGGTACCTCAGGGATCAGTCCTGGGGCCAGTCCTCTTCAATATCTTCATCAGTGACATTGTAGATGGACTGGAGGGTAAGGTTTGTCTGTTTGCAGATGACACCAAGATCTGCAACAGAGTAGATGATTCAGATGGGGTGGGCAGAATGAGAAGAGATCTGGATAAACTAGCAAAATGGTTGGAAGAGTGGCAACTGGGGTTTAATGCAAAGAAGTGCAAGATCATGCACATAGGGAAGAGAAACCCTGAAGCTACCTATATGCTGGGAAGGAAGTTGCTGGCAGTCATAAGGGAAGAAAGAGACGTGGCCATCATCAGCATTGCCGATGACCTGAAATCATCCAAGCAGACCACTAAAGCGGTAGATAAGGCTAGGGGATGTTAGGGTGTATTAGTAGGGGTATCACAAGTTGGAAGAGGGAGGTAATAATCCCTCTTTACAAGACACTGGTTAGGCCCCATCTGGAGTACTCTGTGCAGTACGGAGGCTACACCTTCACAAGGACATTAACCAAATTCAGGCAGTCCAGAGAAGGGCAACCAAAATGGTGCAGGGACTGCATCAGAAAACATATGAGGACAGATTAACGGAGCTCAATATGTATACCCTAGAGAAAAGGAGGGAGAAAGGTGATATGATCGAGGCATTCAAATACCTTAAGGGCATTAACAAGGTGAAAGAGTCTAACAGGTTTCAATATAAGAAAAATAGTAGGACAAGAGGACACAGCATGAGATTAGAGGGAGGCCAATTAAGGGGTAATGTGAGGAAGATCTTTTTCACAGAAAGGGTGGTGGATGCATGGAACGGCCTACCTCAGGAAGTGGTGGATATGAATACAGTGCAGGGCTTCAATCAGCCATGGGATATGCATAAGGGAGCAATACAGATGAGTATGAATAGATAGGCTATTGACAGAGCAAAGACCGATGGCACATTTATATGGTAGAAAAAGAAATGGGAAGACTGGATGGACCTTGCGGTCCTCATCTGCCATCAACTTCTATGTTTCTAAGAGATGAGGATTATTCCATAGGGGAAGTCAAGATTTGGAGGGTATCCTGAGTGATAGTAGATATAAATTTTCTGAAGCAATGTAATGGGCCATCTATAGTAGGATTATCTCTAACAGTTTTACGGGTCGAGATAAAAATGAAATCTAGTAGTTGAAATGGATTCAACAGGTAGGATTCCACAGTGAACCATGGTGGATGGTTGGATGGGTTGGGTGTCTGCAACCACTGCAGTGATTGTTTGGCGAGGAAGACCCAATAGTAATTCTCCCACCAAGACAAAACTAGACCTCCACTTTCTAGTGCGGCTCTGAGTTTACTAATGGATAGGTAGGGTGGGTTTTGCCCCCACAGAAACCTCCTTACAGAACTTTCTATCTTCTTAAAGTACTTTTTGTGAATGACTATAGAGAGATTTTGGAAAATATAGAATAACTTCGGGGAAACCATCATTTTTGACAGAGTTTATTTTCCCCTAGTAGTGACAGATTAAGTTTTCCCCACCTATCTAAGTCTTCTTGAATTTCTTTTAGTAAAGGTAATATGTTCAAATCCGCTAGTGATCTGAGGTTGTTACTTAGTATAATACCCAAGTACTGGATTTCATTTTTCAAAACACTACTCAAGAATGGATTTTTCAAGCTAACTTCTAAAATTTGGGGGCAAAAGAGTGGCATTAGCTGAGTCTTGTTCTTGTTGACTTTCAAGCCTGACAAAGCACCACATTCTTGAAGGAGAGTTTCCAGGGCACAGTACGAATCTAACGGCCTACTGAGAGTCAACAACTAATCATCTGAATATGCAAATACCTTCTGTGGTAACCTCCCAGTTTTCCCTCCGTATATCCTTGGGGAGTACATACTCACCTGAATCAGTGGCTCAAAGGATAAAATGAATAGGTACAGAGTGAGAGGACAGCCTTGTCTTGTTCCCCGCAATACACTGAAGGGAGTGGAAATTAAGCCATTGGTGATAACAGCTGCCCTGGGGTTACTATAAAGGAGAGAGACCCACTTTCCAAAGTTCTTGCTAAGGCCAAACTTCTCAAGTGCCACATGCATGAAGTCCCAACTGAAGGAATCAAATGCTTTGGACATGTCTAGTGAGACTGTCACGGCAGGTATCTTTTTATTATTAGAGAACCATATTGTGTTTATTAACCTTCTTACATTATTCACACCAGACACACCTTTTAGGAACCTGACTTGCTCTTTCCCCAACAATTTGCCTATTAAAAGCTGTATTCTGCTCATTAAGATTTTGGCCAGGATTTTATAGTCCTGGTTTAATAATGAAATAGGCCTATAATTAGAGCAGTCCAGCAGATCCTTCTCTTTTTTTTTGGTATTAGAGAGATGTAGGCCTCTGTCATAGAAAGTGGCAAAGTCTGCTTTTCCCAAGTTTCCTGAAATATTTTATGTAGAACTGTTGCTGTCATGGGGCACAGTAGTTTGTATACCTCTCCTGAGATACCATCTCGATTTGGGGCTTTGTTACTATGTAGACCCTTAACTGTGAAGTTAATTTCATCCAGCCAGATTTCTCTGTCCAGATCTCCGATTTCTTGCTCTGATCGACATGGCAGTTTCAGATAATTCAGAAATGTGTTGATTTGCATTTTTGGCCTAGTGCCCTGGCATTGGTAAAGTTTAGTATATTATGCGGAAAAAAACTCATAAATCCGTTTATCTGTAAAGACTATTTCTCCTGTACTGGACCGAATTCTTGGGATGGTTTTATGATTCTGTTGTTTTTTTAAGGAGGAATGCAAGTAGCTTACTTGCCTTTTCTCCAGATTCCCAATATGATTGTCGGGTACGAAATAGGGCATATTCAGCTGATGCAGTATATAATTAATGTCATATTTCAGGACAGTCATGGGCCTCAACAATTCTGGCCTATTCCCTATTTTTTGCTTGTAAAGTGCTTCGACAGATTTTAGCTCGGACTCTGGTTCCATCAAATTCTTTGGGCTAGCTCTTTTTTCCCCAAAAGAGTGGCTGATTACTCTACCCCTGAAGAATGCTTTAAAAGTTCCCCATAGGCACATTTATGGCACTTCAGTATTGTCATTAAAGTTGAAAGACTGTTATTTCTTTATAAAACCAGGTCACAAACTTTGCATCATTAGTTAAAGAGGTGTTGAAGTTCCATCTTGCTGTTTTTGAGTTTTGAATCCTCAAGGGTCAAATCTATACAAATGAGGGTATGGTCTGAGATTACAATGCTCTGGATGTTATCAAAGAAGATCAAGTTCTTAAGAACAGAAACATAGAAGTTGACGGTAGGAGACTGCTAGGTCCATCTAGTCTGCCCATTTGTTTTACACCTATTTTGACACTCAAGTTGCCCTTTGTAACCAGGGCTCCCTTGTGTCTATCCCATGCATTCTTGAATCCCCACAAAGTGTTGACCCCCACAACCTCTTGGGGCAGGCTATTCCAGGCATCCACCACTCTTTCTGTGAGGAAAAACTTCCTGGTGTTCGTAGAGAACCTCTCTCCTTGCAGCCTGGCATCATGTCGCCTAGTCCTGGAGCCCTTCTTGAAGTGAAAATGTTCCTGTGCCTGTACCTTGCTAATGCCTTTTATGTACCTGAATGTTTCAATCATGTCTCCCATTTCTCTTCTCTGCTCCAGGGAGTACATATTCAGTTCCCTAAGTCTTTCCTCATAGGACATGTACTGCAAATTCTGAATCATTTTTGTCATCTTTCTCTGTTCTGTTTCCACTCGGTCAATGTCATTCCTGAGGTGAGGCCTCCAGAATTGGACTCCATATTCCAGGTGAGGCCTGACCAGCAATCTATACAGTGGTAGTACCACCTCTCTCCTCCTGCTTGTGATTCCCCTCCCAATGCAGCCAAGCATTCTGTTGGCCTTCAAGGCTGCCTTCTCACACTGCTTACTAACCTTCAAGTCATCTGAGATTATGATTCCCAGATCTCGTTCCTGGTTTGAGGCCGCCAATCTTTCAACTCCTAGGTAATACTCCTTTCTTGATTTTTTCTTTCCTATGTGCATGACCTTGCACTTTTTGGTGTTAAATCTCAGCTGCCACACCCCAGACCATTCTTCTAGTTTCTTGAGGTCAACTTCCATCTTGTTGACTCTTTCTGAAGTGTCCACCCTGTTACATATCTTGGTGTTGTCTGCGAATATGTACACCTTCCCTTTCAGTCCATCAGCAATGTCTGCTATAAAAACATTGAAGAGCAGAAGCCCTAGGATTGAGGCCTGGGGCAACCCGCTGGTCAACCTGCCTTCTGTCGACTGCGTTCCATTAACCTGTACCCTCTGGGTTCTGTCTTATAAACAGTTTTGTGCCCATTTAACTACTTCTGGACCAACCCCTGTGTGGTCAAGCTTCTTTACCAGCCTTCTGTGTGGAACCGAGTCGAAGGCCTTACTAACGTCTAAGTAGACCACATCTACTGCCTCACCATGGTCCACTATTTTTGTAGTGTCGTCAAAAAACTCAAGCAGATTTGTCTGGCATGACCTACTTGCTGTGAAACCATGCTGTTTAGTGTCTTGTTGGCTGCTAGTTTCAAGGAATGCTATGATCCACTGTTTGAGTAGTGTCTCCATTAGCTTCCCTACTATAGTCTGTAATTACTAGCCTCTCCACAACTGCCCAATTTGTGAAGTGGAACCACTATTGCCTTTTTCCAGTCTTCGGGTACTACACCACTCTTCAAGGATTTCATGAACAGAAGTGCCAGAGGGGCTGCTAATTCTGCCCCCAGTTCCTTAAGGATTCTGGGGTGCATCTCGTCTGGTCCCATGGCTTTGTCTGCTTTTAGTTTATTTAGCACCTCTCATATTTCGGCTTCTGTAAAGGGACTCATGTCTACCCCTGGTCCTGGGGTGTTGTGTTTTTTCAGGGCTAGGCCACCCCCGGGTCCTCTTTGGTACACATGGAGCAGAAGTATTTGTTAAGGATTTCAGCTTTCTCTGGGTCATGCTTGGTGCATTTCCCTTTCTTCAGTAGCAGTCCTTACTATCCCCCCTTTTGCTTCCCTACATTCCCTAATGTATCTAAAAAATGATTTGTCTCCTCTCTTTGTCCCTTCTGCTATATTTTCCTGTGTCCAGGCTTTTGCCTTTCTAATTTGTTTGTTAGACTCTCTCATGTTTTCCTTGTACGACTCCCAGTCTTTCTTAGTTTTGGTTTCCTGGTGTATGCTGTATGCCTTCTTTTTTTCTTTGACTGTGGCAGCCACTTCCTTGGAAAACCATAGAGGATTTCTTTCTCTTTTTGCTTTGCTGACCCATCTGGCACATTGATATGTGGTAGTCTTTATTGCTCTCTTGAGTCTCCCCCACATGACCTCCACCTCCTCAACCTCTATTTCCATTAACTGGCTACTTATGTTGTTCCACATTTTTTGGAAGTCAGCCTTTCTGAAATCTAGCACCTTTATCTTTGAGTGGCTGGTGTTCTATGTTATGTTTACCTTAAAAATTACCATACGATGGTTGCTGCTGCCCATATGGCATTCTACTTCAATGTCACTGATCCTTTCTGAGTTTGTGAGGATAAGATCAAGAATGGCATCTCCCCTTGCTGGGGTTTTAACAAGTTGGCACAGTCCCACGCCTTGTAGTGAAAATAAGAAGTCCCTACCTCTTCTTGTTGCTGTCGTTAGCATGCTCCAGTTAATATCTGGTAGGTCAATGTCCCTCACCAGTATTACTTCACCTTCATCAGACATTTTGTGGATTTCATCTATAAGGTCTTTGTCTCCTTTATCTCTTTGATTTGGGGGCCTGTACACAACGTCGATTCTGAAGGGTTTTCCCCTGCCCATGCCTACTGTTAGCCACAGTGATGCGAAGTCCCCAGGTTGCCCTTTTACTTCTGTGGCTTTTATTTCCTCCTGAATGTAAATGGGTACCACCCCTCTTTTCTTTGCTCTGCCTATCTTTTCTGAACAGATTGTAACAGGGAATGGCCGTATCCCATCCGTGGTTTTCCGTGAACCAAGTTTCTGTTACAGCCACCCAGTCAAACCTTTCTGTTTCCAAAATGGCTGTGAGTTCAGGAAGTTTGTTGGTTAGGCTTCTAGTATTTGCAACCATTGCCTTCCAGGAATGAACATCCTCTTTGGCTTGAGGTTGTACCTTCTTCCTGGACTGCTCCAGTTTTCTCTTTCCAGCCAAGAGATTTTGGTGGTTGCTGATTCAAGTGAATGTTGGCTCTGATTTGTTTTCTGAGGATGTATGCGTGCATTTGGAATTTTGGGGAGTGATGACCAGCCCACCGATGGCAGGGGTGTGAGCTGTATCATACTCTCCTTGATTTAGTTGAAACTACCTGTATATACATCAAATTTTTGTTTGCGTGCTCGCACACATTCTCTGTTTAGGTGCAATCTGTTATATTTAAAAAAAAGCTCTTTTCCAAAAGTTGTGCCAGTTCCCCATGTAGTGGTATCATTTGTCATGGCACCAATCACGCAGCCATGAGTTGAATTCACCTACTTCAATCTCTCTGACTCGCTTGGTGCTTTTTCCTTTTTCTCCCACATTGGCAGCACTTCTGGAAGGCTAAATTGGATGGAAGGGAAGAAAGTTTGTTGGCCAGGTCCTCAAACTGTTTCTTGGCCTCCTGAACTGTGTGATTTGTCAAGTCATTGGTACCAAGGTGTATTGTTATAGATGTAACGTCCCCTGATTCATGCACAATTGTCTTTATGCGCTTAGTGTCCCTACTTGTAGAGGCTCCTGGTAGACACTTTACCACAATGTCGCTTTTAACATTTTGTGTTAGGTGGTGCTCCACTCCTCAGATCATGGAATCCCCAATTATGAGAACTTTGCTTTTGTTTATATTTGTGTTATTTGTATTTTGAGTTTTAGTATTTTTGCTGTTTTTGCATTTGGTTTTGATATTGTTGTTGGTTATATTTTGAGTATTAGTATTTTTGGTTTTATTGTAGTTTGTATTGGTTTTAATTGGCATGTTAGCCTTTTTTGGTGGTTTGATTTCTTTACCTTGTATTACTTTGTCTGTGGTTGGTAGCAGTTGAGAGAAGCTGTTTTTTGTTTGGATGGCTGGGAAATGCTCCTGGTTTTTGAATCCTTCCTGGGCCTCCTATGATGCCTCTTTTTCCTTATCACCTGCCAGTCTCTGGGCCCTGCTTTGAGTCCTGGCCCCTGGCTGACATGCTGGTACTGGTGTGGGGTTGAGGAGGTGTGCTACAGAGTTTCCTGTATTGGAGATCATACATTAGAGTCCAAGCATCCTGTAGTTGGGCTGCAAGATCTGCTATGGCGCAACACGTACGGCAGGGTCCTGGTTGCCATTTGTAGATCCTACTGTACAGTGCACTGCAGTTTCTGCAACTGACAAGGCCCATTTTTTTTTTGCTTTGTTTTAGTTCAGAGATAGTGCTGGTTCCTGTTTCTTGGCAGGAAGTGTGTATGAAAAGAAAACAGAACAGTGAGTTGTTTTTATTTTGTTTTTGTTTTTTTTTTTGTACCTTACTACCTCCTATTAGGTGACAAAAAAGAAAACAGAACAGTGATTTTTTTTTTTGTTTGTTTTTTGTACCTTACTACCTCCTATCAGGTGTTGTGGGTGGCGCTACATGGTTATAAAGCAAGAGTACTCGAGGAGGGTGGGTGGGCGTATCTGACTGTTCCCTGTATGCTGTAGAAAACAATCAGGTAATTGTTGAACAGATGAGGTCTAGCTTGTACTCCTGCAAGGTAAGGAGGAATCTGGTTACTAGCTCAGTTGTTCTGCCATTTGGCTCAGAACAGCTCTGTGGAGTCCCTGCTGCTTGCAGTAAAAACCCCTGCCTGTGGTTCATGTGTCCTGGCTCCCTGCTGCTGTGGGGGAGAGGGGACTGATCCACTGGCTGCAGGACAATACCTGCCCTTCTCAAATGCTGGAGTGCCCAGGGAACTGCTGTAGCAGAAGTCACTGACGAGAGTTGAAGCCGCCGCTGAGATGGAACCTGGATGCGACTATGCTGCGGTGAGTTCCGTTTGTAGCGCTTCAGTTGGCAGACCTGCAGGCAAGAGTGTGGGAGAATTTAAATCTCCTACAGTAGACATTAAGGCTAGGGGCTGGACCACACTTAGCGTATGCCTCCTAGGGTTCCCTTTGTGTCTGATCTGTTCTGCTGGAGAGAATTGAAAGGATCATACTAAGGAATTAAATGGAGCTGAAAGGCAAAATGCCCATAATAGCTCCTATATTACATATAGTAGGTCAAATTTTTATTAACCAATAAAAAGTTATCTACTCTACTTTTAAATATATTTTTATTATTACTGACAATAACTGTTGTTGGTAATTCACTCCCTGGTTTAACAATCCTTTGTGAAAATAAACAGGCTCTTTTTTTGGATTTTGCTCTAGATATTAATAACTGAAGTGGGTGTCCTCTTGTGTTAATCACTACTGTATCTGTTTAAAATCTAGGCCACGCTCTGTTATGAGGGACTGATCGTTAATGATATCCCAAGCTAATAGCAGATCACCTCTCAGCCTACAGAGCTCAAGTGACATCAAGTTATATTTGGAAAGTCTTGCTCCACAGGACAGAGTTTTATCTGAGCAGATTGATTTTATGACTTTTCTATGAAATGTGTCTATTGAATGGTATTTAAATGAAACTGAACACTGAAAAAAAAAGTCTAAATTTTTATTTTTTTTTTACTTCTAGTCAGTTCAAGTAGGAAGTGGGCGGTGACATGCTGAACCTATATAAGAGGAGGACCCGGGGGTGGGGGGCAGAACCTTTGTTTCTCCTTCCTGCTGAAAAAAACAATCAGTTTGTTAAGGTCTGCCACTTAGTAGCACAACTAGAGACTGGAGGAGAGAAGGTCTCTCTCTCTCTCAGTTGGTGAAGATCAGTGAAGCTCAACAGACACTAAAGCTAAGAGCTGGACTGCACTTGGTGTATGCCTCCTAGGGTTGCCCTTTGTGTCTGAGTTGTTGCTTGTGGTTGTTTCTGGCTGAGAGCTTTCTATTAGGTGACCATTATTTCAGTAGTGAGTACAGCAGACAGTAAGGCTAGGGGCTGGGCCGTTCTTGGTGTATGCCTCCTAGGGGTGCCCTTTGTGTCTGAGCTGTTGCTACCGACTGAGAGCTTTCTATTAGTCGACCGCTATTTCAGTAGTGGTACAGCAGTACAAATGCTGATTTACATACAGCAGTCAGGAGTTCTGTGTAAGTGTTCCAACTGCTCCTTATGCTGAGAGAGCAACTGCTGGCTGGATCTGAGCAGAGCGATTAAGGAGAGAGGTCACCTCAGTGGTGCTAGGAGCCTGAACTGTGCATTCCAAGGGAGATTCAGCCAGGTAGAACTGCTGTCAAGGAATCCCTGCTTCTGCGCCTGTCGGAGTCTGCCTTTCCTCCGTGACTGGTCTCTCTCCCAGTCAGTGAAGATCAGTGAAGCTCAGCAGATAGTAAGGCTAGGGGCTGGACCACTCTTGGTATATGCCTCCTGGGGTTGCCATGCTCGCTCTGCTCAGACCCAGCCAGCAGCTGCTCTCTCAGTATAAGAAGCAGTTGGAACACTTACTCAGAATTCCTGGCTGCTGTATGTAAATCAGCATTTGTACTGCTATACCAACTACTGAAATAGTGGTTGGCTAATACAAAGCACTCAGCCAGAAGCAACAGCTCAGACACAAAAAGCAACCCTAGGAGGCTCACATCAAGAGCGGTCCAGCCCCTAGCCTTACTGTCTGCTGAGCTTCATTGATCTTCACCAACCCACTACTGAAATAGTGGTCAGCTATTAGAAAGCTCTCAGAAGGAAGCAACAGCTCAGAGACAAAGGGCAACCCTAGCAGGCATACAACAAGAGCAGTCCAGCCCCTAGACTGTCTGCTGAGCTACACTGATCTTCACCAACTAGGAGAAAGATCAATCAAGGAGGGAAGGCAGACTCCAACAGGTGCAGAAGCATGGATTCCTTGACAGCAAATCTACCTGGGAGAATCTCCCTTTGAGTATACAGTCCGGGCTCCTTTCTCTGCTGAGGCGACTTCTATTCTCGCTAGCTCTGCTCAGACCCAGTCAGCGGCTGCTATCTCAACATAAGGAGCAGTTGGAATACTTACCCAGAATTCCTGGCTGCTGTATGTAAATCAGCATTTGTACTACTGTACCCACTACATTTTGCTTCAGTTTTCAGAAGCAGCAGCTAAAAGCTGAAAGGGAGCTAGCATTTGCTTTTAAAAGCACCTCATTTTGGAAAGGGAAGCTAGCAGCTAAAAGGGAGCTAGCATTTGCTTTAAAAAGCACCTCATTTTGGAGAAAAAAGCTAGCAACTAAAGGGAGCTAGCATTTGCTTTTATTAGTACCTAATTTTGGAGAGGAAGAGGGCAACATCTTCTCTTCTCTTCTTTTTGTGTGTGACTGATTGCCCTCACCCCAAGCTCCATATTTCCTTTATAGGCAGGACCTGTGCCATCACTCCTACTGAACACTTCCTGGTGACAGAGAAGGTCAACTTCTGTCATTATAGCATAAAAGAAGACAGAAAAAATAGGGAACAAAAAGAAAACAAACAGTAAGTAAATAGTTCAAAGAAGCTGCATTTGAAAGGAAGAGCACAAATCTCGCAAAATCTCATCATCATGTAGGAAATGCCTCGCCAGAATGTTCAACTTGGGGATACTACACTGTGATGTCTGTGGAGTACTCCTCTCCCAGGAACACTTCGGGAGGACAAGTCATTGTCCAGTACGCATGAAGATACATGACCTGCAGGCCCAGCTTGTAGCAGCCTGGAATGAAATTGAAAGGCTTCAGCAACATTTGACTTGGAGCACACCATTCCCCCACTTCAAAGATCCACAGGACCAGAAGGCTGGAAAATGGTGAAAACAGGACATGGAAAACCAGCAAAGAAAAGCATGGACAACACAACTCGAGACACTCCAATTAGGACAACAAATCGCTTTAAGCAACTAGCAGACAGGAATCAGTCAGCTCCGTTTAAGGGGGATGCTAGTACCATCAAGGAGGGTGAAGACTGCAACAACCTCAACAACCAGCAGCAGACCTCTGCAGGACAGTCAATGAACCATCAAGGGGCAAAGAGTGCAGCAACCTCAACAACCAGCAGCAGACCTTAGCAGGTTAGTCAAAGAACCAAGAAGATCCTGGTAACCAGTGACTCCACAATCAGAGGAATGGAATCCTGGATGCAAAAGTACTCATAGAAGAGGGTGACAGCCAGATGCCTTCCCGGTACCTCAGCAACAAGAGACTGCGAGCGCATCAGGATAATTGCGGACAGGGAAGAAGGAGACATGAGAATTCTGGTACACATTGAAACAAATGATCTGGCTGACCAGACGGTGGAGGATGCAAAACGGAGAATAGAGAAGCTAGGAGATAGGCTTTCAACAACTGAGACCACAGTAGCCTTCTCAGAAGTCTTGCCTGTATGAGGTAAAGAAGGCAGCATAGAAAGAATCAGACTGGAAACAGACAAGTTCAACAACTGGTTGAACAGCTGGTGCCACGCAAGAGACCTCTATTTTATTAGAACCTGGGGGTATTTCTGGGATAGATCACTCTTCAAATGGGACGGACTTCACCTCACACAAGAGGGACCAAGAGCACTGGCCCTGAAGATGTTAGTATACTCGGACCATTTAAACTAATCGGAAGGGAGGCTAAGGCATGGAAACAGGTAGTGAGCCATGCCAAACCCTTCCCCAACAGGAAAACTGAGAGCAAACATAAGTGCACCAATCACATCAGGACAAACAAAGCATACAACAAAGGGCCAGCATCAGAAAAACAACACAAGGGATCATCAGCAGGAAAAAGGGAAACAAAACCGCCCAACAATCATGATGCTAGCTCATGATAAGGAGCCTGCCTCAATGCTAGGAGTCTGAGCAACAAGATCAGTGACCTCCAGACTCTAGTGGCAGATACAAAGGTTGATCTGGTAGCTATTACCAAAAGCTGGGCAATGGACAACAATTAATGGGACCTGGCCATCCCCGGCTATATACACTGTTTAGAAGGGACAGACAGGTGGGAAGAAGTGGGAGGGTTGCCCGCCATGTGAGGGAGGGCATTGAAGCAGCAGAGGATGAAAGCACCAAAGCTAGAGGGAGTGCCTGAAGTCACTCTGAGTCCACTTAGCCACCAATGCAGGAAATAAATTGTGCATAGAAACATAGAAGTTGATGGCAGATAAGGACCACAAGGTTCATCCACTTTGCCCATTTATTTTTCTGCCTTATGAATGTGCCATCGGCCTTTGCTCTGTCAATGGCCCATCTATTCATACTCATCTGTATTGCTCTCTTATGCCTATCCCATGCCTGTTTGAAGCCCTGCACTGTATTCATATCCACCACTTCCTGAGGTAGGTCATTCCATGCATCCACCACCCTTTCTGCAAAAAAGAACTTCCTCACATTACCCCTTAATCAGCTTCCCTCTAATCTCATGCTGTGTCCTCTTGTCCTGTTATTTTTCTTATATTGAAACATGTTAGACTCTTTCACCTTGTTAATGCCCTTAAGGTGTTTGAATGTTTCAATCATATCACCTCTCTCCCTCCTTTGCTCTAAGGTATTCATATTGAGTTCAGTTAATCTGTCCTCATGTGTTTTCTGATATAGTCCCTGCACCATTTTGGTTGCCCTTCTCTGGACTGCCTCAATATGGTTAATGTCCTTGTGAAGGTGTGGCCTCCAGTACTGCACACAGTACTCCAGATGGGACCTAACCAGTGTCTTGTAAAGAGGGATTATTACCTCCCTCTTCGGACTTGTGATACCCCTACTAATACATCCCAAGAGCCTTACCTACTGCTTTAGAGGTCTGCTTGGATGATTTCAGGTCATTGGTGATGATGATGCCCAAGTCTCTTTCTTCCCTTGTGACTGCCAGCAACTCCCCATAGGTGTGATATACAGACTACCAAGGCAGGGAGAGGGGAAAGATGAACAATTAGCTGAGGAGTTAAAAAATATGGCTGGTAAAGGTTGCATAGTGGTGGTTGGTGACCTTAATCTGCCAGATGTGGACTGGACTATCCCAGCAGCCCAGAGCTCCAGAAGTCATGCTTTACTGGACTCATTCCAGGACTACCTGCTGTCTCAACTAGTGAAGGACCGACCAGGGGATGCCGTCTTGGATCTGATCCTCACAAACTCTGAGGAAATTAGATCTGTGAGAGTGGAAGAACCCTTGGCAAATAGCGATCACAACACAGTCTGGTTTGAAATAACCATGGGCGCTACTAAAACCACATCAAGCACAGAGGTGCTGTGCTTTCAGAAGGCTGATTTTGGTAAACAGAGGCAGATTGTGAGGGATAAGTTAACAAAGATCAGAGACAAGCCAGACATGGAGGAAATATGGAAAGATATTAGGGATACCGTTCTAGAGGCAAAAAGGCTGCATCAGGACTACAGCAAAGAAACATAGGTTTAAAGACTACTGTGGTTCTCCCCTCCAGTAAGAGAGGCAATCAGGGCCAAACAGAGTGCATACAAATGGTTCAGGCAACATAAAGGGGAAGGGAGTGAGAGGATTACACTCAGAAAAGTAAGGAGTCCAGGAAAATAGTGAGGGAGGCCAAGGCAGCAAAAGAGCTGTATATTGCTCATGAGGTCAAATCAGAGAAGAAAACTTTTTTCCACTATATCAGCAAAAAAAGGAAGAAAGGGGAAGGAAATGTAAAGTTAAAAGTGGGGGATGAAGCTCTGGAGGACGGCAGACAAAAAGCAAAGGCCCTAAATGAATACTTTTGCTCGGTATTCATAAGAGAGAATCAGGGCCCACTGCCAGACAGCAGTATCAGAGCCGAGACCAAAGGGGTTCAGAGAATGTGCACCCAGGAGTTCACCACAGACAGGATCAGGAACAGCCTTTCAGACATCAGACCTGACAAGGCCCCCTGGCCCTGATTGTTTACAAGAGTGGTCAGGGAGCTTGCAGAAGAGCTGGCACACCTGTTCAACAGGTCACTGGAGTCAGGTATAGTTCCAGGCAACTGGAGGGTGGCTGACGTGGTGCCACTGCACAAGAGTGGAGACAAGGAAGAGACAAGTAACTATAGACCAGTCAGACTCACATCAGTAGTTGGTAAACTTATGGAGGCCCTTATCAAGCAAGATCTAGTGGAATACCTCTAAGTAAATCACCTTCAGAACTACAAACAACATGGGTTTGTGATGGGCAGGTCATGTCAAACAAACCTTATTACGTTATATGATGAAGTGACCAAGGAGATGGACAGGGGTCATGTGGTGGACTTGCTTTACTTTGACTTCAGTAAGGCATTTGACACAGTCCCACATAGATACCTCTTAAAAAGCTAGAAGACCCTGGGGGAGCATAACAGATAGTAAAGTGGGTACGGAGTTGACTGAGAGACAGGAACAAAGGGTGGTAGTAACTGCGGTGAAATCTAACTAGAGGTAGGTCACTAGTGGGGTGCCTCAGGGGTTGGTCCTGGGGCCAGCCCTCTTCAATGTATTCATTAGTGACATCAGTGAGGGCATAAATGGCAACATTGCCCTGTTTGCAGACGAGACAAAACTCAGCAGAACAGTGAATAGTACGGAGGGAGTCAGACAACTGCAGGAGGACCTTAACAAGTTGAAAAGGTGGTACCAAATATGGCAATTAAACTTCAATGCTAAGAAGTGTAAGGTGAAGAACCTGAGTAGGGCCAACCCCAAGACAGAATACTGGCTAAAGGGAGTCCAGCTGAGCTCCTCTGCCGAGGAACATGATCTGGGAATCATCATTAGGGATGACCTCAAGCAGCAAAGTCAGTGCAATAAGGTTTACAGCAGGGCTAGCAGGGTGTTAGGATGCATTGGCAGGGGGATAGACAGCAGGGACAGGGTGGTGATTCTACCACTTTACCAGTCATTAGTGAGGCCTCATCTGGAGTACTGTGTACAATTCTGGAGGCCTCACCTAAGAAAGGACATTGACAGATTGGAAATGGTCCAGAGAAAGGCAACAAAAATGATACATAGCCTTCAGGAAATCACCTATGAAGACAGGCTTGGGGATCTGAAATTGTACTCACTAGAGACTAGGAGGGAGAGGGGGAATATGATTGAGACCTTAAAGGCATCAACAAGGTGCCAGAAGCACAGCTTTTTACCAGGAACGTCAATTCCACTACAAGAGAGCACGAATGGAAATTGAAGGGTGGAGTGTTCAAGAAGGACATCAGAAAGTATTACTTCTCAGAGAGGGTGGCTGAACCTTGGAATAGATTACCTCCTGAGGTGGTGGCTGCAAAGTCAGTATCAAGCTTTAAGCATGGGTGGGACAAGGCTCGGAAACAAACACATGGCACTGGCAAGGGCTAGGCTGGGTGTCTAGGAGGACAGAACACCGGTGCACAATAGGTCTCGGGATACCTCGTTTGGGCAGACTCGATGGACCACAGGTCCCCTTCTGCCATCATCTTCTATGTTTCTATGATGCCTCCATTAGAAAATCCAGGGGCCAAGGCTCCCACCTGCCATGGATCTAAGTTGAGCTGCTTGCCTGCTTCCATGCCATAGACCAAGTTTAGAGGGTTCATAAGGCCAGTGACTCCCCTGCTGACCTGACAATTTATCAGGCCCTATGCAATGCCTGTACTAGAGTTACTAGACTTGCAAAGGCCAATTACTTTGCATCCATTTCCAGAACAATTTCAGACATCCCTCCAAGTTCTGGAAGGTTACTCACTATTCTCCCTGCTTACCAGGTCCCTCTCTCCAGTTCTCAAGCTGGGTAACACCACATTCCTGATCCTCTTGCTGTTGCCTCTTACTTTAACTCCTTCACATCCTGTGCTAGATCCCTCATCTTCTCCTCTCCTCTCCTCTCCCTGTTCCCTCCCTTCTCCTTTTCCTCCTCTCCTTCTTCCACCCCTTCCCTCCCCTTCCCCTCTCCTTCTCTCTCTCACCACTCTGGCTGCTAGACTCAAGGCTCTTCTTGCCCTGAACCCCTTCCAAGGTCTAAGCCCTGATGGACTGGACCCTACTTGCCTCCATTTCTCTGCTCCTGCTATTGCTTTCCCTGTCACTCCTGTCCTCCATCTCTCTTTTGCTGTGGCCACTGTTGCTGATATCTGGAAACATACTAAGGTCATTCCCTTTCCCAAATGGGGTTATCCATCCTCTTCTGGGAATTATAGGCACATTTTCCTTCTTCCCTCCCTGTCCAGGCTCCAGGAACACCTTACCCTCTGCTAACTCTCCTCTCTCCTTGACTCCTTTTTTTTTTTTTGATTAAATGTACTTTGCTGATTTTTTCAACAGTACATACACAGACATAACAAACAATATACAAACTGAACAAGATCCCTCATAAAGCACACTCTGTTGGTTCAGTAAATTTCCGATTCATCTGACATATTTATACATGGGTTAATTACATAACACTTAATTACTGTATGCATCCAAAGGTCTGACACACCAAGTAACCATCTCTGTCTAACATGTGAGTACTGATATCATGATTTCTGCTCTTGCCACTTTAATACAGTCTTCCATTTATAATACTGAAAATAACTTTCAAAATTAGGCTCAATAAACTTGCATTGACGTCGTTCCCGCACTGGTCCTAAACTGACATCACAACACGAGGAAGCGTGGGGATGGCACAGGCAATCATTAAATGGAAGGGATCGAGCGGCTAGCCCCTTCAGGGGAAAAACATGATCCCTTCCCTTCCGTGTGGGGCAATGCTTATCCTTTTAAAAGTGCTATGGAGGAACTCCTCTGCAGGCAAGGAAGCCTCCCATTTGTTTAAATCCAGGGCTGCAAATACTGGCGAAAGGTGCTCTTTAAGTGATGCTTATAATCAACTGTTATGCAAATAGATGGGGTGAAGGCTTAGTCTAGCTCTAACAATGGGTCCAAACTTTCCTTAATGGGTTGCCATAAAGGTTGCGCTTTATGACATTGCACAATATATTAAGTAAGGTGCCCTGGGTTTTGTTGCACCTCGTGCAGACATCAGATTGTAATTTCTTGATCTTGTGAAACTTTACTGATGTGAAATACATATGATGTGCTATTTTTAGCTGCGTCAGCCTATAAGTATCAATTTGACATATTTACTTATTTATTGAATTTTGTTGACCAGGTAGGCCCACTGAGTCTAGAAGTCCCATTTTCAGGGGCGAATGGGGAGGGTACAGATGGTAACCAACTGAAGCGGAACCAGATTGAGCTGTTGGTGGTATTTTTAGTGAATGTCTTCCCAAATCTGTTGCCAGTCATATTCTCCGTGGGCTCTTAGAAGCATAGTTTGCCAATATGGGGATATGCCATCTACTGTATTAGTTGTCAGATCATATATCCCTCTGTATAGGTTAGAAATTGGATGTGACAGCAATGTTCAATTAACCCCTGGGTGTATAGTTCCACTCTTGCCCCTAACATATTTTGTTATCACATCGATAACCTGGAGGAATGGGAACACTGTTCTAGTTCTTACTTGATGACTTTGTTGAAATGTGTGAAATTTAATTAGTTTATCATCAACAAGAAGTTGTTCCACCCACGTTAGGTTAAGGGTAGTTAATGGGGGAGCATTAATTTGCTTCCATTAATAGGTTGGGGTTGTGAATCAAAGGTTGCCTGCATTCTGTGGTAGCTTGTAGTTTTAGTAAGTCACATAGCTGCACATTTGTCTGTATGGAGGATGCTACAGATGTTTCCTTTAGTTGTCCAGAGAGTTTTTTTATTTTATCTAAGGTATCGGAATTGCAACCTTTTGAGTCAGAGACTCATTTACAAAGGCTCCACATCAAATCACATCAGACATAGCAGACTTACATATAACATAGAATACAGTAATAACAAGATACAATAGTGGTGCACAAGAATTTCTATACAAAGTAGTAGTTAAGGTTATTGATACAATTACTCAAGTTTAGCAGGTGAGTGTAGAGAAGTCCTATACATGGCAGTAGTTAAGGTTTTCATAGTAGTATTCTTAGTGAAAAAGAAACTAGCACTCAGGATACAGTAATAGCCAGGAACTTTTGTCCTTGCCTGGAGGGGCGAACATAGACTGCCAAGCTGGCAGGCAGGTGAGGAGGAGAGTTACGGGCAGTCACAACTGCGGGACATGAGGAGGTGGTGACGGAGGGAGGTTTTGAAAGGGCCAGTCCTTAGTTCAGAGGTGGTCACAGCAGGGAGGGAGTTAAACCAGGTCGGGGCTCTGTAGTGAAAGGACCTCTGAGCCTGGGAGGTAATGACTCTGGGAAGGTGGAGGAAGGGCTTGGAGGAACTACAGGTCGTGAGTGTGGGGGTGCAGGATGGATGATTGTGGACAATCCAGGAGAGGCTAGCCCTGTTACAATTTTCTTGGCAAACAGGCATGACTGGTAGCAAATATGTAGTACAGAACACTCCTCAGATGTGTGCACAAATAAACCTTGGTGCAGAGAGTGTGGTTGCTAGCCCCTACCAACAGTGAACAAAAAATCCAAATAAACTCTGCACTCTCGTACCAGTAAAGTTGCAAACAGACACCAACCTTCTTTTTCTTTCCACAATACTGTGAAGTTTTATTATATGATGTCTGAATTCACAAATAATACTTTCTGCTCCATGAATTCCAGTTTACAGCTAATATAAGTGCATCCAACAAACATTGAATCCCAGCGTTTCAACCACATGTGTGGTCCTCCTCTGGGGATGAATAGTGCTATGAAGTATTTCCTTTTATAGCCAATCTGCCATATAATTAACTACCCCTATTGGTTAATTGGCAGAAAAACTTTTTTCATAAAAAGTGACTCTGATGGGATCTGAACCTTCGGTCTCAAAAATCAATTTTAGTGGATTTTAAAGTTTTTTAACCTTCTTTGTCATTCAAATAACTTTTCTGTAATTAAATATCAGGTGTAAAAAACTTATTTAAACCATTTTTCCAAAATGTCTAACTCTATGCAAATCATCATAACTTGATGATTTGCATAGAGATAGAAATTGGAAAATGATTAATAATTTTACACTGAAATTAATTAAAGAAAAGTTGTTTGTAACAAGAAAGGTTAAAAACTTTAAAATCCACTAAAACAATTTTTGAATGAATTCGAGATCTATCAAACACCACTTTTATGAAAAAGATGTTCTGCCAATTAACCAATAAGGTATTTAATATATGGCAGATTAACTATAAAAGAAATCTCATACACTATTCATCCCTGAGAAGACCACACCTGCGTGGTCGAAGAGCTGGATTCAATGTTTGTTGGATGCACTATATTGGCTGTAAACTGAATAAATGCATCAGAAAGTTCTTGCATCATATAATAAACTTCATAGTATTGTGAAGAAAGAAAGAAGGTTGGCGTCTGTTTGCAACTTTACTGGCACAAAGATGCAGAGTTTGTTTGGGATTTTTGTTCACTGTTGTAGGAAAACCCTACACTCTGCCCAAGGTCTATTTGTGCACACGTCTTAGGAGTGTTCTGGACTACATAATTGCTTTTGTGACGGTGTAGCCTGGGTTTGTTTTAACTAAACGTTCCTTAAACCAGTGCTGACATGCTTTCTAAGAGCTCCTGAGTTTAAAAATGAACACAAAGCACTAAGTGCATTCAATTAAAAGGCAAACTTCTTTAAATTCACAACCTAATCAAGCTTTTGAGCCTCAAGTGTGTTGAACTCTTAGAGGAAAGCTTTGGAATGTCTCGAAAAATAAGTTCTGATCGAAATAATACAGAAAGTGAATCGGAGACTGACACTGAAATAGAATCTGAAAGTATTTGTGAATTAGAAGATTTGGCTATGAGGAAGCTTCGGGCTAAAGGCAAACTTGGCGGTTTAGAAGGACATTCTATATCTGCATCTGCATCTGGGACAACTGGTGAGCAGACTGAAATCTTTGATTTAAGAAAACTATTCAAACAACTGGAAAAACTTAGCATTTCAGAACTTAATCTTACTTACGATATAATTACCCTGGAAACTTATTTAGAGAGGTCCCAAGTACCAAGGAGCTTGTGCTTGAATAAATTACCTTCTTGTGGTCTTGAAAACTTTACAAGGAAAGAAGAATGGGAACAAGCAGCTGCTAATTGCTTACGTACATTCTTGGAGCTGATAACTGCAGAAGACAATGATAAATACAAAAACGTGAGAGAAGAATTGGAGAATATCAGGAAAGTTATAAATAAGTTAACTTCCAAACCAGGATTGAAAACTCTTGCTGATAAGATAAAGTTAAAATTAATAAAACATGAAGAGGATTTAATTCTTAAAAAGCAAACTAAATTGGAAAGAGACGCTACTGATTACAGCTTGGTGCATATATTATCCTGGCCAAGATCCTCACGTTCCTTTTTGTAGAGGGCGCTCTGTATCAAAAAAGGAAAAAATCACTATCAATGAGGAACCAGAAGTTCGTGCAAGAAAGGAAGTAGAAAGGAAAGCAGCAAAGAACTTGGAAACCGAGGAACAAGACAGCGTTCGTTTACAGGATTCTAATGCTATAAAAAACAAGAAAAAGGCTTCAAAAAATGGAAAACGAAGAGAGGCAGGAAAGGAAGGTCGAGATCGAGAATTAAGGAGCAACAACAAGAAACCCTAGCAGTAATTAATCTCACTCAGGTAAAACTGACTGATACACAAACAAGATTGTTACAGAAGGGACTTAATTTTGCTCCATCTAGAGAGTCTGATCATTTTAAAACACAGGTGGATCTGTATAAATTTTTCAGAAAAATCAGACTTAGGGAATATCATGCAAAGCAAAAATTAGTAGCAATGGGATATGATGTGTCAATGCAGGAAAGGGAAGGGGATGGGGTACACAGTAGTGAAATGCATAATGAAGTAGACCCTGTAATGATTAACTTATTATTAGATTTAGAAGATTCAACTGCTGATATAGAGAATATCACAAAAAATATAGTGGAAAATTATGTTGAAAGTGATATTTTTGCTTTGGAAAGTTTGTTAATATCAGCTGGAAACTCTGATAATAATATAGAAGGGGAAACCATTCATTTAGAGAGACAAAGTTGTTTCAAAACCCCCTCTCAATTCTGTCCTTATAGTAACAACCCTGTTATTAGAAATTATGAGTCTGTGGTATTAAGAGAGGTTGATTTAGTAATCAAAAATAAAGATCAAAAAAGAGACAACTTGACAATATTAGAAAGAAAAGCTTTAAAAGAACTGTCTGAATACTCAGTTGTTATTAAACAGGCAGACAAAGGGGGAAATATTGTCATAATGGACAACAAAGATTATGAAAATAGTGTTAAGAACATTATCAATAATGCTACAGTATATAAAAAATTACCTAAAGATCCAACTGATGCCTTTAAAATTGAACTCTTAAGACTCTTAGAATGGGGTAAAAAAAAACAGGTCGGATAAGGGAAGATGAAATAAAATATATTTTCAATGACACACCTACCTTGTGCACACCTTACATGCTTCCAGAAATTCATAAGGATTCCCAAAACCCGCCTGGATGACCTATTATATCAGGGATGGGATCTTTAATGGACAATTTAAATCAATTTATTGATTTTTTCCTTAAAAAATGTCTTAAGGACATTAAATCTTATCTTAGAGACACTATGGACGTCCTGGACAAAATATCAAATCTTGAATGGGAGCCAGAAAATTATTGGTTATGTATTGATGTAGAGTCACTTTACACTAGTATAAAGCATGAGGATGGAACTGAAGCATGCTCATACTTCTTGGAAAACAACTTAAAATACCAACATGTTCCCATTGAATTCATATTAACAGCACTTGATTTTGTTTTAAAACATAATTATTTTTAATTCAATGGTGACTGCTACTTACAGTTAGAAGGAGATGCTATGGGGGCAGCAATGGCCCCCAGTTATGCGAATCTTTTTCTGGGCCATTGGGAACAAACCTTTGTTTTTGAAGAAACAAAAAATCCATATTCAAAAAACATGAAAAGATGGGACCGTTTTATTGATGATATACTTTGTATATGGCAGGGTCCCGAAGAAGAAATTGGATTCTTTATGAATTGGTTGAATGCAAATAACAATAAAAATCTGAAGTTTACTTTTTGTTACAACAGAAAATAAATCAACTTTTTAAATATAACCTTGTTCACAGACAATGATAATAACATTCAGACTAAAACTTACAGGAAGGAGATGGCAACTAATAGTTTGCTTAGAGCTGATAGCTCTCACCCTAGGTCCTTAGTAAACTCCATTCCATATGGACAATTTCTAAGGATTAGAAGAAATTGCTCAAAAAATGAAGATTTTGAAAAACAAACAGATGAAATGATAAAAAGGTTTGACGTAAGAGGCTATAAAAAGGAGATTTTGTTGAGTGCAAAAGAAAAGGCCAGGTCACAGTGTAGGGATTAGTTGCTTACACCGGAAAATAAAGAGATTGTAGAGAAAAAAAGCAAATATTCCTGTCACATTTGTGACACAATACAGCAATCAAGCTGGTCAAATTGGGGCCATTGTGAAAAAATTTTGGCCAATGCTTCTAAATGATCCAATTTTATCTGAGGAATTAGGTGAAAATCCAAGAATCACCTTTTCAAAAGCAGAGAATTTAAAAGACAAACTAGTGAAAAGTAGATATGCTTCACCTACTGTATCTGAGCATAGAATGTGGCTTCCCCCTCCATCTATGGGCATGTACAAATGTGGTAGGTGCAACATTTGTAATTATTGTTGCCAGAAAAAAATCTTGGAAATAGAGGGTTACAATGGAAAAATTGAAATACGCTCCTTTCTTAACTGCCACAGTACATATGTTGTGTATTTACTATGGTGTCCCTGTGGGTTATTGTATATTGGAAGAACTATTCGACCTGTAAAGCAGCAAATACAGGAACACATTAGAAATATTAGAACAGAAGCTTATGGCAAGCCATTGGTTAGCCATTATGTGGAATTACATGACAGTAGACCAGATGGAACCAAATTCATGGCTATTGAACAGATTCAGAGAAACCCACGTGGTGGGGATAGATTAAATAAACTTTTGCAAAGGGAGAGTTTTTGGATTTTCACCTTAAATAGCATACAGCCATATGGTTTGAACAAAGAATGGGATCTAAAACCATTCTTAAAAAAGTAAAGGCTATTGATATAAATAACAATCCTTTTTTTATTTTTTCCCCCTTTTTTCCTAGTTCATGCACTGGAATCCCTCGATGGTGGAGCCACCTAATAAAAATGGAAGTAGAAAGAGATAAGGTGTGATCACTAAATTTGGAGAATCCAGGTTACAGTATGAATGGAGAAATGATTATGATTTGAACTACAAATAAGTAAGACCGTTCATACCTCCCAGTATGCTGAATGCTGTATTTTGATTGATTTTTTTCATTGATAAACAATAATCTAAACAAAAAGATGTCAAAATGCCTTATGAACAAGCTTCAATATTGTGTTTCTTGAGAAATAGTTTTTTGAACTGATTTTTGTATTTTTTATGTAAATTGTGTATATTTGTATAGAGCTAGTATTATGAAAAATGGCTCAAAATTGTCTTCTGCATTTGATATTTAGATAAAAATGTCTCATTGAATGTTATAGAAGGTTAAAAAACCTAAAAATTCACTAAAAATGAATTTTGGAATTTAAGGTACAGATCCCACCAGAGCCACTTGAAAACTTGATGATTTGCATAGAGTTAGAAATTTTGGAAAAATGGTTTAAATAAGTTTTTTACACCTAATATTTAATTAAAGAAAAGTTGTTTGAATGACAAAGAAGGTTAAAAAACTTTAAAATCCTCTAAAATTGATTTTTGAGATTGAAGGTTCAGATCCCATCAGAGCCACTTTTTATGAATCAAATCAAATCAAAATTTATTTATAAAGCGCTTTTCAAGAAATCAAAGCGCTAATACAAAACAGAGATAAAACATCAACACTAATAAATAAAAACATAAAAACAGTAAAATAACCATAAAATAAACTAACCAAATGCCAGCAAAAATAGATAACTTTTCAGGGATCTCTTAAAGGGCTGTGGGTTCAGTTCCCACATCTGGCACTTGGGTTAATATCCCAGTACTGACACTGTAGTGCAGCATGAGAGGGGTGCTGCACTTCTGAGGTGCCGTCTTTCGGATGAGACGTTAAACCGAGGTCCCATCTGCCTGGATTGGTGGTAGTTCAGGTGGATGTTAAAGATCCCATGGCACTTATCGAAAAGAGTAGGGGAATTTCCCCGGTGTCCTGGCCAAATTTCCCTCATTCAGTAAAAATACCACCAACAGCTTAATCTGGTTCAAGGTCAGTTGGCATTCATCTGTATCCCCCTCCCCCGGGTCGTGCCTGAAAATAGGCAGGATTTGTCTAGTGCACTTACCCGGTCAACAAAAGCTAAATAAATAAATAAATAAAAAATGCTTCCACGGACAGGCACTCTCTAATCTGATGAGGTAGAGAATTCCACAGGGTCGGGGTCATAAATGAAAAAGCCCTTGCCCCAGATGATTTATAACAGACCCTGGGAATCTCTAGCAATCCCTCGCCAGTGGAGCGGAGTGGGTGGAGAGGACAATAGGGACAAAGGAGATCTTGCAGGTAGCCTGGTCCCTGGCCGTGTAGGGTCTTATAGGTCAACAATGCGACCTTGAAGGTGATTCTCCATCGCACTGGCAGCCAGTGCAGTTTGCGCAGCACAGGTGTGACATGACAAGTTCTTGGTAGCCCTGTCAGCAACCTAGCTGCCGCGTTCTGCACCAGCTGCAGGCGACGGAGATCTACCCCCGGCAACCCTAGATATAAAGCATTACAGTAATCAAGACGGGAAGAAACAAAAGTGTGAACCAGCACAGGAAGGTCATCATGTGGAACAAGGTGTTTTATCCGGCGATATTCCTCAGATGGTAAAGGAAGATTTGACAGTGGCTGACACCTGCATCTTTAGTGTCAGCGCACTGTCAAAAATAACGCCCAGATTTCGCACCTGTTCAGAAGGTCTCAACTGGGTATCCCCTAATATAAGATCAGAGGGGACCCCAGGAGTCAACTTCTTTGCATAATGACCCAGGTCAATGACTAATACCTCAGTCTTATCCGGATTTAACCTCAACCAGTTCGCACATGAAAAAAGTTTTTCTGCCAATTAACCAATAGGGGTATTTAATTATATGGCAGATTGGCTATAAAAGGAAATACTTCATAGCACTATTCATCCCCTGAGGAAGACCACACACATGGTCGAAGCGCTGGGATTCAGTGTTTGTTGGATGCACTTATATTGGCTGTAAACTGGAATTCATGGAGCAGAAAGTATTATTTGTGAATTCAGAAATCATATAATAAAACTTCACAGTATTGTGGAAAGAAAAGAAGGTTGGTGTCTGTTTGCAACTTTACTGGCACGAGAGTGCAGAGTTTGTCTGGATTTTCATGACTGGTAGCAAAGCCTTTCATCAAAAGTAAGCATATCTGCCAGGGTATACAGAGTACAGGTGTGGGTGAGCCTGTTGGAGCCTGTGAGCAGTTGGCAGGCCTTGTTTAGGGATAACTTGATTCTGTTGAGGGCAGACCTGTCTGTGGCCCCACAGATCGGGAGGTCGTAATCAACAAGGGATAGGACAGATGAAGTTATGGCCAACCTTAGGGCATCTGGAGGGAGATCATCCCTATGGCAGTATAGCAGCCCAATTCGTGCACTGACTGAGGAGCAGAGGGTATGTATGTGGGTGTGATAGGAGACAGCAGGGTCAAAAGTAATACCAAGGTATTTAAAACTGGTTACTTGTTCGAAGAGATGGTTGTTGCTGGACCAGACTAGTAGGGGGGAGTATTTGTATCTGCTCTGTTTGTGGGAAAAGAGCATGGCCTTCATTTCTTTGATGTTCAGTACAAGCCTGCATTCAGTAAGCCCTTTTTCAGCTTGGCTGAATGCACTTTGGAGGGCAGCTTGTAGGGGGGTGGGGGTCCAGGCAGGACCGGATTGTCGGCATAAAGAAGTACTTTTTCTGAGCAGCTATTCAGGAGGGCATTTAGATAAAGACTAAAGAGCAGAGGTCCTAGTATAGACCCCTGAGGGACACCAGACCAGACTGGATGGTAGCTGGAGAGAGTACCATTTACCTTAACACACTGCAATTGGGATGAAAGATAGCTGGCAAACCATTCATGAGTGTCTTGTGAGAAGCCTATGTGCCTGAGGGTGGATAGGAGCTGATGGTATTGAAAGTTTTCAATAGGTCAATGAATACCACCCCGGCTAGTTGGCCCTTGTCAAGTGCAGTATGGAGATAGGTGGTGAATTCAAGAAGGGCGGTGGTGTGCTGTGTCCTCAGCAGAAGCCATGCTGATCCATGCAGATGAGATTGTGTGTCATGGAGTAGTCCGACAGCTGATCAGCTATTATTTTTTCTAGGGCCTTGGAGAGGGGTGGGAAGATGGAAACTGGCCAGTAGTTTCCGGGTAAGGTGTGGTCCCCACTTTTATAAATGGGGGTAATGACTGCAGTTTTGCAGGCATGGGGGAACTGACTGAGGCAGAGGGAGGGAGTGATTGAGAAGCATTATAAGAGGGGAGAGTACTACATCTAAGACCAGCTGTTGCTTAGCTCTAGTGTATATTAATGATTTAGTGTCAATACCCAGATGTTTACATAGGGTTGCTTTGATGTGCAACCGTAGTGGGGTGTATTGTCTCTCATGAGGCAGTGAGGGGCAACTCCTCATCTTTCTTCACACCTTTCCAGTCTGGTTTCCGGGAGTGAGGTCCCATTCCACTTCCAGTCCCCCCCCCTCTGGTTCACTGATTCCATTCTATCTGGTATGGACCAGAGCCTGATTACATGCGCAATCTTTGTTGACCTAGCCAAGGCATTTGACACTACTGCATGCCCCATTCCCCTGGACAAGCATACATGGGTGGGGCTCTCTGACCTTATGGTTAGTTGGTTCAGATCCTACTTTGAGGGCTGTCCCCTAGATGTCCACATGGGAGACTCAATTTCACCTCCACTTACAGTCTCCACAGATGTTCCCCGAAGTTCTGTCTTGCGCGCAATTCCTTTCTCCTTTTTTCTAAATGACATTCCAAATGCCTGTGCCTCTGTAACCATTCACATGTCCATGGATGAGTCAGTGATCTATACTTCTGGTGCCACTATTTCCGATTTTGTTGCTTCGCCCCAACTGGAGTTTTCCAAAATCCAATACTGGTTCTGGGATATTCAGTTGTCATTCAATGACAAGAAAAATGGTCTCTGTGACTTTTGACACCAGGCATAGGCTGGCCAGTCTCACTTTCCTTCCCTGCCCTCCCAGACAGTGTGCCGACTGAGAACATCTGTGTCTTCATATACCTTGAGATTTAGAGTGGCCACCAACTTGACTTCTCTGTGAGTGTGGATGCCATCCACCAGAAGCGTCACCCCAATCTTGGAGCTTTTTATAGGAATAAAGCATGTATTCCCTTTTTTGCATGAAGAGAAATTATTTTGAAAGTGATCCTCTTAATTTGAGACTATGGTGGCATTGTGTATAGTACTGCTGTTAAGTTCATTCTGTCCAGACTGACCCCTTCTTTCACTCTTTCTGTCACTTTGCACTAGACTGTTCCCCTCACATCCACCACTGTTACATCTGCTCCTCTCTCACTCCCTGTTCCCTTCCAAGAAGACAGGCATCTTTCACTATGTTTCCTTTATTTCCAAATTTCACCTTGGCTGGTTGGGTCCTGAGGCAGAAGACCACACTTTGCTAACAAAGATGGGCAAAAGTACCTAGCTTTACCTTAAACTTATGTTGATATTTATTTATATTTCTATTCATACTAAAAGTAGCAGAGTAAGTGGAGAGAAAAGAATAGATTTGTAGGCAGTGTCTGGGGCACTCTGAAAATTGGGTTTTAAAGCGTAACAGGTGGTATGGGGGAAACTGTCTCATGAGACTAATCTTGGGCTTAACAGATTCAGGAAGCCCTGTGAATTAGGTGTGTAATTCGAGGGTGAAGCTGACAGAAGCTTAGTGCCTTCTTTAAATGCACCATAGAAGCACTTCCACTTTTAATGTGTCCAGCATGTTCATGCCTCAGTGAGTGAGTTGACCAGGGGACTGGCACCTTAGGCATTGGCAGGTGACAGCAGAAGGAAGCAGGGGATAATGCTAGCTGACTAAGGTAAGGCATCTGTTCACTACTGTGTGACAGTCACTGCTGGGAAGTGTGGAATGTAAAAAGTAAGCCAAAACTAAGAACAACAGCAACTACCTATCTAGGGTAGGAGTATAAAGAAATTTAAACAAGGGAACACAAATAGAAACAAACAAACAAAAGGGGAAAACTAGAAACATCCTATCAGCAGTAAGGGTACAAAAATATTTCCAGGTAACACAGGGAGAAGAGAAGTTAGGAATATTGGGAGTTGTGCAGTGCAGTGGGTGTGAGGAGCAGTTTTCTGAGAGACCTTCTGGAGACTGTGATGTTACCCATCTGTATGCACCTCTCTGGGTTGTGGGAGGAGGCCGCTAGACTCCAGACCAAACTGGCTGGGATTCAAGCAACCTCTTCCCCCACTAAGGGGCCACCATGTCTGCCACCATTACCTCACAGGATGCCAGGGATGAGGAATGACTGGACTGTTGTGGGCTCAGGAAGGGTGGGGATAGTGGGTCAAAGGCACATTCTTCAACCAGTACCTCTACACAATTCCTACGCTGCTCTGGTGAGGTGGAACTGCCAAGAAGAGGCACCTGAGATAGAGGCCAGGAAGGATGTGGGGTCCTCTATAGCAGAGACTCCAAGGAGGGGGTAATAGGGCCCCACAGGAGGAGAAGGAAGCAACTTTTGGTGGGGGTGCGATTATGAGGAGGATACATTTGGGAATAGGAAAGGAACAGGAGAGGGAGGTTAGGTGCCTGTAAGGCGCCACAGCCCAGAAGGATGGGAAGCAGATCCTAGGGATTACTGCAGTAGCAGGAGAGAAGGTAGAGCTAGATGTCATTGCCCACCTGGGAAGTAATGACCTGCCTAGGGATGGAGCTGGGATAGTGCAAGGAGAATTTAGGGAGTTGGGGAGGGGTTTTAGACAGGTAATACACTTAGTGGCTTTCGCTGAGGTGTTGCCTGTCTATGACAAGGGGGAAGACAGGGATCTCCACACCAGGAGCTTCCAGTCATGGCTGAAGGAATGGTGCAGAAAGGAGGGGTTTTGCTACACTGAGGATTGGGGACCCACTGAGATGATAAGGGCCAACACATGGGTGATGGCCTGCATCCATCTGGGAGGGGACCCACAGTCTTCAGTGGACAGTTCAAAGGTTACTCTGATGAACATTTAAACTAGGCAGGGGGGTGACAGAAGAGATATGGGCAGCAGAAACTGCCACCCTCCCCCACAGCCTGAAGTAGAGAGGAGGAGAACCTGAAAGGAGTGGAATCCACTGGGATACAAATTAATACAGGAATCGGCATGGAAGAAATGGAGGGGGACAGGAGCAGGTGTATTAAAAAGAGAGGGGGGAAGGAGGGACAGTAAAAAGGAAAGAAGGGGGTAATAAATAGAGTGATAACAAAACCTGGAAAGCCATGTGTGTGAATACTAGAAGTCTAGGAAATAAGATTCCAGATCTAGAGGCCACAATGGTAGAGATCAACCTGGATATTGTGGCCATTACTGAGTCATGGTGCACTGAAAACCATGACTGGAATATGGCCATACCAGACTATCCTCTGGTCAGGAAGGACATGGTAGAAAGGAAAGGAAAGGTAGGGATGTAGTACTTTGTGTGATGGATGGCATTAAAGTGATATTGATATGGGGAATACAGGGGGGCAGAGGTACTGTGGGGGTCACCCAAGACATGGGGAATGGAGCCTCTGTTCACACTGGTATGATCTATAGACCACCAGTACAGGGGTCGAAGTTAGATAAGGTACTGATGGAAGCCACTAGCAAGATGGAAAAAAAAGGGAGAGGTGCTGCTGGTGGGGAACTTCAATCTGCCAGATGTAGACTGGAGCCTCCTAGCTGCGGCTTCAGCTGAAAGGAGGGAAATATTGAACTCCCTGCCTGGGGCATTCCTCAGGCAACTAGTTGGTGAGCCCATTCAGGGATGGGGCAATACTGGACCTGGTACTCACCAAAAGGGACAGTGTTGTAGACATCAAGGAGGAGCCCATCTGGGGACCAGCAATCACTACACAGTGTGGTTCAATACAAGGACAGCTGCAGAATCAAACCACACAAAGGCGAGGTCCTGAACTTCAGGAAAGCAGATTTTAAAAAGATGGGTGAATGCTTCAGGGATGACCTGGTTGGGGGGGGGCTGGGGGTGTAGTAACAGTAGAGGAAACTGAACAGAGCCACCGTGAAGGTAACAACCCTCTGCATCAAGCAAAGCAGAAAAAGAAAGTGGAAAAAGATACTGCCACGGTTCTCGAAAGAGATGGAGGAAAAGGTAAAAACTAAGGGGGTGACATTCAGAAGGTACAAGAAGATGCAGAGGAAGGAGATTACAAAGGTATATCAAGGGAAACAGACGGAAGCAGGGAGAGCAGTAAGGAGCACAAAGGCACAAACTGAGGAGAGACTAGTCAAGGCAGTAACAAAAGAGGACAAGAAATATTTTAGGTATATAAACAAAAAAAGGAAGACCAGGGGTGGGTCTCTAAGGTTAAGAAGGGAAGGAGGGACCATGCAGAGTGGGAAAAGCAAAAGGCATACATCCTGAACAAATATTTTTGTTCAGTGTTCACAGAGGAAAGAGATGGGGAGGGGCCACAAAAGAGGTAACAGGAGCAGTGGAGGGAGAGAGGGAGGTGGACACTAGTCCATTTTCATTGGAAACAGCCCTGAAGGGACTCACAAATCTGAAAGTGGAAAAAGCAATTGAGCCAGACAGGGTCCACCCAAGGGTATTGAGGGAGCTCAGGGAGGTACCGGTTGTATCTCTGATGACCTTATTTAACAGCTCATTGTAAACAGTAGTGGTTCCGGAGGACTGGAGGAGGGCAGATGTAGTCAGTTTCACAAAAGTGGTAGCAGGGAAGAGGCTGACAATTTTAGGCCAGCCAGCTTGACTTCAGTGGTGGGAAAGTTAATGGAATCACTGCTGAAGGGAAAGATTGTGGAATGTCTTGAATCAAGTGGGTTACAAGACCCAAAGCAGCATGGATTCACAGGGGGGAGGTCATGTCAAATGAATCTGATAAAGTTCTTTGACTGGGTGACCCAAGGAACTAGAGCAGAGTGGAGCGGTGGACATAGCCTACCTAGAGTTCAGTAAGGCATTCAACACCGTTCCACACAGGAGACCAGTAAGTAAGTTGGGTAGCTTAGAAGTTGGTCTAAAGGTGGTAAACTGGGTAAGAAATTGGTTAAGGGAAAGGTGGCAGAGAGTGGTGGTAAATGGATTTCAGCCGTGTATTCTGTGTGAACCTGCTGTGGCTGATGAAAATCATCTGAGCAGTTACTGCTTTAACTGCATTAGGAGATTGATTCCATAGACCCCCCCCCACCTCCCCGGGCTGGGACTTATCTGTGAGTACTATTAGATCTAAGTGAATGGTAGTGGGAGTACCACTCATCGAACTTTTCAGACTCGCAGTTTCCATCATTAGACTGTGGTGAGTTCACATTCTAGGTCTAAACTGCACCTTTCGTTTCTGGCAGTGATGAGAACACTGCTAGTGTCCCATTTTGGTAATTCCCATCTTGGATCACTTTATCTACCTCTCCTTGTTAATAGACTGTATATGCCTCGAATCAAATTAATTCAAAGGATTCTCTTTATTTTAGTTACATTGATTTGTGGGTTGTTTGTTGGTGGAGCGGGAATTATGTAGTGTATGATTGTGTTGGTAGTGTATGATTAGCTGGAAGTGATTATATTTACAGAGTGGATGCTGACTATATGATTAGTTAGGATAAATATTGTTTAATATCTTGTTTTAGTCAGACTTTAGTAGAAATGTGCAGGAGTCCGATGCCCCTCCAATGTAGTTACCCAGCAGCCCTGCTGCATCACCTTCACCCCTTTTTTGACCGCCCCCTCCCAGCTTCAGTTGTAAGATGCTGCAGGAAGATGGGCATTAGTAGGTGGGGGTGGGTAGGATTGTGGCAGAGTGCTTGGGTGTGACGGAAGTGAGCAGGATTGGGTTGGTAAGCAGCAGGAGGTGTCCTGGGAGAAAATGGAGCCATGGCACAGGCCCAGCGTGCTTGGCCTCTGTTCCTAGGTCTCCCACTGGACCACATGGTCAGGTAGCTAGAGGGCCTACAGCCTTTACAGGTCCCCTTCAGGCAGTGCTACTCAACGCCAGGTCAATGAGAAACAAGACCGCAATTATGTTAGGCTTGATTTCCTTAGTTGACCTGGTGTGCTTTAGAGAATTGACTGGAGGACCATGCAGGTCCAATTTTGAAAGAATCAGTCCCACCGGGCACTCTGTAGTGCATTGCCTGAGGAAGGAACGGGGTTGGGGTGTGGCCATTTATTTTAGATCCATCTTGAATTTCTCTGTACACTAAGTGGGTTCTACCTCATCATATGAATGTGTGGCAGTGTGTAGGGTCCACGTGCAGGTTGCAGAATTCTCCTAGTGTACCATCCTCTGGGATCAGGAGAATTCCTGCAGGAAACTGTGGACTTCGTCGTTGACAGGGTTTTGGAGTCATCTAGATGGCTTATTCTGGGGGACTTCAATGCCTGGGTCAACGACAAATCCTCACAATTTGGATATGACCTCCTTCGGTTAATGACATTGCTGAGCCTTGCACAGGCAGTTGCCTCTGTGACCCACCATCATGGCCACACCTTGGTATTTTTGCTCGGTCCTGAGGTCATTGACCTCAGGACTAATCAGGTCGTATGGTCCGATCACTGCACAGTGGAAATCTCATTTGGGACCCCCGCAATGGTCCCTCCCCTTTTGAGATGATCAGCTATCACCCCTTTGAGGGGATAGTCCCCAGAGAGACTACTGGCGGTAGCTGATTTTTCTGGTGTAAGTGCTGTTTGTGCAACTGGCTCAGATGAGGCAGTGGCAGCCTACAATAGAGCTGTCTTTGAGGCACTCAATGCCATCGCATCAGTCCATATACAACCAAGGTCTTCTCTCTTGAGACCCCCATGGTATGATGGGGCTCTCAAGGCAATGAAGACCAAGGGTCAGAGGTTGGAGCATTGCTGGCGTAGGACTCGGTCAGTGGAATATAGACTGGCTTTGAGGAATCACAATGTTAATTATCAAAGGGCAATCGACCATAACAAGGCAGAGTTCCTGTCCAGGTTGATTGCCGCAGGGAAGAACAGTCCAGCTCAGCTCATTCAGACCATGGACAGTTTTCTTCATCCAGCTGAAGAGAATCTTTTCAGTAGTACTTTGCGAAGAGTTTGCTCTGTTCTTCTCTGACAGAGTATTCTTTATCTGGGCCAGGATCTTGCAAGTGGGCCAGGACCAGTCCTGCAGTGGGGGGCCTGGTTGGAATAGGGGCACTTCCATTGTCTGGGTGAAGTTTTGGCCGGTGGAGGTGGCTAGGTCGCTGATGTGATCTTGAAGCTGCAGCCCACTTGCTGTAAACTGGATCCTGGCCCAACTCGTCTCCTAATGGGATGTGTCAAGGCTATTGGTCCACTGCTCACCAGAATAGTCTGGTGTTCGCTTTCAGAGGGGGTCTTCCTCGATGCCTTGAAGGAGACGCTGATGAAGCCCCTATTTTTTTGGAAGGCTACAGCCTGCAGTTCAAGGGGGCGGTGCAACTGACCACACCCCTGTTTGGCCCAATTAAGGGCTGCTCTCCTCACTCCACACACAAGCATTTCTTCCTTGCAGCTGGAGGCTCTGTCCATCCTCTCTCCAGGCCCACTCTTTCCCTAAACCCTGCCCCCCCAGCTGTGTTTGTCTCCTCCCTTCCTTCCTCTTGGAATCTGCTGGCTGTGCTAGACTCCCTGCCTGGTTTGTACTCCTCCTGCTCCTGGGTCAGTAAATTTTGCCTTTGCCTCCTACTTCTCAGTCCGTGTTTTGCCTATGGCTACAGTTTGTGCTTCTGTTTCAATTGTTTGTTCTTCCTAATGCTCCTGTGGATCTGTTTGCTTCGTCTGCTTTTTGGGCTTTTTTTGGTATGCTAGGGTCCCTCTGTTTGCATTGTTATATTTAGCTGCACTGCTCTCAGTTCATGTATCATATTTCAGCAATCTCTCTTTCTCTGTACTAGGTGCCTATGTGCTCTCAGTTCCAATTGCTGTTTCCATGCTGTAGTCCATGTGCTCATCACCTTAACTGTTTGCACCTGCCTTTGAAAATGGCTCCCCTTAGCAGCTATCACTCTATCTCATTCCCCTGCCTGCTCCAGCAGTGTCCTGCCCTACTGCATTACTCCCCATTTCTATGTTTGTTATTTAGGCTCATTTATTGCTACTCCCACTTTTATCAAACCTTACTTTTACCAAACCCACAGCAGTCTGTTTTTGATGGTAACCTAATCCTGCTTTCATGTCTGGCACATATTTAACTTATTTCATTAGCTGCTGGGAGTCGTGGCTTCTTTGTTTTTCCTACGGCAGGGGACTGAGGAGTCACAGCGGGCATCGCGGCCCCAGGCAGCGGAAGCAGCTTCCTATTTGTCATGTATTGTATAAGCCCCTGGCTCACCCAGCCTCCTCCTGCTGCCATACCTCTTAAGTGTCCCTCATTACGAGGCACATCCCTCATTTTACCCCTCAAAATTGCCCTGTCCCTCATCCATCCCTCAAGGAAAAGGTGCTGCACACACAGAGAATGTGCTGTAAATTCACACTTTAAAGTAGAAATGAATGATATTTTAAGATGCTAAATAAAAAAATTAACTTTGTACAAATAAAGGTGATGGTTTCCACAGTGTTCTGAGCATGTATCTCCATGTTTGAGGATGTGTCACTCATTATGTGAGTCAGTGTCCCTCATTGTGAGTGCCCATGTCCCTTATTTATGTGACAAAAGGTTGAGAGGTATGCCTGCTGCTCCGCATAGCCTTTATGGCACTATGCAACCAGCTATTCCAGGCAACTCACTACAGAAGGGCTTATGGCTCTACCCAGCCTTCTACCTTCCCTTACCTAATATTATGCACCTGGCTTATGCTGTCATCCCAGCCTTCCTGTCCATTGCACTACCAGCAACGCTCATCCTCTTCCCAGTCTGGCACCATCTCATGTTTACTTGCTTCAAACCACACCTCCTACCATACTGGCTTTGCAGCCTCCTCCTACCTAACTAGCTTCACAGCATTCTCCTCTCCAGCCATTGGCCCCAGGCTTTGCCTGGCCTTGCCGTTCTCTTACTCATAACATACAATTCAATTCACTCCCAGTTTGGCTTCCTAATGGACTTGTTGGCATGCATTCATGTGGTTGACAAATGCTATTTGCCTTATCTAGACCCACGAGAGAGAGTCCATATTGCTCAGCCTGACCTATGTACAGGTCTCTCCCTGTCAAAGCTCATCCAGTCAAGACCCACAAGAGGGTCTACAGTGCTCAGTCTGACTGACATACAGGTCTCCCCATGTCTGCTATCATCCATCATGACCCACGTGAGGGTCCCACGCTCATTACAACTCACTCCTCCACATTTTGGAGACATGCCAACCGTATCCATTACATACAGGTCTCAGGACAAGCCCTGTGGCCGACGGTCTCTCTCTCTGCACCCTGAAGTCCACATCTTGAGCATGTGAAGCTTTGGGCAGGGTCCTTCTCACCTGGCCCATAGTTCGGAATGTCCTTGTTCTAGGTGGACCTTCAGTCATCAACCGTATCGATGGCACCTCTCGATGTAGCATTGAAGACTTCAGCAGCGAAGGGGCGGGGATCTCATGGGAAGGGCCCTCTTTAGCTGCCTGAGTGTGTCTTGAAGAACCCTTTAAAGCTATTCTCCCTACAACTGCCTCTGGTTCATCTGGTTTGTTCTTAGATCAGTAGGCCGGATGAGCATCTTGGCAGTCGTTACTCTCCTTCTCCCACCTTGGAGGTTGGCACTGAGATGCCCCGGTGTTGCAGAGTTTGCTCGCAACCCTCCATGGCATTCCTGTTAGAGGGATAGAGCGAGAGTGAAACATAGAAACATAGAATTTGACGGCAGATAAGGACCGCTTGGCCCACCTAGTCTGCCCATTTTCCTACCTAACAGATAAGCTGCAGATCCTAGTTAGCCAACAGCTTACTTCCTCCTACCACCCCCACTAGGACTGCCTTATGTCTATCCCATGCATTCTTGAATTCCCCCACTGTTCTTGACTCCATGACCTCCTCAGGGAGGCTGTTCCAGGCATCCACAACCCTCTCCATGAAAAAATACTTCTTCACATTACCTCTGAGCCATCCCCCCTCTATCTTCAAATTGTGGCTCCTTGTTCTTGCACATCTCTTTTTCTGAAAGATGCTACCCTCTTGGACTTTGTTGATTCCCTTGAGGTACTTGAAAGTTTCTATTATGTCCCCTCTCTCCCTTCTTTCCTCAAGGGTATACATATTAAGCTCCTTTAGTCTTTCTTCGTATGTCTGCTGGTGCAGACCCTGCACCATTTTGGTTGTCCTCCTCTATTGCGGAAATGGGGTCTCCAGAACTGCACACAGTACTCCAGATAGGGTCTCGCCAACTGTCTGTACAGAGGGATAACACCTTCCTGTTTTCTGCTATTGATGCCTCTCCCTATGCATCCCAGTATCCCCTCAGCCTTCCTTACTGCCGTCTCACATTGCTTGCCCAACTTTAGGTCATCTGATATAATTACCCCCAGGGCCCTTTCCATTTTTACTGTTGTCAGTATCTCCCCCCCCTATTGTGTACTCTTCCCCTGGGTTTTTGTTTCCCAGGTGCATTACTTTGCACTTCTTTGCACTGAATCTGAGCTACCATACATTTGACCATTCCTCCAACCTTGCCAAGTCCCTTCTCATCCTTTGCACTCCATCTTGTATATCAACCCTATGTTTCTATGTAACCCTGTTGCAGATCTTTGTGTCATCTGCAAAGAGACATACTTTTCCTTCCAGTTCCTCTGCAATGTCACTTATAAAGACCCCTGCTAGTAACCCTCCTTTCTTCACTGTGGACTCCGTTTACTACTACCCTTTGCATCCTGTTGTCTAGCCAATTTTTTATCCAGGCTACCATCTTGGGACCCACTCCAAGGCTGGCTAAGTTGTGTGTTAATCTTTTGTGTGGGACTGTATCAAATGCCTTGCTAAAATCTAGGTATGCTATGCCCATAGCCCCTCCCTGGTCTACTACTTTGGTCACCGAGTCAAAGAAATCTATTAAATTCATCTGACATGACCTTTCCATCATGAATCCATGCTGCCTTGGGTCCTGTGCTCCACTGGCCTCTAGGTACTCAACAATTCTTTCCTTCAGAAGTGATTCCATCATTTTCCCTACCACTGAGGTCAAACTAACTGGTCTATAGTTTCCTGCCTCTGTCCTACTCCCACTTTTGTGAAGAGGAATCACATCTGCCCTCCTCCAGTCCTCAGGTACTACCCCATCCTCCCATAATTTGTTAAAGACAGTAGTCAGTGGTCACTAGTTATACCCTTAGTTCTTTTAGAATTCTTGGGTGAATCCCATCAGGACCCCATTGCTTTGTCCACCTTCAATTTTATTAGTTCTTTCAGAACCCTTTCTTCTGTAAATGGACTGGTATCGACCCCCATCTTCAGAGTGTTTCTCTTGTTTGGTTTAGGTATATTCATTTTCACCACTTTCCCTGTCGCTGTCTCCAATACACTGTGCCCCTAGGCCGCAGGCAGCTCCTTATTAATATTTATGCAGGGCTCATTAATATTCATGAGCCCCATTTTTGCCCTGATTCAAAACTACATTTGGTTTTCACTTTTGGGGCTTTTCTCCTACCCCTCCGAGGAAAGAGCTTGGGTTGTCAGGGGTCAGCAGTGGCAGGAGCGGATTGAGCCTCCAGAGGACTGCTCTCTTCTCCTGGGGGAGGGTGCGTCATGTCTCCCACTGCTACTTGTGGCTCCCAGTGGAGACAGAGGGCATTGCAACTTGCGGGAGCCACATTGAGGGGTATGGAGGTGGCGATGGACATCCTGAGGGTGGAAGCGCGCCTGTCACGTGCTTGACGTCTTTGCACATCCACACCTCCAGGAGCCGGAAAACCATGGCACCTGGGAAGGCAGGGGTCAGTGGATGACCCAACACACTCAGCATCGGACATACCCAGCCAGCCTCTGGTTCTCTCCTGCATCCCAACTGCACTATATATTCTAGATAGGGCACCGGTCAGGAGTTGGCAGCCCCACCTCGGGGGGTTCATAGCCAATGGGATGGTGGTTCGGAGGTGTAAAGGGGGAACACCCCAGGATGGTTCAGTCCCTGTATTCTGCCAGAGAGAGTCCTATGGGACTATGTTTAAAGTTGACATCTGCATTAACCCTCCTTCTTGCAGGTTGTCAATGGTTAATAAAGCTGTGTCATTCCATTAAACTTGGGCAGGTTACTGACTCCCCATGTGGTAGAGAAATTAGTGGTTTCATTACCAAGCCCATCAACAGATGAAGCCCGTGCAGCTCGGTTCACTAGAGTGTCTCCACCACTCACCCCTGAAGCACAATTTACTGGACTGCATAGGTTTAGCAAAGGTGGCAGCAGCACCATGTGCATGACCCAGGCACACCTTGCCGCAGGGTCCATTACAGTATGAAGCATGCTCAACTACTGGGAAACCAGACATACCCTCTCTTTGTACTGACCCCAATGTGAGAAGTTCACTCAGTTCCTGGGAAACTAACCATATTCTCTCTCTCTGCACTGACTCCGATCTCATCATATAATACAATGCTCGTTTACTTACAGGTAATCGGTCCTATTTTTTTTTATTTGGCACTGACCCTGACCCCAATGAACAAAGCTTGCTTAGTTAGTATGGAACTAGCCTTTTTCACTGTTTACTGATTGACTCTGATGTATGAAGCCTGCTCAATTACTGGGAAACAGTCCTATTATCCCTCTCTCTCTGCCATGACTCTGAAGTACAAAGCTCATTCAGTTGCTGTGGAACCAGTCCCATTCTCTCTGTGTACTGACTCTGATCCTGATATATAAAACTCAGTAAGTTACATGGGGAACAGCACTATTCTCTCCATCCTGACTCTGGCTCCAATGCACAAAGCTTGGCCAATTAGTGGGGAATCAGCCTCTCATGTTATTCTGCTGTATCCCTGTATAATCTAACTGCTTATCTATGCTGAAGAGATATTTTTGATTACATGTGTTATTCAAGTGAATGCAAACTGTGCCTAACCTGTTGTTTGTTATCACTGTTTAACAGCACAAAATGATAAGCAAGAGAAAACCATGCAATATTGAGGATAAAGTATAGGCATCCATACTCAGCAAGCCAATGTCTGCATCAAGAGGTTTCAATGGGAACCAGGACACTTAAAAGCGAAGCTCGAGAGGTTTACTTGTTGCCATAGAAACTTTGAGATGTAGACACTGGCTTGCCTGTATATACATTTTTTCCATCCTGTGTTTATCCTCCCAGTGGGTGATGGCTTGTTTTGGTCATCTGACACCAGACTTCCGTGGTCATTCGGGGTGCCTCCTCCTCCTCTACCCCAGAAGAATCACCGGAGCCAATGCAGGGGCTTCATCCAGCCATGGCTCCCAATATTTCCATTTTTTTTCCCCCTCTTGTTCCCCGGAGCTCACAGAAAGTTGTCATGCACATGGAGGCATGCACACGTACCTTGGCCTGGACTGACTCCACTCCGCCCACCCCTGGCCTAGCACCCGCTCCATGCCCTACTTGCACCACCATCACACCTCCAGATAGTGGTGGTCAAAGGCCAGGAGACCCAACCTTCCCTATCCAGGAGAAGAGAGCTGCCAGCAGCTGCTCGATCATCACCTGGCCCTCCCCCCTGGATGACCCTCAGTGTCCCGTGCTCATTTCCAAACATGGGTCACAGGCATGGCAAGAGGTGAGGTGTCCAGCGCCTCAGCCCTCTGTGCCACTGGGCTGGCATGTATACATTTTTTTCTTTTTTCATTTCATTTATTTGAATTTGCAGGTAGGTACACTGGAATATACATTCCTTTTTTTCAGGTACAACCTTAAGTCAAAGTAACAAATTAAACATACAGTACAATAACTTTTATAGTGTATGGGCATCCATTAATGTGTGGCAGTTGAGAGGTATGGACTCCAGCTAACCAAGTTATTCTCTACTGACTGGGGATGGGGTTGTTCATGGTCTGTAGCCACTGCTTTGCCACCCCACACCAACGCTCTGTGGGATCCACCTCACTCTCTCACTGCCATTACCATTTGGATAGGCACATGGGTGATAAATGATGGATGTATCATAATTAGAAAATAACAGGTCCTTATATGGCCTTTAAGGCTTATGGGTCTGAATACACACTATGAACTATTACTGCTCAAGTTGAGTGCTCTCTCTCTCTCTCTCTCCCTCTCTCTGACTGCTGTCACCACTGCAGCCCAGCTGTTTGCCACTCAGGGAAGTACAGAAAAAAAACAGCCTCCGACTTTGTGTGATTGGAAGGAGAGAGTAGGGACTATGGCTGAAAGTAAAACCTTTGTGTATGCTCTTCCATCTGCTGCTCAATCTCTCCCTCACAGGCCACTTCTCCACAGGCCCGACTATGCTACCAATGACTGACAGTGCTCGCACTCAATGATAGCTTACAGTTTATTTATTTTATTTTATTTATTTAGTTTTTGTTGAACGGGTAAGTGCACTAGACAAATTCTGCCTATTTTCAGGCACAACCCGGGTGAGGGGGATAGAGATGAATGCCAACTGACCTTGAACCAGATTAAGCTGTTGGTGGTATTTTTAGTGAAGGGGGAAATTTTGGCCAGGGCACTATGGAAATTCCCCTACTCACCTCTGGGGAACCTTTGACATCTTGGTCTTTGGCCAAGATGGCTGCCACTGTGGATCCAGGAGGAGGAGGAGGAGGAGGAGGATTGCAAGCAGGAAAGGCAGAGGAGAAATAACCAACATCTAAGCCTTCATTTCCAGAGCTTGAAAAGGATGCCCATGTCTGAGGAAGAAACTGATGTTCCTGTAAGTTTTTTTGCGAATAATATGGACTGGTCTCAAATTGTGGAAGATGCTGAGAATACAGACCAGGTACAGCATTCTTTACCGACTAGTTCTACTAAGTCAGCAGATAAGGAAAGACTCATGAAAGAATTAATGCAAACAGAAGAACAGTATAAATTAAAAAAGAAGCATTACAGAAGGAACTGTCAAATTTGCAAAATGGCTTTTTGACAGGAACTCTAAATGACTCACCTGAAGTACAGCTGAGTGGTGATGCAGCAGGCTGTACTCAAGCACCTACAGCAGAAACTAGTCTGAAAACTAAAAACTTTCTCCCAGCTGGGAGTAACAAACAGTTTAGTGCTGTGTACCCAGAGCCGGTAAAACAAGAAAAGAACATTAAACCTCCACGTCCAGCAAAACGTAGACTGGGGCTCTTGAATGTCCAGAAAGTGCAAAATAGTCATGAAGCTACAATAAAAGTAGCTCTGATGCAAACAGAGCAAGAGCCCGTAAATGTTGCAGAGGACTTAATTTCCCCGGTAAAAGATAAAAGGACTAGTGCTGACTTACTAGCACTACAACAGGACTGGTCTCCAGCTCGAGCACTTGAAGGTGCAGGTTGGCTACAAAAGGAAATAGGGAACTGGAAACCTGACCCAGCTGATGATACAATAAAAAATACCATGCAGACAACTTTAAATCTGAAGCTTCCACCTCTAATGTTGCTGCTAAAAATCAGTGTATATCTGATATGGGCCCCAAGGTTGAAAACAAGTGTGATAGAAAACTGATTGCAATTCAAGGAACACAGGGAGCAACGCAACCAAATTAACTATCTAATAGACTGGGACCGGCAGAGCACATTTTACAGGACCCTAAGAAAAAAGCTTGGCTAGATCCTATGTTTAAATTGTCTGACCTGTTTCAAAACAAAGGGGAACCAGCCCCTAGAAAAAAACACAGTAAAGTTAATATTTAAAGGAGGCTTAGAGGAACCTCCTGATAGGTTGCACATAGCTAAACAGTTGCTTAAAGGTACTATGCCTTTTTACTCATCAGAAATCTTTGCTTTAATACATTTGGGGAATGGAAATTATGATGTCAGTTTTAAAACAGTTTCCAATCTTGACAGATTCTGGTCATAGTACCAGGCGTTGAAAAATAACACTTTGTGGATCCCCTACATGGCAATCCCTCTAATGAAACCAGCTATTAAGTACATCACCATTATGTTTTGTAATGAGGGAGTCCATGTAGAGGATATCCTTTTCTGGTTAAGGCAGAGATGTGAGATACTAGACAGGCCAACCCCCATTTTAGACAGTGAACAAATTTGGAATGGAGGCTGGAAAATAAAAGTAAAACTGTACTTTACAAACAATGGACCAGTACATCTACCAAGTACTTTCTTCTTGGGAAAGGAAAGAGGGGTTCTGTTTTACATGGGACAGCCCAAATGTTGCTTTAAATGTAGCTCCCGTATCCATTTAAACTCAGCTTGTGATACTCCAAGATGCAGTCACTGTCTGGATTATGGGCATACTTCCCCCACGTGTGTTAATCTCCTCAAGTGTAATTTATGCGAAAACACAGGACATGGTTATGGGAAGTGCCCATGGGCCTAGCATAACCGGGAAGACTGCCCCCCCCTCCACAAGATGGCCTAATCAATAAGGCCCAACAAATGCAGGCCATAAAGGTAGCTGCAGAAGCTAATAACGTCTCGGATAGGCAAGATCCTGCATCAAGTAGTAAACTCCCAAAGCCAGATGAAGGGGAGAAGCCCTCAGAAGTAGGTAATGAATATACTCCAGAGACTAGAAATCAGGCAGAAGAGCAGCCTAGTGCTGAGGCTTCAGCTTCTGCTGTTGTAGTAGAAGACAAAGGGATGCCCCCCCCATACACACACACCCTATTTAAGAAGCCAAGTATAGGAAAGTAGCTACAAAAAGAAATAGGTCAGGCAAAACATTGAAAACAAAAAACACTGAAAACATAAAAGAGAAAGAACCCTCAACAGAGGTATGGAAAAAGGAAATAAATATGCTGTTATAGCACCAGAAAAATCTGATGAAGACACTGAAGGGGAACTATTGGACACATCATCCACAACCACAGGTGCTACAGAAGCAGCATCAGATACAGAAGAGGGGGGAAGGGGGGAAACACACATTTCCCAGAGGACTAGGAGAAGGAGATGGAGTAAAACTTCCTGATAGTAGTCAGTTGTAGTACCTCTCCTGATAGTACGTGTTTAATCCATGGATTCCCTTACCCTAACATCGATAAACGTACATTACACCTTCCAATCATTCAACTCCATAGTCCCCGTACATCCTGTCTATAGTCCTCTCCCATTACTTCTTGGCTCTTACCGTAGTCCTCATCCCTACTATACATCGCCTGGTGCTAGCCCCAGCCCCTGCCCAGGCCACCCCTACTTCTTATTACTGTGTCTCCTTGTCCCTTATGGTCCCTAACCCCTTAGTATTGAAATATTGGATGCTTTACTTAAGAGACTTACTAATGAACATCCCTTGTTGATATGTATATATACTACGTTAGATAGTGTACATCCATGTGTCCCTACTTGTCTTTATGTTTAGGCAACAATGTTTTGGTATATTGTATATAAGTGTTCTTAACATACCTGTATATGTAATTACTATTGAACCTTGACCTTATCAGGTCCATCTTGCAAATGAGCTGTGCTCAATGATGTTCGCCTGAATAAAGATTTGATTGATTGATTGAAATGTAAATAGTATTAAGGGGAATGCAAAAATGCTTACAGTCTTGAATTCTTTAGCTTTAGAAAGGAGTGACGTCATATGTTTACAAGATGTACAGTTTAAAACAAATGTTGAATTACAGCTAGCTACTAAACAATGGTCCAAAGGATCTTCCTTTTGGTCAATAGGCCAAGAGAGATGTGATGGGGTAGGAATTTTATTAAATAACTCTAGCATTAAAGTGTCAAAATTAATAGATATAAACCCAGGGAGGGCTCTAATGTTAGATATTTCCCTATATCAGGAAAGGTTTTGGGTAATAAACATTTACGCCCCCAAGACTAAAGCCCTTAGAGTAGCTTTATTCCAGAAAATACAGCCATATTTACAAACATCCAGATTACTGTTGTGGGCCTGGGATTTTAAATGTGGGTTAAAGAAATCAGATAAAGGGCTTAAAACAGGTAAGATCTTCTGTGACTCCACAGCTCTGAATAAAATAATCTCAGATGCTAAATTGATTGATTCATATAGATCTAAACATCAAACTGGAGGGAACACCTTTTTTAAAGGAAGCCTATCAAGCAGAATTGATTATATTTTTGCTTCAGAGATTCTCACCATTTTAAGTGTTAAGCTCATGGTTAGAGAATTTTCAGACCACAAATCAATAACAGCGAAAATAACTTGGGAAGGTACTACAAAATATAAGAAAAACTTATGGAGGTTAAACAACTCCATTTTATCTGATAAACATGTACAGGAAATTTGGAGGCAAGAATGGCAAGCCAGACTCTCTACAGCAATAATGTATGATAATGCTGCAGAGACAATGTAAATGATAGACATCTGAAATACCTCCAATTAAGGGCACAATTACATACACTAATTTCAAAATCTGAAACCTTGAGACTGAATTTAGACAATCAAATCTCAGAAGGTAAAAAGCAGATGTGTATGTTACAATATGATAGAGCTAAGACTCTAGAACAGGAACTAAGATTCAGTACTAATCTGAAAAAGGGATTCATTAATCCCTATAAAGAATGTAAAGACAGAGTAAAATCATAGGATCCTAAAGAAACTAAAACTGAAATCCAGTCAGATGACCTCCTCACTAGAAGAAATATTACAAGCAGTAAACTGCTGGTAAATAAAATCTACTGCTGGTGGTCATGAGGGCACAAGGAGCCACCCTCCCCCCAAACCGAAATCTGAAGGTACGAGAACAGGCACTGAGGCAGGGTAGCCAATTCATTGTGTCTCTGAGGACTGTTCACCCTGCTGACGCTTCGTGTCAGCTGCCCCACCACCACCCTTGGTGAGCAATTTACTATATAGCCAGAGTCAGGTGACTGATTTAACCAATCACCCTATTTTCCCCATTGCAGCTTATTTGCTGTCACCACCAGTGGCCACTACCGCCAATTTTGGACTAAATTCCCCATCCAGCATCATCATGCTGCACATAGCCTATAAAACTATTTTAGGGATAGCCTTACTTGCCACAATAGCATCCCTCCCACCCTCGCTCCTCCCTAAATCACAACATAGTACACCAGAAATCACTTCACAAAACAACACAATGAAGTCCATGCTCCTCCTCCATAACTGAACAGTACCCCCTCGCGCCACACTGTTATTGGCTTCCGGGTCCTTCCATCCCCCCCCCCCAATTTTTCATGCTGGACTGACAGTGATGAAATTCCCTGTGGCGGGATATTTCTCACAGCCCTCCCAGACTCCCACTGCCCACCGCAGGCTGAAATGTTTTCACCTAATTCAAAACTAGTGCTGACTTTACTACTCCTCCTCGCAGGAGACATCGAGCTAAACCCTAGACCAGCCACCCACACTAGTCACAACCCCTCACCCATTGGCCAGCTACCCAGAGGCCTAAAAATAGCCCACCTAAATATATGCAGCCTCCTACAAAAACTGCCCTTGCTCCAACCAATAGTACTATCACTATGTCCTGACATCCTGATTATCACTGAGACCTGGCTGAAACCACACAACCTGGATGCAGAAGTAACTATTCCTGGTTACTCCATCACTCATCATGACCACCCAGGCACCAAAAGAGGTGGTGGCATAGCCATTTACACATCATCCCTGGTAAAGTTCTCTCCAGTCTCACTATCTGCACTCCCGCCATCCATTGATGCCTTGCTAATAAAAATCTCCCTACCCCACTCAGTCTCCATGTATACATAGCAGGCTTCTGTTTTCCCCCAGACTCCCACTTAACCTCGGTCATAGTGCACCTGGACACCCTAAAAAACATTACTTCGGGGGGGGAGCTCCATATCCTTGGTAACTTTAACCTGAACTGGCTCTTTGGTGCTAGCACCATGTTCTGAAACCATGTGGCAACATTAAATCTGTCTCAACAGATCACTGAGTCCACACGTCTAAACCACAAAACTCTAAACCACTCCCTACAGGATTGGGCCCTCACTTCTCATCCACACAGGATAATTGCCTCCGGCCTCCTACCAGACTCTCTGAGCAACCACCACATGACTTACATAGTAAGAAAAATATTTAAAGCCAAGTCACCTCTTCCAAGAACTCTCCTCATCAGGTCATATAAATCCCTTAACCTTGAAGTACTCCTAAATTACTTAGCAAATTCAGACTGGTCTTTCATCTCCAAGACCACCTCTATTGACTCCACCTAAGACTTCTTCAAGTCCAAATTTCTTGCTGTCTGGGACCACTATGCACCACTGAAAAAAGTCCAAGTAAGGGGAGCCCATCTCCCCTAGATCTCTGCAGACCTCATGGACCACTTCTGAATCAGGGACCAGTTGTGGAAAGCCTACAAAGCTTCGGGTATACACCCTGACCACCTGCACTATCGAATGCTTAGAAATGCCTGCACCAGGCTTATCTGGCAAGCTAAAGCCTACTATTTCACATCTTTCTTCCAAAACAATCTAAATCACCCAGATAAGTTTTAGAGGTCGATCAAATCACTCTTCTCCCTCCCACCCAGCCCCCACACCTGCTCTAGTTGTAGGCGGCTCCACTATTTCAGAATCACATGCAGTGGCCACTGTTTTCAACACAGTGTTCACTAGTAGTGTGTCCTCACTCTATCCTAACCCACCACCTGCTACACACACCCCTACATCCACATCTCTACCCACCCAAACCCCCTACCCGGCTTTCTCCTTCTCCCTGGTTACTTCATCCGAAGTATTCAAAGCCCTGCTTGCCCCCAATCCCTCTAAGGGTAAATGCCCCTTGGGTTTGGGTGCCAAAATGCTCTACCTTTTGACCCCAGCCATTGCCATCCCCCTAGCATCCCTCTTCAACTTCTACTTCACTATCGCCTCTATCCCCTCAGATTGGAAGCATGCCAATGTCATCCCCCTCCCTAAAGGTGGTGACCCATCCTCCCCTGATAACTTCCGCCCCATCTCCCTCCTTCCCATTTTAGCCAAAATCCAGAAACATCTAGTCCTCTCGCAACTTACCTCCTTCCTCAACTCCTCCTCCTTCTTTACTCCTAACCAGTCGGGCTTTAGGAAATCCCACTCCACTGTCACTTCCCTCCTCAGACTCACAGGCTCCATCCTGACTGGTATGGACAAAGGTCACATCACATCTGCCATCTTCATTGACCTAGCTAAGGCTTTCGACACTGTCTCTCACGCCCTTCTCCTGTCGAAGCTCTCCAGTGCAGGACTCTCCAGTGCGGCCATCAGCTGGTTCAAATCATACCTGGCAGACAGGTCCCAATCAGTCAGAATTGGTGCATCCACTTCCAACCCCCTCCCTGTCACCATCGGTGTCCCCAAAAGCTCTGTCCTTGGACCAGTCTTGTTCTCCATTTTCTTAAATGACCTGCCAATACACATCCATTCACATGTATGTAGACGATACAGTATTGTATACATCAGGCCCCTCCCCCCTGGAAGTGGCACCCAGACTCCAGCAAGATTTCAACGGTGCTCAGCTCTGGTTTTGCTCAAATCAACTTATTCTCAATGGCAGGAAAACAGTCTCATTAACCTTCGGCACAAGGCAGAGACTCTCCTGATTCCCTGCTGTTCCCACTTTTAAAATCCTAGATGGGACCCCACTAGAAGTTTGTACCTTCTTCAGATATTTAGGGGTCTGACTGGACCAGCACCTTGACTTTTCTGCACATATCGATGCTACCCACAAAAAACTGCACCCCAGACTGGGCACATTATACCAGAACCGTAGCTGTATTCCTCTGCCAGCCTGCAAGGAAATATTGCAGAAAATGATCCTCCCTATCTTTGACTATGGGGACGTAGTCTACAGTGCCGCCCCTACGTCCACCCTGGCTAGACTGGATCTTCTTTTCTACTCCTTCTGTCATTTCACACTGGACTGTACACCCTTCACCCAGCACTGTGACCTCTACTGGTTCCTTAACCTCCCCTCGCTCTTCGACAGGCACCAGTCCCACTGTAACAGACTCGCAGCCAAATTCTGGGCTCAGTTATTGCCCTCCTACCTCACCTCTACCCTAACTGCTCAAACTCCACCTACATACTCGCTCAGGAACTTCGACTCCCGGCTCCTTCAAGTCCCTTACATGGCGACCTCTGCCGGCCAGTCGGCTTTTAGAGCCCGACTACCAAAACTATGGAACTCCCTGCCTGAGGACATTTGGCACGCTCCCTCCTCTCAGGAACTCAATTCTCTCCTCAAAGGGCAATTCTCTGCTAACTGCTCTAGCTGCCTAGGCTCACACTAAGCAAGGGCCAGCTCTCCAACTTGCTCCAACTGTGGTTTACTCAAAATGTTTAGCTCTGACCCTGTTAGTTGTCATTGCACCTTCTACCAATTCACTGCCTTATCAACTCAGATTTTCTGTTGCTTGCTGTGTACCTACTGTATATATTCCTGTATATCTTTTGCATATATTCTCTGAAATTTTTGTATTTGTATTTCTGTATTTGATATGTATCCTCCTGTCCCCAACACCCCCCAGGACACATCTGGAATCGAGCAGTAGTCTGCTCAGTATGCCTTTCCTGGTAAAACTTTTAAATAAATAAATGAATAAAATTGCCCATGTTCTGAAGGGTTAGAATTTAAATTTTCATTATCTACTTCTTTCTGCATTAGTTAAAGAAAGAACAAAAATACCTTACTCATGGATATAGTTATATACTATTTGTTGCTTCTGAAATATTCGGGAGGGTGCCAAATGGAAGCAATACAGGAACTCCTTTTCTCCTTTTGTTTATTAAAAGACAGGTTTTATGCCACTGTATTGCTCTCAGTATTCTTGAGTGTCATTACTGCTTCAGGGTGAAGGTTTCAAAAGTAAAGGGTAAAGCCTTACTTGTATTAGCCCAACCTTGTGGCTTCTGCTGACTGTTTCTGTTTGCCGTGCTCTAGATTAATACAGGAAAACTCTACTGTGTTCCTTGAGAAAACAGGGAATCTTGTTCTGTTTAAAATAGATTAGTCCTGGTATGAGATGTTTTATGCAGATTCATACGGCTGCATTCCTCAACAGCTTGACAAGGAGTCTTGCTCCATTGCACTTCTAAAGAGCACCTTTTCCAAGTACAGACAGATTAAGCAGGGAGCTCCCTTACCTCTTGGGGAACTCCTCCAGGCTGTGTTTGATTTTTTTTTTAATACAGGCACCAAAGGAAGGGAAGGTAAGGGATACTAATTTGCCCCAGACAGGCTGGCCACATGATTCCACTCAACTTCCTGAATCTGCAGTGTGTCCCCACGCTCCGACCTACTGTGACGTTTTTATAGTGAAGCACAGGGGTGTGCTCCATTCACTTGAATGGAGCTTCTTTTTCAAATGTAATTTCCTGATTGTAAAGCAGGTTTTGGTATCTATTGATGGCAGAGTTCAACTAACAAAAGATCTGATAGTTGAACTCTGCCATCAATAGGTACCAAAATCCAATTTACAATCAGGAAATTACATTTGAAAAAGAAGCTCCATTCAAGTAAATGGAGTGCACCACCACACTCTGACCTGTAAAGGCATCACAAAATGTCAGAATGCGGGGGTGGATTGGAGATTCAATAAGTGGGGAGGGATCATGCAGCCAGCCGCTCAAGGGAAAATTACAATCCCTTCTCTTCCTTTGACACCTGTATTAAAGAAAAGTGAAGATAGAAGATAGCCTGGAGGAGCTCCCCAAGAGGTAGAGGAGCTCCAACTTTAATCTTTTTGTAATTTAAAAACTACTAGGAAAGGCACTCTTTAAAGCACCAGTAAATTGCTAAGTGCTGTAGGAAATTCCAACAACCAAAGTGACTTCTAGTCTTGACTGTGGGTTGTGGCATTGAGTCAGCAGACATAAAACAGTGTAAGCCCTATACCCAGAGGTAAGGAGAAGTGAGAATTGGTGGAATGGAGAATAACTTATGGTGGTGGCTGAAACCAGGTTTATTAAAAGAAAAAGCCATCCAGTGTTCGAGGCTATATTCCAGCATCTGTTCTCCTGCATGAGGTGGCTGAGTGGGTGAGCTGCATGCTAATGCCACTAGCTCATGCGCATGCTGAACAGCGTACATCTGCCACCTCCATCAGAGCACGCTTGGCTCTGATGTGAGCTATTTCCCTTCCTGGGGTCCTAAGCTGTCTCCTGCCCCTATATGCAGGCTGGCCTAGGCTGAGCCAATGGCCAAACACCGTCTTTCATTGGGACACATGTTTACCCTATTTCATCCTAGTGATTACTATAGTCTGTATGTTGCAAAAGCTGCACTACTTTGTTTAATATCGTGACTCAACCTGCTTTCTTTAGTTACACAAGCAATGACTGGGCAGTCCAGTTTCTCTGATCTTGTGCTACACAACTGCACTTTAGCTCGTCTTCCACCTTCTGCTTTCTGTACAGGAGTCCTTCTTTGTATGTGATTCCTGTTTTGTGCTTTAGTCTGTCTCCCATTGTCCACTGATGTCACATTTTTCACATGACTGCATTTCACTTAAGGGTTCTAATGTAGGTGATGGAGACCCAGTGCCTGCGTCAGCTTCCCTGCCTTAGCACAAGAGGGGTGCTGCCTGACTAGTAGCTACACTTACCTGTCTGTGCCCAAAGGCTCTGCCATCTACTGTGCTCACACAGGCCCTCATGCCTGCGGAGCTAGATGGCCACTGCCACACCAAGGAGCCCTCTGCCTCAGGACACCACATCCATGATGGAGACAAGTCTCATCTGTCAGACCAAGGGGCCCTCTGCCTCAGGACATGTCATCCATGATGGAGACGTGTCTCATACCTTTTCTGGCAGCATTCCTCCCAGCTGGAGCATCCTTTGCTTTTTTGGATGCTATGTCATCTGCATGGGCCCTCTCTGGACCTGTCCCTCATCAGGGACTCTCTCTTGATGTTTTGGGTGGAACCCACCACAGGCCTGATGGCCGTTGGGTTGTCTTCCATGAGGGTAGACCCCACCAGGGGTCCACACCCTTCTGGTGGTTCCACTACATACTTCCCTTTGAGGGGCAAGTTGCCATGTAGCATCACTCGATCCCCCATAAACAAGTAGATCCAAGCCACTCCTGGATCTCAGTCATCCTGAAAAGCTGCTTTCTTTTTGTTTACTGTTAACTGATTCAGATGGGTCTAAACTGATGATGCAATTTTTTATTCCTCAACTCCTCTCACAAAGCTACACCTCGAGTCCTGGGCCCAGAGTGTCAGTCTCAGGCTGAACACATAAGGTGATCAGCCTCCTCCCCGTGCTGGTAGGAGTTCGTAGTTACACTAGCCCAAGAGCAAATCTTAGAGTCAGTATATTGGATCTTGCATAAATTGCACAATGTCATCAGTTTTGTGGGAGAAGGACAGATAACAAGAAACCTGTATTGTATCATACAATAGAAAAGAAAATTGAATTATTCAGTTGCCATTTATTAAAATAATAGTAAAAGAAAAGATGTTTATTTGGACAGTTAGCAAGTAATTACGTAAATATAGTGGTACCTGTCTGTACATGTTACTACAGTCATGTTGGTAACAGTTTTTGTTCTTTTGGAAGAGAGGCAGCTAAATTCACTTCTTTGCTGCTTACAGTAGTTCATAACTGCATTCCTGAGGATCACAACATCAGCAAAGGTTGGACTGAGGCAGTGCATAGAGCTGCAAGCTGGCCTCTGTAGTGACTTAGTACAAGCACACTCCAAATACAGTACAGTCTCAATTATCCAAACTGCTTGGGAGACCTGAAATTAGTTCAGGTAATTGGGAGTTCATAAAACTGAGGTTAAAACATTTAGAGTTTAGACCACCAGCGGTAGATTTCAGCTCGGGGGGAAGGGCGGCTCTGTTGCCCTCATGACCACCAGCAGGGCTACCAGTGGGGGAGCTTCAGATTTTGGCTCAGGAGGAGGGCAGCTCCATGTGCCCTCATGACCACCAGCGGTAGATTTTGGCTCAGGGGGAAGGTGGCTCCATTGCCCTCACAACCACCAGCAGGGCTGCCAGCGGAGGAGCTTCAGATTTCAGCTCAGGGGGAGGGTGGCTCTGTGTGCCCTCACAACCACCAGCAGTAGATTTTGGCTCGGGGGGAGGGTGGCTCCGTTGCCCTCATGACCACCAGCAGGGCTACCAGAGGGGTAGCCAACTAGTAACTTAGCTCCCTAGCACCAGAAAACAACATTTGTTCTACCCTTCGGTACAGACTCAACAGCGCTGGCCAGACCAAATTTGAACTTGGTGCCAAAATGTAAACATAGTCCTCAGAGACACAATGAATTGGCTACCGTGCCTCAGTGCCTGTTCTCATACCTTCAGATTTCTGCTCAGGGGGATGGCGGCTCCATGTGCCCTCATGACCAGCAGCGGTAGATTTTGGTTCGGGGGGAGGGCGGCTCCGTTGCCCTCATGACCACCAGCAAGGCTACCAGCGGGAGAGTATCCAGCACTGGAGCTAAAAGAAAAAGTTGCAAATAATAGCCCCTACAAAAAAATCTTACAAAAAAGTGAATTATTCAACACAAGTGACATTTCAGATATAATAGAGGAAAATCCCACTGCTAAATCTAATAAAACAGCTCACACTGGCCGAAAGCAAGCTTCATTAAAGTTCCAAAAAGCAAATTTTAAGAAGGGGCCAATTATGGGCCATAAAAATCAGTCCATATCAGACAGAAAAAAGAAAAGAAAGACTCCAACAAAGGAACAGGGCCATCCCGAAGGGGAAGATAAAGCAACTAATAAGCCATCAGCAGGGACTTTGAACCTAGAAGATCAACCACCAGACTGGGCTAAACTCTGAATATCAGAAAAAAAAAACATCCAAAAGGAACTACAAAAGTTAAAGCGCCTACCCAAAAATATACAACAACTTTAGACTACTCTGGAAAATTTGGAGTTTAAAGTGGATCAAGAGGCTAAAAGACTAGATGAACTAGAAAAAGGCAGTCAGAATTAGAAGACTAAGTCAACCCATTAGAGAACGTGGTACACAAACTACAGAAAGTACAAGCATGGTTAAAGAACAGAATAGAAGATATGAAGACTCACTCCAGGAGAAAATATATTACAGAAATTTTATGACTAATGAAGACTGGGAGAAAACAATATTTTGGTAATCTAAATAGAACTTTTCAGAGATCTTTCAGGTTCAGAGCAAAATCTGCCAGAAACAGATATAGCCCATTGGACAGGTGCTAGAGCAGCAGAAAATAATTTAAACAAATCAAGACCCATGATAAAAACATTAAAGTTATTCACTTGAGATTGAGAGATCAAGCTATTTCACTACCAGTCTAGTATTGCTTGTAAAGTGCTTTGGGATACACTGTGTATGAAAAGCGCTGTATAAATGCTAATTCTCCTCCCTCTTCTTCTCCTAGACAACTTCCCCTCTGAACAGTGGAAATTAAGGAAGTAATACCAGGACATTCAGCAAATCGTATGACGAGAGAAAATTAAAGCCATTGTGATTTACCCAGACAAATTCAAAGTTCTTCTGAACAATCAACTGCTTTTCTACAACAAAAAGGATGACGCCTATGAAGATTTACATTTCAAACTGCCCCAACTATTCACTTATTGGACCTCATATCATTGTGTTTTTCTAGAACTGACTTTTTTTTTCTTGTTTCCCATGCAATACTCTGCAGAGAAGTGAGGTGGGGCAGGAGGAACAACAGGAATAGGAATTTGCCATAGTAAACACGTTATGTTGACTGTAAGACTAAACTGACACATAAGGTGTCGGGGAGGATAGCTCTACTTAGTTCCTAGAGGCCAAGAAGCCAATTCAGGATGCCATGTTTTTTCATTTGGCATCACTGGGGGGGCAGGGAATATGACTGGTGGGATGAGGGTTTCAAGGCACTATTGGGGGGAGGGCACCAGGCACAACTCAGATTATTGGTTCGGAAACAAAATGTATGCAGTTGTACAGACTGTTTTTTTTTTCTTTTTTTTACAGTTCATTAAATGTTTGCAGTTTTATCCACTATGTATTTACTACATGTGCACATTCATTGGTTAAAACACAGGTATTGAACTTAATTTCTATGACTAGTTCAACAACAAACTGTCAATGCAGGCATCAAGTGAAACGCATACAATTCTCTGCTTCACTTTAATTGTCCCATCTCTCATATATTTACAATATATGAATATCTATCTGTTATGGGTCTAGCTATAAAAGGTGTTACATGGAACATTAATGGAATTAATTCTCCAGTTAAGAGATACAGAATTTTAAAATATCTAAAAACACTTGAACTAGATTATTGTCTATTACAAGAGACTTATTTAGTACAAACAGAAGTAGAAAAACTTACAAATGGATTTAACATGTTTCCTCTTCAAGAAGTAACAAAAAGAATAGCAAAGGTGTAATTATAATCATGACTAAAAAAATCACCCATAAGACAAATTTTGGACATACAAAGAAACAAAGATGTGAGAATTATAGTAATCAAAGTTCAAATAAGTAATACATCACTGGTTTTAGGATCTCTGTATGCACCATTCAAAGGTTTTGGATTATATTTGGCTACAGTCAATGCCACAGTTGGGGTGACAACAATAACATTTTGAGGGAAGACTTAAACTGTTTAGCAGACCCAGAACTGCAGCAGATAGAACATCACCTTCAAAAGGATGAGAAAAAACATAAGTCAAGGCTTTTTCAAAATTTTATTTCCATTAACCCACTTATGCATTATTGGAGAGAACCAAATCCCATGGTTAAAGACTTCACTCATTGTTCTTCTAAATGCAGTACCTCTGATAGACTGGATTATTTTCTTGCCTCCAAGGATATTATTGTGAACAGTGACTGTCATCAATCCAAAACTTACCTTGCTGGAGTATAAGATCATGATCCTGTTTCCTTATATTGTGTAGTGGATATTGAAAGATCTGATTATTACATACGTAGATATAATAATAACTGCTCCAAAAAATAAACAAATAGCGAATGCTGTAAAAGAAGCAATTCACAATATCTGGAAAGACAATAAACATTACACAAGTTCTATTATAGACATGTGGGATACATGCAAAACAACTACAAGGGAACTATAATCTCTAAGGCAACCTGGCTAAAAAAAAGGAAACTACTAAAAAAATCAAAACAAAATTAAAACTGTTGGAGGAATCTGCAAGAAAGGTGATGCATCAAGAAATTAGAATATGAGCAACTTTAACAATTTATTTTGGAGACAGACATTATACTAATAAAAACTAACAATGAAAATTAAAAGAAATTGGTGACATTACAGTGAATACACTGGTAAATGTCTAGCAAAAAGATTTAAAAAAGAACAAAGTGCAAAAGAATTAACAATAATCAATAACAATAATGTAGTTCTAAATGGAAAACAGGAGAGGGAAAATTGCTTCTTAGAATTTTTTTTCTGACTTCTATAAATCAGAGTGTTCGCCATCACAACAGGATTTGCAATATTATAATCAGTATGTAAAAAGAACAATTAACAGTCCACAAGATCACCAAACATTTCTTACTCCTATCTCAAAAGAAAAAATAACAACCACAGTTAAATCCATGACTAGGGGAAAATGTTTCACAATAGAATTCTATTTGGATTTTCTGGACTCTATTATTTATTATTTACAATTATTCCATACAACTATCCAAACAGATAAACACATCAAATTCATTTAAAAAGGGTGTTCATATCCCTTATACCAAAATCGGCAAAAGACCATAAAAAAGTAAACAATTACAGACCAATCACTATTCTCAATACCAATTACAAAATCTTTGCAAAAATACTAAACAATAGGATATTGACATTTTTGCCAGACATGCTACATGCTGACCAAGAAGGGTTCATAAATGGGAAGATCAATACATTTGGGAATATATACAATTCAGTTTATCACACAATACTTGAACACCTCAGCCACAGAGGGAATATACATGTCATTAGACACAAGCAAAGCATTTCATGTGAAAGAGTAGGCTTTTCATTTTCATGTTCAGGACTTGCCACATCGGTTCACTGAGGTAGTGAAAAGTTTATATGATTCACCTAAATCATCCTTAAAAATGAAAACAGTGTGTGTGAGTTACTCACAGGACAGGACTTGAGGAGGTTTTCTGAAACAAGATAAGTGGGGTAAAATTGTGGAGAAACTTGCTGAACTTCTGTTTTTCTTTTTGTCTGTAAAGTAAACTGAAAGCACAGTAGCCAACATTTTAAGGGCCTTAAACTAGAGCTGTGTTTTTGCTCTGTAGTTTGAGGGCTAGGTGAGAACTGTTTGCCTGAATGTTTGGCTTGGGGCCTCTGCTAGGTGATAACTTGGAGGAGAGGCTGAGTGAGTCACATTTCTGAGTGCAGGTTGGTTTTGGTTTCCACTACAAAGACTCTCTCACTCAGGTTGCTACCTTAAAACAGAGTCTGTGTGTGTTACTCACAGACAGGACTTGAGGAGATTTTTTTGAAACAAGATAAGTGGGTAAGTTGAGGAGAAACTTGCTGAATCTGTGTTTTTCTTGTTATCTATAAAAGTAAATTGAAAGCATAGTAGCCCATATTTTAAGGGCTTTAAACTACAGCTGTGTTTTCACCCTGTAGTTGGGGGGCTAGGTGAGAACTGTTTGACCTGACTGGTTTGGGGATTATGCTAGGTGATGACTTAAAAGGAATAGTGACAATTTTAAAACAATAGTGTGGCAGTTCCTAAGGCAGTTATCCCTCGTGGTTAGACGCAGGAGCATCAGAGGCAGAACACAGTGTTTTGGGCTCAACTGCTTTATTTTTCTGTGCCTGAAATGGTTTTTGCAGGGTACATTTTCTGTTAAATTCTTGTGCAGTTTGTCTTGCTGAAAGGAAGGAAAGTACTCACCGGAGTAGTGGGTCAGAGCTGTAGCTGATTGTTTCTGGAGGGCATGGGCTTGGTCACACCCAACCCGCCTCTCACCCCACTCACCCCAAAAGTATCATTTCCTTTATACCAGGGGTTCTGATATCACTTCTCCAAAAGGGCAAAGGACATACACCTGTCATATCCTTAACAGCCGAGCACACTGCATAGGGGGTAAATGCACACACACGCTCACACACACTAACAAAACAAAACAAACATTTTAAACAGGAATGGAGAGGAACATGTGGGGAGTGGTGCAATTCACTGACTGTGGGGAGACAGTCTTCTGGGAAACATTCTGGAGGCTGTGATGCTGCCTTATTTGCAGGCACCTTTCTGGTCTGAGGAAGGAGGTTGCCCATTTCCAGGCCAACCTGGCGAGGATTCGGGAAACCTTCTCCCCCACCCAGGGACCACCAGGGCTGCTGCCTCAGAGATTGCCAAGAAAAAGGAGCAGTTGGGCCATGGTGGGTTCAAGGAGGGTGAGGGTGGTGGAACAGAGGTGCATCCCTCCAGTTGTACAACTCCACAATTCATACACCATTCTGGAAGAGCATAGTTTCTCTATGGGGACACCCACAGTGGAGACCAAGGAGGATATTGGGAACCTTCAAAAAGGATACCTACAGGAGGGTGGCATGGGACCCCACAGGGGAAGGAAGCAACTCCTAGTGGGAGATTCAATCATTTTGGGGGTAGAACTGGGGGAGAGAGGGGAGAGGGAGGTATGGCTTGGAGGGACAGGAAGTGAATCCTCAGGATCACAGGAGCAGCAGCACAGGAGAGGGAGCTGGATGTCATTGTTCACCTAGGGACAAATGACCTGGTTGGGAATGGGATCAGAGCAGTGCAGGAGGAGTTTGTGGAGTTGGGGGGGCTTAGACAAGTAGCATGCATGGTAACCTTCTCAGATGTGCTGCCTGTCTATGGCATGGGTGAGGCTAGGGATTCAATGAATGGTTGAAAAACTGGTGTGGAGCTCAGGGATTTGACTTTATTGGGGACCGGGGGTCCACCTGGAGGGATGCAGACCTATACTGGTGCATCTGTATGGGAGGGGAACCAGAATCCTAGGTGACAGGTTTAAATGCTGCGTTGGCAAGCATTTAAACTAGCCAAGGTGGGAGGCACTGAAAAGAAGCAGGGAAATCCCAGCCCCCACACACACACACACACACACACAGACACACACACAAAATAGGGTAGTTAGCAAGGTAAACACCAAGGTACAGAAGTCAACAGGGAGCAAGACTGGGGTAAATGGAGAAAAAGATAAGAAGGACAGGAATGGGGCTAAAAGGGGTAAGGCCATCAAAAAATGGAGGGCAATGAGTACCACTGCCATAGTCTGGGTAACAAGCTCCCTGGACTAGTGGCCTTGATATAAGAGGGATGCCTGGCTATCGCGGCAGTCACAGAAACATGGTACACAGAGAACCATGACTGGGATGGCAACAAACCGGGGTACACAATCTACAGGAGGGACAGAGAGGGTAAAAGAGGAGGAGTAGCTCTCAACATGAGGGAAGGGATCAAAGCAATGGAACTAAAGGGTAAACAGGGAGGAGAGGAGGCACTGTGGATCACCCTAGAGACAGGAAATGGCACCACAATCTGCATAGGGATTGTATACAGACCCCCGTCTCAGGGTGAAGAAATGAACAAGGAAAGAATAAAAGGCATCCTTAGAATGGCAGGAAAAAGGGGAGATTTTACTGATGAGGAACCTGAATATGCCAGATGTTAAATGATGCACCTTTGCTGCAGCCACATCCAAGAGCAGTGTCATTCTCTATGCCCTACAGGGTGCATGCTTCAGATGTTTAGTGTTGGAACCTACTCGGACGGGAGCAATCTTAGACCTGGTACTCTCAAACAGTCATGGAGAAAGATCTCATATCTAGAAGTGAGTAGCCATCTGGGAACAAGCGACCACCAAACAGCGTGGTTCACAATAAACACAGCCGTAGAGTTAAGCCATACAAAAGCGAGGGTATTGGACTTTAGGAGGGTTGACTTTGGCAAAATGGGAGCGTGCCTCAGAAAAGCACTAGCAAACAGGCAAGAAGAAGGGGTAGTGGAGTAATGGGGGAAAAATCAAAACTGCCATCACAGAGGCAACAAGCATTGGTGTAAAGCAAATAAACAAAACAAAATGAAAGAAAAGACCACTATGGTTCTCAAAAGAGGTGATGGGTAAGGTTAGGGAGAAAAAGATAGCATTCATTAAGTATAAGGAAACACAGAAGGAGCAGGACAGAGAACTGTACCAGTTAAAGCAGAAGAAAGCGGGGAAGGTAGTCAGAATAGCTAAGGCCAAAACCAAGGAAAAGATAGCCAACTCAGTTAAGAAGGGGGATAAAAACTTTTATAGGTACACTAGAAAGTGAAGAAAGACCAAGGGAGGGATAGTGAGGCTTAATAAAGGGGAGAGGGGTGGGCAGAGTGAAAAAACAGGGATACTGAATGAATACCTATGCTCAGTATTCACAAATGAAGAGCAGGGGGAGGTACCTAAACCAAATAACAGAAGCACTCTGGATGGGGGGGGTCAATACCAGTCCTTTCACAGAAGAAAGGGTCCTGAAAGAACTCCTAAGACTGAAGGTGGACAAAGCAATGGGGTCTGACTGGATTCACCCCAGAATTCTATAAGAAGTAAGGGGAGAACTAGTGTCACCACCGACTACCCTTTTTAACAAATCATGGGAGGATGGTGTGGTACCTGAGGACTGGAGGAGGGTGAATGTGATTCCCCTTCACAAGAGTAGGAGCAAGGCAGAGGCAGAAAACTACAGACCTGTTAGTTTGACTTCAGTAGTAGGGGAAATAATGGAATCACTTCTTGAAAGAAAGAATTGTTAAGTTTCTAGAGGCCAGCGGGGCACAGGACCCAAGGCAGCATGGATTCACAGTGGGAAGATGATGTCAGATGAATCTAATAGATTTCTTTGACTGGGTGGCCAAAGTAGTAGACCAGGAAGAGGCTGTGGACATGGCCACCTAGACTTTAGCAAGGCATTTAATGCAGTCTCATACAAAAGATTAATAAACAAGTTAGCCAGCCTTGGAGTGGGTCCCAGGGTGGTAGCCTGGGTAAAAAATTGGCTGGACAATAGAATGTAGAGGGTAATAGTAAACAGAGTCCACTTCGAAGAAAAGGGGGTTACAAGTGGGGTACTGCAGGACTCAGTACTGGGACTGGTCCACTTTAATGTCTTTATAGGTGACATTGTGGAGGGACTGGAAGGCAAAGTATGCTTCTTTGCAGACAACACAAAGATCTGCAACAAGGTTGATACACAAGGGGGGTGGCATGGACAAGAAGTGACTTGGCAAAGTTGGAGGAATGGTCAAAAGCAGCTTAGATTCAATGTAAAGAAGTGCAAAGTAATGCACCTGGGAAACAAAACCCAAGGGAAGAGTACACAATGGAGTGGGGAGAGATACTAACAACAAAAAAAATGGAAAGGGCCCTGGGGGTAATCATATCAGATGACCTAAAGGTAGGCAAGCAATGTGAGAAGGCAGTAAGGAGAGCTGGGGGATACTGGAATGCATAGGGAATGGCACCACCAGCAGAAAACAGGAAGTTGTTATCCCTCTGTACAGACAGTTGGTGAAACCCCATCTAGAGTACTGTGTGCAGTTCTGGAGACCCCACCTCAGCAAGGACATAGACAGGATGGAGGCAGTCCGGAGGAGGGCAACTAAACTGTGCAGGGTCAGCACCAGAAGCCATGCGAAGAGAGACTAAAGGAGCTTAACATGTATACCCTTGAGAAAAGGAGGGAGAGGGAGGACATGATAGAAACTTTCAAGTGTCTCAAGGGAATCAACAAAGTTGAAGTGGGTAGCATCTTTCAGAAAAAGACATGTGCAAGAACAAGGAGGCACAATTTGAAGATAGAGGGTGGACGGCTCAGGGACAACGTGAGGAAGTATTTTTTCATGGAGAGGGTAGTAGATGCATGGAATTGCCTTCCTGAGGAGGTTGTGGGGTCAAAAACAGTGGGGGAATTCAAGAATGCATGGGACAGACATAAGGCAATTCTAGTGGGGGGGTAGGAGAAAGTAGGCTATTGGTTAACTAGGATCTGAAGCTTATCCAATAGGTAGGGAAATGGGCAGACTGGGTTGGCCAAGTGGTCCTTGTCTGCCATCAAAGTCTATGTTTCTATAATATTCTAAATAAGGAATTCACAATTCATAGAGGGGTATGGCATGGTTGTCCTCTCTCCCACCCTGTTTATTTGGGGATTAGAGGTGCTACCACAGGAAATTCGCTCAGACAAGAATATGAAAGGCGTTAGCATTAAGTTAAACTGAGGTCTTATGCGGATGATATTATTTTGTTACTGACCTCTCCAGAAAGCAGTATTGTAATTAAAAGATTATTTCTTGCTTTTCCAAACTGACTGGCTATCGCGTCAATGAGCATAAAACACAAATTTTAACATTTAACACAATTAATACAACTCCTGTTTCAATGATCAGTAGTGCCAAAAGCCAACCAAAAGATATGGATTATCTGAGAATAAAATTAACCAACAATAATCATATCGTACTAAAATATAATTATGAACCACTCTTGGGTTGCAAGAAGCTGAAATTTGAAGCTTGGAGTAAAATACCTCTATCCTTATGGGGAAAGTATAAACTACCAAAATGCTGGCCAGTCCTTCAATATCTCACTTATTACAAGCAATTCTAGTACTTATTGATAAGGACTGATCCATTAAAATAAACAAGATGTTTAAAATGATATTTGAAATTACAAAAAAAAAAAAATTCTGGGGAGAAACTTAGCTTGTCTAAAGAAGAAGGGGGGCTATCTTGTCCAAATGTAGCCTTCTAGAACTAGTATACAAAACTAAAATCTCCCTAGGATTTGTTAATAAAAAAGAACTCTTTCAATTTACATCAACATTATTCATATTCAAAAAGCAACATATGATTCAATCCAGACTATTTGATCAAAAGCAAAAATTACATTATAGCTAACTTTAATAGGACAAACAAAACGTATTTAAATTCAGCTAACTGGAACTATAAGGTTCTTTCTTCAAACTGCCTATGGGATAATCCTAATGTAAAAATTAAGGTAAGACCATACATTTCAGACAGTGGAAACAGAAAGGTATCTATAGATGGAAAAATATAATGGATGGACCAAGACCATATTCTTGGCAAAATATTCAAACTAAATATAACTTATTAGCTCCAGATTATTATAAATACCTACAGTTAATGAGTATTTTTGAAAAAGATTTCAAACTTTGGGAAAGAGCTCCAGAACAAAAATACAGACTGGAGAGAGAGTTATTAAAAAACGTTGTTTGCATGGCTTTATACTTTTTTATCCAACAAATCTCTAACAGTACACAAAAAGTTAAAACAGAAATAAAACAAAGATGCTCAGATATTACTTTCAGATAGCCAGGAGATTATTGCACTCTTCACAACCTCCCACTATGTGACATCTAGAGACACAACTACTCAATATAAAATAACTTATAGAGCTCACTATACTCCCTATCTAAAGCTAAAATAACTTCTAACACCAACTGTTGGCACTGTAATATGGAATCTGTGGATACATACCCTATGTTTGGGGACTATGATATGATCAGGCCTTGTTGGGAAAGGGTGTTAGAGAAGGGGCTAGAGAAGCTGGACATTTGCCTTTAAAAATGATTTTGCAGGGATAATATTGGAAACTTATACTAAAAAAACTCTTTTCTAGGGCACGGACACTGATAATATTGGCAGTCATTATGATGATGAAGTGAATAATATTAAAACACTGGAAAGAAAACTATAATAATAATACATTTCCTGAAAAAGAATAGGTAAGTTTAATACTCTCACTTCTCTTTGATCAGCACGTTTTCCCACCATAGCCAACTACTGAAAGCTCTATAATACCAAAACATTTGACTGGCATGCTGAATTATTTTCTCTAGGATCATAAACCCATCCATAAATGAACCGTCACTGATAGTAATAATACTGTAATATAACCACCAGAATTATCCTCATTTCAATGTGATATTTATCTGTACCAAGGAACTATATATTTACTGTGTTATGTGCCTTCATAAGCTTTCAATAAAAACTATTTAATGCAAAAAAAAAAGGAAACAACATTAGCTCAAATAAAGGGGCTGGAATACTGTTAGCTCTAAAAGAGGGTCTGGAATATGGTTAACTCTGAAAGAGAAGGAGTGCCTGTAGAAACATAAACAAAGAGAATGAAACAGGATCTCTAGATTCCATACATGGCCTTGTACAACTTATTGTTCAATAAGGCATGATGTGCTCAAAGAAAGTTGCACTTGTGGTCTGTTGAGTGTGAGGGTCCTGGAGTACAACACAAAATCCCAACTCAGGGAGAGCAAAACAGCAACAAGCTGAAGGGTGTAAAGGAATTCCCAGGAAGCCAAATATGCCCCTAGACATGGGAGGTTTCCTGGACCATGCCCACTTCACTCCAGGGCTGCACCACAAAAGTTTACGTAGATACCATGGCAGTTACAGTAGTATAAAACAAACTCTGGCCAGAGCCAATAGGGCTGTGGTGAGCTTCTGAAGTCAGAGAAAGAGCACCAAGTGCCATCTCCAAGATGGCAGCGGCGATGCTACTACTCATGCATGATACTCATGCATGCGTAGTTGCAGTGAATGGCACTCTGCCATCCCAAGATGGTGGCACCAGCAGAATTGCACATGCGCAGTTCCTCACCTGGAATGCGGAAGTAACAGCTGAAATAGTGCGGCTGTTTCGGCAGTTATCTACAGTGGTCAACGAGAGTGATCCAAGCTCTGTTGGACTTTCAGAAGGATACTTCCTAAAGTCCAATGGAAACATGCCACGATCAGCCATTTTAGGAGCTGAAGAAGCAAAATGACTGTAGGCTCTGCCCACAGTCATAATAAATTAGGTTGCCTCCTACATGTGTTAACTCACAATTTTGATTTGGGTAACAGAAACCATGTCATTCTTTTTTTAAACAACCAGAACTGATTTCTTACTCTTTATTGACTCTGACCCAGAGGTATGAAGTTTGCTCAGCTATTGTGAAACCAGCAATATTTTGCAGTTGTACTGACTCTGACAAAAATGTACAAAGCTTGTTCAGTTACTAAGAAATCAGTGTCAATGGCACAGTGGCAAGGCAACCACTTGCAATGCCGATGTCCCAGGTTTGGGAATGGACCTGGGAGTCAGAGGGCTAGCCAGGTCCAGAAGGATGCAGCATCTGAGGAACAGCTTTCCTTCTCCAGCGGGGGGGTGACTGTCCGGCCAATTGGTGAGCTCTGTCGGAGGCTTGAGGAATCGCTGGCGCCAGACTGAGTGAGAGGTGGGACAGACACTGGTGTCACTGCATGCCTCGCCTCCCTGAGGATCCTTTGGGGGGAAAAAACTCTGGTCCCCCAAGTATGATACTCTGCCCTGACACCATTCCTGCTACCACCAGTGTCTGTCGGGGGGGTCATGCTCCCATGCCCCTGCCCTGGGGGGACAAGCCAGGGTTCACCACTAGGATTCTTCAAGGGTGGGGTATGCCTGGGCACGGTGGGACAGTGTTCAGGGCAGGGGCTGAGTTCCCTACTGGAATTGGTGGTGGGGCCCAAACAAAAAACAAATCAGTGCTATTTTTTCTCTCTCTTCCTCTCTCTCGCTGCTGACTCTGAACCTAGTGAATGGAGCTCTCTCAGTCACTTGTGAACTAGCCCTGTTCTTTCTCTGTACTGACTCTGATTGACCTGATATACTATACAATGTACTTTCAAACTCATATGATACTTACCGAGCCATGGCCTCAAGAACCGGTATATCTTCTCCATTTTTGGAGCCACATGAGCTGAAAAATCAAACCATTTTGAGTTTAATTTAAGGAATAGATTTCTTGACTTTCTTCCCTTTCCCAGTCCCCTTCTATATATGTAGAAAACAATGGAAAGAAAACCTGTCAGTAAAGGGGTGTCTGCATTTCAAGCTGCAGTCCAAGCACCTGCCTGAGGGTTAGCAGTACATCACTGTATATTTATTACGTCTATGTTTCAAAAGTTTTACCAGGAAAGACATATTAGTCTGGTAACAGCTTGTTTCCAGATGCAGCCTGGGTACATGAATGCTAGCTTTATATGTATTCTTATGTACCCATAACTATGCATGTATTTATGTATGCAGATATGTGAATGTATGTGTTATATGTATTGTATATGTGTGAATGTGTGAATCAGGAAAGACTCAAGGAACTTAACATCTATTCATTGGAAGAGAGAAGGGAGAGAGGGGATATGATAGAGACTTTCAAATGCCTTAGAGAAATAAACATGGTACAGGAGGGAAGCACATTTCAGAGAAGAAAGTGCACAAGAACAAGGGGACATAACATGAGACTGGAGGGTGGGAGGCTTAGGGGGAATGCTAGGAAGTATTTCTTACCAGAAACATAGAAACATAGAAGTTGACGGCAGATAAGGACCGCTAGGCCCATCCAGTCTGCCCATTTCTTTTTCTACCTTATAAATGTGCACCAGCCTTTGCTCTGTCAGTGGCCTATCTATTCATACTCACCAAATTTTAAATAAATAAAATAAAATCAGATACTGGAAGTAGCAAAAAAATAAAGAAGCTGTTGGGGTTGTTGTAAAAAGGGGCTTAAAGAGCACAAAACAGCGCACAAAGTTCTGCAGAGACCCATTGAGTCTACTTCCCAAACCATGTGGGAATATATTTAGGTATCCATAATATATTTGTCTAGAGTGTTTTTAAATTGATCAAAACTACTGGAGGTAACTATAGATTGTAGAAGTGTATTCCATAATTTAACAGCTCTGATGGAATAGAAGTATTTCCTTTTCTTACCTACAGACCTATGGACATATAATTTACGTGTATTATTTACATCTAAGTGTATTAGGTTTTTTGCACATGTGATACCACCATCATGCATTAATTGTTCATCTTGAAGAAGTTTGTATAGTAACAGCAGATCCCCTCTATTGTGTCTTGTCTCAAGATCACACAGATTTAACTTCCTACATCTTTCCTTATAGGATAGATTTTTTAATCTAGGGATAAGTTTAGTAGTTTTGCCCTCTGCACTCCCTCCATTAGCTTCTTATCTTTTGTTAAGATAGGGAGCCCAAAAAACAGCATCATAATCTAAATGAGGTCTGATTTATGAATTATATAATGCCATAAGAAAAAATTACTCACCTTAGTAATGTTGTTTCTTCTAATGGAGTCTTGCTATATTATAGACATTAGCAGTTTGATCCAGCTCTAGAACTGCCCCGGAGTGAAATGGTTAAAACCATTCCAAAATAGAATTTTGGCACGAGAGCAGCTCTATCTGTGTCATTTCAAACTTGAACTGTCAGATCTTTACGAGCCAAACTCACTAAGGTCTGTGTGGAAGCTGTAACCTACACTAGCCAAATGGCTACCCAAATAATAACAACCATTGATGGTCCCAACACCCAAGACTCAAGTCAGGGGACCAGAAATACTAACACCATTCTAATAATATGAAAATGGAACATAAGTATAATAAAACACACACACGCGTACACATACACACCCCCAAAGTCCCAAAGGGGACAAGATGCTAACAGGCCATAAGTAGTGCCCACACTAAGTTGCCCGCACCCCACCAAGTAGAGGTTCTGAGAGGGGCAGGTTGGGGGGGAGGTCTATAATATAGCAAGACTCCATTAGAAGAAACAACATTACTAAGGTGAGTAATTTTTTCTTCAAACAACATGAAGTCTTGCTATATTATAGACATTAGCAGAATACACAGCAGTACCTCCATGGAGGGGGCAGAACCTACTTAGGGAATAGGCTCTGAAGAACAGCTGTGCCAAACCGAGCATCTCTCCTGGCCTGGACATCCAGGAGTAATGCTTAGTAAAATGTGTACTATTTTTCCAAGTAGCAGCCTGGCAAATCTCTAATAAAGGGATATTCTGGCAGCAGCTAGAGACGCAGCTGTACCCTGGTAGAATGAGCCCCTCAAACTGGGGGCTCTGCCCACTTTCTGATAACAAAATTGGATACAAAGACAATCCACCTGGCTATTGATCTCTTAGTGGCAGGTTTGCCTTTCCCAAACTTCACCATAGGTAAGGAAAAGTTGGAGGGATTCAACCTGTGACCTTTGGTACGCTCTATATAATAACTAAGAGCTCTCTTAACATCCAGGCTGTGCAACCTCCTCTCACCCAAGAGGAGTGATCAGTGAAAAATACTGAAGGAAATAGATTGATTAAGATGGAAATCTGAAACCACCTTAGGCAAAAACTTCCTATTAGTCCTAAGGACTACCTTATCCCTGTGGAAAGAAATAAAGTCAGTCTCCACTGACAAGGCTTGCAATTCACTTATGCATCTGGCAGAAGTGATAGCCACTAGAAAAACAGTTTTCCAAGTTAGGTACTTAAGCTCTGCAGAAGACAGAGGTTCAAAAGGGGGTTGCATTAACTGGGCCATACAAACATTAAGGTCCCAAGCAGGGGCCAGTTCCCGAAAGGGAGGATTAGTATGGAGTAATCCCTTAAAAACTTGGAAAACACAGGATGAGAGGAAAAGGGGATGACTTTCCTGCTGACACAAAAAGCAGACACAGCTGCCAAATGAACTCTCAGGGTAGCTGGTCTGAGACCCAAGGAATTAAGATGTACCATGTAATCTAACAAAATGGGCAATTCAGCAGATTCTGGGAAATATTTTCCCAGCACACCAAATGGAAAACCTTTTCCATTTAGAACTATAAGTAGCCCTAGTGGAAGGCTTTCTGGAAGCCTTTAGGATCTCAAGAACACCCTGAGAGAGGTGTAAATCAGCAAACTCTAACTCCTCAAAAGCCAGGCCTTGAGGTTGAGGGATTTGAGGTCCGGATACCAAACCTTTCCTGGGCACAAGTCAACAGATTGTGATTCCTGGGAGGCACAGGGAAGATGGACTGTCAGAGACAGAAGCAGTGGGTACCAGGGCTGTCTGGCCCAATCTGGGGCAATCAGAATCACCCTGCAAGGTTGAGATCTGATTTTGACTAGTACTTTGAATAGGAGGAGGAAAGGGGAAGCATAGAGGAACTTCCTCCCAATCCAGAAGAAGGGCATCCAGGGAACTGAGCCCAGCACTGGAGGCCTGCAACAGAACAGAGGAAGTTTGTGATTGTCTGGGGCTGCAAAAGATCTATCTGAGGGATGCCCCACCTGGCAAAAACTATCCCCAGCATTTGAGGATCCAGGGACCATTCGTGATGGCCCTGGGAAATCCTGCTGAGGGCATCCGCTAGGACATTGTCCTTCCCTGGAAGATGAACTGCTATGAGGGAAGTGTTCGAGGAATGGGCCAGAGACAACAACTTCATTGCCTCGGTGCACAAGGCCAAGACCGAGTGCCCCCTGTTTGTTGTTGTACCACATTGTTGTGATGTTGTCTGTTCTGACTTGTATCACCTTGTCATGGACAGATGCAAAGCTGAAGAGCTAAAAGACAGCTCTGAGTTCCAGCAAATTGATGTGGAGCAGAGATTCCTGGGGACCAAACTCCTGAGTGGAAAGGTCGCCCATGTGGGCTCCCAACCCAGAAGGGAAGCATCTGTAGTGAGAGTCAAGTTGTGAGAAGGGGAAATGAAGGGACCCCGCTTAAATTGCTCTGATCCTGCCACCACTGAGAGCTAGGATCAAGGTTCGAGTCACTGGGACCAACTTGGAAGGGGTCTCTTCTCTGAGACCAAAAGGTTCTCAAGTGAAACTGAATGTCTCTCATCTGAAATCTGGCTCCCTGCACAACAGCTGTGGATGCAGCCATGTGCCCCAGGAGCTGCAGAAAGTGTCTTGCTGGTCGAGAGCCTGCAGAGTGAAGAAAGAGGCCAGAGCCACTAAATTCCTTACCCTTTCTGGGGGAAGAAAGACTCTGGCTAGCTTTGTGTCCAATTCTGCCCCTATAAAGGTGAGTACCTGGACTGGTTCCAGAACAGACTTTGGTAGGTTTAGCAGAAAACTCAGGGAGGTGAGAAGCTGCTGGGTGACCTGCAGGTGAGATTTTACCTGTTCTGGGGACTGGCCTACAATGAGCCAGTCGTCTAGATACGGAAAAACAGCAATCCTCTGCCTCCTTAAGTGGGCCACTGCCACTGCTAGACACTTGTGAATACCCTTGGAGCAGAGGTAAGGCCAAGGGCATTGTCCTGAACTGGTAATGACCTGAGGGCAGTTCGAATCTGAGGTACTTTCGATGGGATCTTCTGATTAGGACATGGAAATAGGCATCCTTGAGGTCCAGGAAGGCTAGCCAGTCCCTGGCCTTGGGAGGGTAAAATCATTGCCAGAGTTACCATTTTGAACTTTGGTTTCAAAAGATGCTTGTTCAGATATCTGAGATCTAAAATGGGCCACTCTCCTGTCTTTTTTGGGTAAGGAAGTATCTGGAATACAGACCCTGCCCTGATGCAGGGAGGAACCTTCTACTGCTCTGAGAGCTAACAGGGATGAGACCTCTGTTTCCAGAGCGAGGTCTCTGAAGCACTTGTAGAAAAGTCTGCTTCTCAACTTGGGAAACTTTTTGAAGCTGAGAACCAGACCCTGGCTTACTACTTCCAGAACCCACTTGTCTGAGGTTAAAGAAGCCCAATTCTGACTGAAGTAAGCCAGCCTGCCCCCCACTGGTACAGGAGAATCCGCCCTGGGCACCCCATCAGGGTGCCTGTTTCGCAGGAGCTTTAGGCTGGGGGGTGGGAGCAGGTCTGCCCACCCCTCGTCTGCCCCTGCCTCTGAAGAAGCCCCTCTGAGCATAGGCAGAGGAGGCCTGAGTCTGGTAGAAAGGCCTGTGAAAAGGCCTACCCCTACCCCTGGGGGCATGCCTTTGAGGAGTGGCTTGCCGCTCCTTAGCCTGGGCACTCTTGTAAGTAGTCCTATATTCATCCATCTTCTTCATGTAGTTCTCTGTCTGCTCTCCAAACAGAGAATTTCCCATCACAGGAAAATCCATAGCCTTAGTCTGGGTATCCTGTGACAAACTAGTACACCTGAGCCAGGCCAACCTATGAAAAGCTACAGATGTGGCCATGACCCTAGAGGAAACATCATTAACATCCACAGCAGCATGAAACTGAACCTTAGAGGCTTCAATGCCATCAGCAGCCACCTGTTCTAGTTCACTAGCCAGCTGGCCATGGGCCTGCTTGGCCAATTGCATAACAGTATCCCATCTAGATTTCTGATACCTAGCTACATAAGCCATATAATTTGCTTGCCTGAGTCCCAGAGGCTGCCATATACTGTTTTGCCATGGCATCAATCTTCCTGGAATCCTTGTCAGGAGGATGTGAAGCCAAGAAATATTAGCTTTATCACAGGCAGCAGCCTGAACTACTCCCACATGACTGCATTGCTTGAGAAAGGAATTCTGTATCAGGGCCTGACAATGTATACCTTCTGTCCATCTTTTTATCTACAGGAGGCACAGAATTAGGAGCTTTTAAAATTTTAATTGTTTGTTTCTAAAAGACTTATGTAAAGGAATAGACAATCTCCTAGACTCTGGAATATCCATCATTTCTACAAAATCAGGCTCCTCTTGCTCATCCACAGCCTCTTCTAAAGGAAGCTGGAGGGTTTCAGCAACTTTTTATAAAACATAAAATGAGATGGGGACTCAGACAGCATAGGGAGATTCTAAAGGTCTGTCTGGGAGATGTCCGTTCAATGGGCACACCCAGACCTTCCCAGCCACATTCATACTGTTCATAATCCTCCTCCCTCCTCTGGTTCATAAAATTCCTCAATATCATAATCCTGAACCACTGGGGACCGACGAACCGACCTTTTACCAGATAGTGGTGGTTCGGACGGACCCTGAGACAGTGACTGGACAATTTGTATGGCTTTTGCCATCTTTGCAGCAGTTGGAGAAGGAATTTTGGACGCCAGACCTGCTGATTTTCTTGTTTTCTTTACTGGAATTGGTTCCTCAGAACCAGCTTTTCTTTTGGCCGAGGAAGTCTGGCCCTGGTCAGAGGGCACTCCCTCTGGTTCGGTTGGCACCGAACCGGGCTGGCCATCTGGGTCAGCGGACTTTTTGGCCTCTCGTTCCCTGAGCCTGCCCAATCTTTTTTCCAGGGTGGCTGCAGGGAAATTCTTACATACCTGGCAGTTTGACTGGAGGTGGTCAAACCCCAGACAATAAACACATGTGGTGTGTGGGTCAGCCTTGGCAAAGACTTCCCCACAAACATCACAGTGTTGAAACCCAGTGGGCCCGGTTTTTCTTTTGGGTTTCTCAGACATAATGCCAGCCTAACCAAAAACTTGCCTTTTACGGCAGTGCCAGGCAAGACACCCTTATCGGTTCCTAACCGTGTCACGGGTATTGGAAAAAACCGTAATAAATCCGTTTTTAGAACCGATAGAACCGGGAACCGCACTCTAAAATAGTAACTTTTAGTTTTAAATGAGTTTTAAACCCACTGATCGGTTCAAAACCGAACCGATAACTTACAAGTTCCACACAGACAAAACCTTCATTTACTTACGGTTACCACAGATGAGCTTGAACTGAACGGTTTTATGTTAAATAAAACTATTCTCGGTTAAATCCAACCGAAAACACTTTTAAACCGAGAAATGAAACCAGCAGAAGGAGAAATTCCGGAGGACTGTTCACTGAGGCGGAGTAAAGAATCTGACAGTTCAAGTTTGAAATGACACAGATAGAGCTGCTCTCGTGCCAAAATTCTATTTTGGAATGGTTTTAACCATTTCACTCCGGGGCAGTTCTAGAGATGGATCAAACTGCTAATGTCTATAATATAGCAAGACTTCATGTTGTTTGAATGCAAGTTTCCGGTCTGCTAATAAATGTTTTTTTGACTGAATTTAGAATATAATGAGATCTTAGTGCAATCTGTCTGCAATGGTTCCCTGGCATTAACTGATTATTTATTATGATTCCTAAGTCTTTTTCTGTACTTGACCTCTTCAGTTTTTTTTTTATTTAAATAGTATTCAATACACCAATTTATCATGATATACACAATACCATGAACAAGGTCAACCCCAGTTGAGCGAGTAGCTCATTTTCCGTGGGTACCATTAACACATACTTAAATATCAACATTTACAAACACATGTAGATAAAAACAACAATAATATAATACAAGTCTCAGGTACAATAATAGGTTCATAGTGTTCAATACATGCAGTGAGATGAGATACAAATGAGAGGTGGAGGCACTGGAGGAGGTTCAGAGGACAGCAATAAAAGTTATTAGAGGATTTGCTGAAGAGATACATGAGGAGAGACTGGCAGATCTGAGCTTGTTTCAGTAGAACACAGGAGACTGAGAAGGTATTATGAACATAAACATTAAAATACATAATAAAGATTTATGGGAACATATGGAGAATGGGACAGAACATGAGCAAGAGATTAAATGGGTATAAGAGGGCTTTAGACTGGACTTAAAACAATTCTACACTAACAGGGTTGATAGGTGGTCAAACAGTCTGCCAGAAAGTGTGATAAAGAAGGGAGTGGGGGGGATTTAATAAACATGCTGGAAGCACTACCGCTCATAATGATGCCAACCTGGGTGTGGCAATGAGCATGGGTTGTTTGGGGGCTGGCTGAGAGGAAGAAGATCGAGCGTCCCATGGCAGGAAGCTCCAATGTAATACTGCCACTTGAGTGACCTCTGGTAGCAGTACACATGAAGCAGCTTACTTGGTGGGGGAATGCCACCGGGTGATGTGCTCTGCAGGCTTCCATGCATTGAGCTTGTACACTTACAGTACAATGTTGATGTCCCAGGGCACGGGCATAAGTTGGTGTAAACACCCCTTATCCTTCTGTCTACACAACTACTCACAAGTGGTGCTGCCTAAGAGAAATAGGTTGGCACCTGGGTTAGTGGTTATAATTGGCTTGGCAAATGGCATAGTGCCTCCACCTATGGAGATCCTTACAGCACCATACTGCCAGGGTGCTTCCACACAGGAAATGAAATACAGTCCCCTCCTTAGGTGATAGGTAGAACAGTACACAATCCTCTCCCAACTTATCGCTCTAAGCATGTAAATATTACACCACACAATAATGCAAATAATTCAGCAATTGCAGGAAAATAAACAAGAGGGTTTATTTTGAGTCTAGATAATGAGGTAAGGAACAAGGGAAGCAAAGGGTAGTAAAACATTCAACAACAAGCTTACTGTAATCAGGCAAAATAATCAGATACCACAGTACATTACAATCCAGTATTCCCTGTCCCAGTCCCTCTCCCCCCACTGGTGCACCAGATAACCCCACAGTCTCTGTGGCAGCTCCCAAATACCTTGTATGCACACACCGAGGAGTTGCAGGCCTCTGATGAGTAGACACTGGGTGCAGCACTGTTGCAATGGTTGGATGCTGCTGCTGCAAGTTATAAACTACACCAGTGAATGTAGACATACAGTTTATCTTGGCTTTAACTGTGGCTGTGGCTGTGGGCTTAGCTTAGTGGGGTTGCGCAGGAAACCCAGATGGTAAGTTAACTAGCTAGCTAGCTGAACAGTTAGAAAAGTATCGGTTTGGGTCAAACCTAGTATTCACGACCTTTTAGTGAACAGATGATGCAGGAGTTGGGGGGACATCTCCCCTTGTAGGCAATTGGGAAGAACCGGTGGGCTAGTATGGATGTGGGCAATGATCCTCTTCACCCTACAGAGGGACCTGTCTTCACCCACCTCGACAGGTTGGCAGGCAGTTGTCTTCACCCCACAGAAGGACTTGTCTTCACCCACCTCAATCAAAAGGTAGGCAGACCGTTGTCTTCACCCCACAGAGGGACTTGTCTTCACCCACCTTGCAGGTAGGGCAGCAGTTAGACAGGCACACAGAACCTCAGAGCTCAGGTCCCCTGGCAGAAATCACAGTCTCTTCTAACAGGACAGTGAGGCAGTGGCTTTGTCACCTCACCCAAGCACAAAGAAATACGTCTTTCAGCAGTCTCAGTAATCTTGGTTGCCAAAACACAACAGTTCAGTTAAAGATAAGGTAAATCCCCATTGTCTGGGATTTACCAGGCAGTTGGCAATAGGTTTTAAAGTTCTTAGTTCATTTTGGCACAAACTAAATGGCTTTACATTGTGACAGCAGCAGGAGCTGTCAAAAATTAGTTGTTTTCTCTTCAAAACTCACACAGAAGACACACAGGGTCAAACTGCCAACCCCAGAATGTTAATTTGAATCATGACACCTCATTGGTCCAAAGGAGTCTCGAGCTCCACACCCTGATTTGGCTGTATTGCAGTTACCAATAGGGTTTGCACCCGCAGAGAAGACTGATGATCAATTGTTAGGGGTATAGAACTGGGGGGAGCTGGGAAAACTGAAGTAAGGTGCCTGCCTGGTGCCATGGCTTGGAGGGACAGGAAGCGCATCCTCAGGATCACGAGAACAGCTGCAAGGGATTCTGAGCTGGACGTAATTGTCCACCTAGGGACAAATGACTTGGCTCATCATGAGATTAGAGCAGTGCAGGAGGACATTGCAGAGTTGGGGAGGGACCTAAGACAAGTAGCACACACAGTATCCTTCTCAGAGGTGCTGCCTGTCAAAGGCATGGGGAGGCGAGGGTAATTGGCACCATGCAGTTTAATGAATGGTTGAAAAAATGGTGTGGAGCACAGGGGTTTGGCTTCATTGGGGACTGGGGTTCCGCCTGGAGGGACACCAGCCTATACTGGCAGGATGGTCTGCATCTGTCCAGGAAGGGAACAAGTCTTTTGAGCAATCGGTTTAAATGCTTCATTTGCAAGCTTTTAAACTAGTCAAAGGGGGAGGCACTGACAAGCAGCAGGAAAACCCAGCCTCCTACAAAACAGGGTACTAAATGAGAAAAAGACCGAGGTAGAACGGTCAGTGGGGGATGCTGCAACAGAAGGTAAAGCCATCAAAAAATGGAGAGCAATGAGTACCAATGCCCGTAGTCTGGGTAACAAGCTTCCTGAATTAGTGGCCTTGATGGAGGAGGAACATCTGGATATCGTGGCAGTCACAGAAACATGGTACACACAAAACCATGACTTGGACATAAACATACCAGGATACACTGTCTACAGGAGGGACAGGGAGGGTAAAAGAGGAGGAGAGTAGTTCTTTACATAAGGGAAGGAATAAAAGCAACAGAACAAAAGGGTAAACAGGGAGAAGAAGCACTGTGGGTAAATTTGGAGACAGGCAATGGCACCACTGTCCATTGGGGGTTGTACTCTGAACCCTTCTCAGGGAGAGGAAATGGACAGGAAATGATAGAAAGTATACTTAGAATGGCAGAAAAAGGGGAGATATTGCTGATGGGTGATCTGAATATGCCAGATGTTAACTGGAGTGCAGTTGCAGCTGCCACTTCGAAGAGTGCAGTTATTCTAGATGCCCTACAGGGGGCATGCCTTAGACAACTAGTACTGGAGCCCACTCGAGAGGGAGCAATATTAGATTTGATTCTCTCAAATGGAGATGGAGAGAGGATCACAGATGTAGAAGTGGGTAGCCATCTGGGAACTAGCGACCATCGAACAGTATGGTTCACAATAAACACAGCAATAGAGTCAAGCCATACAAAGACAAAAGTACTGGACTTTAGGAGGGCTGACTTTGCCAAAATGGGTGAGTGCCTAAGGAATGCACTAGCAAATGGGCAGGAAGGAGGGGTGGAAGAACAATAGGGAATAATAAAAACTGCCATCACAGAACTGCCATCACAGAGGTAACGAGCCTTTGTGTGAAGCAAATAAACAAAACAAGATGATGTAAGAAACCACTATGGTTCTCAAAGTGGCAGTGAAGGTTCAAGAGAAAAAGAAAGCATTCAGGAAGTACAAGGAATCAGAAGGAGCAGGACAGAGAACTGTATCAGTTAAAGCAAAAGGAGGCTGGGAAGGCAGTCAGAACAGCAAAGGCCCAAACCGAGGAAAAGATAGCCAACTCAGTTAAGAAGGGGATAAAACCTTTTATAGGTACATCAGGAGCAAAGGAAGACCAAGGAGTTATAGTGAGGCTTAATAAAGGGAGGGAGGGTGGGCAGAGGGAGACTGTGAAAAGGCAGAGATACTAAACAAATATTTTTGCTCAGTATTTACAAATGAAGAGGGGGAGGTACATAAAACAAACAGTAGTAACACTCTGGATACAGAAGTTGATACCAGCCCATTTACAGAAGAAAGGGTTCTGAAAGAACTCTTAAAACTGAAGGTGGACAAAGCAATGGGGCCTGATGGGATTCATCCCAGAATTCTAAAAGAGCTAAGGGTAGAATTAGTGACACCACTGCCTACCCTTTTTAACAAATCATGGGAGGATGGGGTGATACCAGAGGACTAGAGGAGGGCAGATGTGATTCCCCTTCACAAAAGTGGGAGCAAGGCAGAAGCGGGAAACTACAGACCTGTTAGTTTAACCTCAGTGATAGGGAAAATGATGGAATCACTTCTGAAGGAAAGAATTGTCGAGTATCTAGAGGCCAGAGGGGCACAGGACCCAGGCAGCATGGATTCACAGCGGGAAGGTCATGCCAGACAAATCTGATATATTTCTTTGACTGGGTGACCAAAGTAGTAGATCAGGGAGGGGCTGTGGACATGGTCTACCTAGACTTTAGCAAGGCATTTGACACAGTCCCACACAAAGATTAATATACAAGTTAGCCAGCCTGGGAGGGTCCCAAGATGACAGCCTGGGTAAAGAATTGGCTGGAGAATAGGACACAGAGAGTAATAGTAAATGGGTCACTCAGAAGAAAGGAGGTTACTAGTAAGGGTACCGCGGAGTTTCAGTGTAGGACCGGTCCTCTTCAATGTCTTTATAAGCGACATTGCGGAAGGACTGGAAGAAAAGTATGTCTCTTTGCAGATGACACTAAGATCTGCAACAGAGTTGATGCACAGGGTGGGGTGGAAAGGATGAGAAGGGACTTGGCAAGGTTAGAGGAATGGTGAAATGTATGGCAGCTTAGATTCAATGCTAAGAAATGCAAGGTAATGCACCTGGGAAACAAAACCCAGGGAAGAGTACACAATGGGGGTGAGATACTAACAACAAAAAATGGAAAGGGACCTGGGGTAGTCATATCAGATGACCTAAGGTGAGCAAGCAATGTGAGAGGGCAGCAAGGAGGGTGGGGGATACTGGGATGCATAGGAGAGGCATCACCAGTAGAAAACAGGAAGTTATTATCCCTCTGTACAGACAGCTGGTGAGACCCCATCTGGAGTACTGTGTGCAGTTCTGGAGACCCAATCTCCATAAAGACATAGACAGGATGGAAGCTGTCCAGAGGAGGCAACTAAAATGGTGCAGGGTCTGCACAGAAGACATATGAAGAGACTTAGGAGCTTAATATGTGTAGCCTTAGAAGGAAGGGGGACATGATAGAAACTTTCAAGTACCTCAAGGGAATCAACAAAGTCAAGAGGTAGCATCTTTCAAAAAGAGGTGTGCAAGAACAAGAGGGCACAATTTGAAGATGGGGGGGGCGGCTCAGAGGTAATTTAAGGAAGTATTTTTTCACAGAGAGGGTTGTGGATGCATGGAACAGCCTTCCGGAGGAGGATGTGGAGTCAAAAATCAGTGGTGGAATTCAAGCATGCATGGGACAGTCATAAGGCAATTCTGGGAGGTGGGGTTAAGAAGAAGTAGGCTGCTGGTTAACTAGGATCTGCAGCTTATCCAGTAGGTAGGGAAATGGGCAGACTGGGTGGGCCAAGCAGTCCTTATCTGCCGTCAAATTCTATGTTTCTATGGTTCCTCGCTGTCTTCAGGCAGACCACGTCCAATATGACTGCCCCCATACAGTACTGTTCATCTCAGTCCATTATCAAATAAAATAAACAGTCTTGGCAGCATCTGGCTGCATGGGGAGGACCCTCCTGGTCCCTTCTGGTGGCTGCTAGGGCCAGGGGACACTTTGAGGGGACAGAGGCCCCATCAGAAGCTCCGTTTCTTGAGCTCTCCAGTAGGAGCAGTTTCTGAAAATGCCACTGTCGGCCGCTGAGCATTCTGGGACTTGTAGTCCTGCTGGCCATTTTGTTCCCAGTACTCCCTGACCCACTGGAGGCTTGGATCAGGTCGGGGAGCCTTTCTAAAGTTATTTATTTTGTTCTCCAAGCCCCCCTGGTGTTTGATGGGGCTGGGGAGATGACTGGCAAAGCAGCACTTCTGCTATATCACTGGTGGGCATTTGAGGTGCCAAGAACATCTGCAGCCTTCTTGAATTCTCCCAGCCCTGCTGAGCAGCAGTTTGAGGGGCAGAGAAGCAAACTCATTGGCAGCGTGCTGCTGCACTTTCTATCAAGCACACTAAGGCACCACAATGGTCTGGAATGTCCCCAGCCCTGGTAGCAGTCCAGGTTCAGGCTGGGGGAGTGAGGAAATAAGCAGCTCACTGGCCACACGAACTAGGCACTGGAAAGTGACGCAACTAAGCAGTCTGCTCCCTGGCCCTGGATGCAGTTCAGGAGCGGGCTGGGGGAGCAAAGAACCAAGCAGGAGGCATATCGGGAGGCAGCAGGAGCTCCAGGTAAGCTCCCGACTTATGTGGGGGTTACATTGGTATATCCCTGGCCAGTGCAGGATGAAGGTTTAACCTCCTACAGACCCTGCACTAGTCATGTGGTCCTCCTCCAAATTGGATCCAGACCTGCAGCATGAGTGAGGAAGCCTTGCCACTCCCACCATGGGGGGAAATTGAGGAGAGCTTGGTATTGATAGTGGGAAAAGTGTGGAAAGTTTGGAACTGGTGTTTATCCCATCTGTGACAAGCTAGATGAAGCAGCTGGGGGGCCAGACCAGAAGAGGGTTATAACAGCATGACATGGAGAAACAGAGGAACAAGCCCCCAACGTTTCACAGCCTAGCCAGCTGCTTCTTGAAGAAGCAGAGTCTAAGACAGCTTCCACTCTGTTTGTAGTCACTATGTAAATGCACGCAAATAAAAATACATGGCAGTCCAAAAACTAAAATTAAAACAAAACAGCCTAACCCAAAATTCCCAAAAAGCAAGAAAGGGTGCACACCATTGTTAAACAAGGTATCCATCCTAAAAATATTAAAGGCCTAAATGCCCACACTTGAAAGAAAAAAAAAGAATGTACCAAAAAATAATAGCACAGAACAGAGAAGTGAAAAGGGGGTGTGGGAGGTGATAAGGATGAGAGATAAAAGGAACAAACTACACTAGAATAATGGGAAGGGTAAGTGGGGAAAAAAGGCAAGTACATTGCCCCAGGCCCAAAGAAGTCTCAATGGGTGCACTCCAACTTATGCACTAGCCCAACAAATGAAGTCTGTGTAAATAACAAATAGTACTGTGAGATAAAGCAAAAATAGAGAAATGGAGTCAACAACACAGCTGCATAACAAACAATTCCCAACTGGTACAGTGATGACGTATGTACTGTATGTATGCATGCATGTGTTTATGTAGGTATATGCTCGGTGATACACCACCCGAGGTTGGATCGTAGGGGCAGGGGGGGTAACTATATGTTTTAAGTCAGATCTGGACCTTGTAGATGTGCCAGTTGGAGCCACCAGATCTTTTGAATGTATCATGGATGCAGGTGTGGGATGTAGGATACTTCTCATATACCGTCCACTTGGGAGTGAGAAGGACTCCCTACAGGAAGTCACGGACTTCATCATCGAGATGGTGCTGGAAGCACCCAGGTGGTTGGTCCTGGGAGACTTCAATGCCTGGGTTGATGATGAACTCTCGCACTTTGGACAGGGCTTCCTCCAATTGATGATATCATTGGGCTTTACGTGGATTATTACCTCTGCAAACCACTTACAAGGTCATTCACTGGATCTGGTGTTTCTGCTGGGAATGGAGCTCTCCAATGTGGTGGTGGAACCCGTTGGATGGTCTGACCACCACATTATTGGGTTCAGTTTCATAGCCCCCCCCAATAGGTCTGCCCCTATGGAGATGGTCCGATGCCGCCCTTTATGGGGTTTGACCCCTGATAGTCTTATGGTGGTCTTGGACCTATCGGGGAGTCTGAGTGTTAGCCAGGATCCAGAGGGGCTACTGTTAGCCTGTAATAAGACTGTGGTGACCGCTCTGGATTCCATAGCTCCTGTCCAGGTTCACCCTCTCATTCTTCGCCCTCAGACCCCTTGGTTCAACAGGACCCTGAAGAAGTTGAGGAGAGTAGGGAGAAGGTTAGAGAGATGCTGGCAGAAATCTGGCCTGATTGAAGACAAACTTAGATTGATGTCCCATTATAAGGATTATATATCCGTGGTCTCCCATAAAAGGCAGAGTTCCTGTCCAGGGAGATTGCGGCTGCACGAAATTGATTGGCTCAGCTCTTCAGTACTGTGGATAGGCTGTGCAATCCAGTCCGTCTCCAGAATCGGGAGCTTTTTCACAAGAAAAGTGTGATGAGGTTGCTCAATTTTTCATGGATAAGATTGCTGACATCAAGTCAGAGATTGGTGCAGCTCACTCGAATGGGCAGAGCCGTGATCGGTGGGAGATTACAGCCACCCAGTCTGTCTGGTTTGACTTCAACCAGTTGGCGATCGTGGATGTTGTGAAGATTATCCAGGGCTTGTGACCGACTTACTGTAGTTTGGACTCAGGTCCAACTTGCCCACTTGTGTTAAATTGTGATGATTTACAACGCCATGGTCTTCTAGAATGGCGTTTTATAAATAAATTTGCTTTGCTTTGCATGTGTTTATGTGTGGAGTATGTATGCGTGCATGTGTTTGTGTAGCATATGTATGCATGCATGTGTTTATGTGTAGTGTATGTATGTATGCATGTGTTTATGTGTGGAGTATGTATGTATACATGCATGTGTTCATGTGTAGTGTATGTATGCATGCATGTGTTTATGTGTAGTGTACGTATTTATGTATGTGTGTATTTATGTGTGAAGAATGTATGCATGCATATGTTTATGTGTAGTGTATGTATGTATGTATGCATGAGTTTATGTGTGGAGTATGTATGTATGCATGCATGTGTTTATGTGTAGTGTATGTATCTATGTGTGCATGCATGTGTTTATGTGTAGTGTATGTATGCCTATGTTTATGTGTAGTGTATGTACTGTATATATGCCTGTGTTTATGTGTGGTGTATGTACTATATATATGCCTGTGTTTATGTGTGGAGTATGTATGTATGTGGGCACTAAAATCAAAGCCATTTTACAATGTTTGGGTAACTCAGATGGTTAGTTAAAGTATGACTGCCTTTGACACCACAAGGTAGCAGATGGCTGCTCCTTACAAGCTCTTTCAGTAACAAAGCAATGAATGAAAATGGGAACTTAAAATAGCACCCAGGAGTGGTATAAAATGAACTCTGTGCTGGAAATATTCCTGTGGTTAGCTTGTGTAAGGAAGCTGAGTGTGAGTGTGCCCGTGATTTCATGTTACAATGGATTTCTGAGTTCTTGGGCTTGCTGGATAAATGAGAATGTTTCTTTGTAAACAAACAGAAAAGCTACCAGATAAACACTAGGGCCGCTGCAGCTAACAGCAACAATTTCAGAATGCTGCTGACCATCAAAAATGGATGGGAGGTGAGAAATACCATTTTGCGAGTCACAGAAAAGAAACAGTCCCTCTGATATGAAGAACACCCTGTGCACTGTTTTCCAGAATGCTGGCTACCCACGCACATTGTAAGCAATTTGATAGGGTCCAGGAGCAACTCAGAGGCAAGGGGATCATGCATAATCTCCTACATCCGGCAACACTGATGTAACCCCCACACCACTTTTGGCAAGTTGGCACCCCCCCCATAAACAGAACTAGTACCCACATATGGCATACCATTTATTTTTAGCAGAACATACTTAGATTGGTACCACTCCTAGCTTGAGAGTGTATACCAGGCTCGTTGTCTAAAGGAGAGGGGGTGGGGGTAAAATTACCAAAAATGAACCTTTGTAAAAACAACCAAGTCCAGGGGAGAGGATGCTAGGCGTATGCTAGACCTAACAGCTGAGGGGGCCCCAAGAACTCCACACAGAAGCAATGATTAGAATGTCCAATGCAGCAGCTGGGATTGTTTAGTATGGCTTTATTCACAGATGTTACTAAAGAACGAGTGGACCCCCAAGAGTTGGTCATGGCAAATAAGTACATTTTCTTTCCACAACTGTTTGCTAGGCAGTACAGTTCTTCACAGAAACAATTCCTTTCTCTTTCCCATGGTGAATGCTTGTGGACTGTTGCCACACACCTGAAATATTTCCATTTCCCAAGAGTGTATGCTTGTGGACTGTTGCCACACACTCAGAACATCCTCCTGTGGCAATGACCTTTGCCCAGGGAAACCTGGTGCCCATCCATGAACCAGTTAGCCCTGCCCTGTAGGCTCCAGATGGCATTTCTCCCACCCTTTGCCCCAACCGACAGTCTCTACCATTCCTTCAGGGTTACACCAAAGAAGCCTTCAATCCCCACTGAATTGCTAAAGACTCCAAACTTTACTTCAGGTTTTCACACTTAGGTAAACAGGGGTTCTGACAGGTGTGATCTAGCCTTATTTTTGGGCACACATACCCCAGACAACCTCATAAATAAAGAACCTGTCTCCCATTTTGTACTCACAGTTTAGTTGCTCCTTCCTTTAGACATGGAAACAACCCAGAAAGCACCCTTTTCCATGGTAGCTTGTCAGAAATCTCACACAAAGTCCTTCTCAAAGGCAGCTGTACACACACAAGGACCTTCAGGGGATTACCCATTGGATCCACTGAACTAGCAGTCCCTTTCACTTCTCCTGGAGTGAAAATCAAGGAAACCTGCTGAAGAAAGGTCTCCACTACTTCACTGGGAGCTAGAGATGTAATCCAAACTAAGGTAAGAAATACAGGAATCTCTGACACAAAGCCCCACTGGCAGACCTCCTGCCACTCTGACTTCCCAAACTAAGACTCACTGAACATTCTAAAACTTCCCCAGAGCAGCTGATTCAGAAATGGTTATGCTGCTGCAAGAGTTCTAAATGACATAATCATCCTTCCCTCAGGTTAGCCGAATAAACGATGATATCATTATGTAAGAAGCCCCTAAGTGAGCTCCTTACCAGCTGCCTTTTCTACCTGCCTAACACTAGTACTAATGGGATTCTAGTAACCACAGAGTACTGATTGGTTATACTAAGAACTGTTTACAGAGGTCAAGTATACCAATACTCATGTCCCTGGGATGCTGGTAAGTGGATTTAACGACAACATGAAGAATTTGAGCTGGGCCCAGGAAGCCGAATCAAAGACCTCTGACAGTTGAAACACTATGGCTCTAACTAAAGTCACAAGTGATTAAACTTTTTGCGACTAGAGACCGTCTGACTTTATATAATGGTAGCACATCTTGGTAGGAGGTGGGCTGTGGGATAGCTGATGTTTTTATACATGGCAGGGACCTCTTCCTCTTAAGTAGGTAACATGGAATGAACACAAGTCTTAATAATGCACATAAAGTGTGCTACTTGGGTAACACCCTCCCTACCTATTTTGGGGGCTTACATGAGCTCATATTTCTGCCCCCCCAAACCCTGACTGCTGTTTCTTGCTCTCTCTGGTCCTAGGACTACAACCAAAAAGGGGAATGGAGGAGCCATCCTGAACATCGCTACACATTCATGCACTCAATGTGTGCACATTTGAGCAGCCACCTGCTCAAATGTGCAAGAGGATCCAGCTTGAAAGCTGTTTTGGTGCTGAGCGTGCCCGCCCATCACAGGACTTAGAAGTCACATTGGCAGCCAGCACAGCTGTTTTCTAGTGTGCTCTGGCCCCAAGGACTCCAGTGGGCATCAGAGGGCATGGAGGCACTGGTGGGGAGAAGAGAACAGAACAGAAATGGACTTTGTGACTTTGAGGTGCTGTGCCTTAAAGAAATAAAGCAGCTGCCAGCCACTAAGGAGATCTGCCTGCATAAAATGGGGGCATAGAACAAAGCTCTGACTGGAAGCCAAAAGCTCCTTTCTGTTTCAACACCTCCACTGCATAATTAGGTACAGCCATGCCTACCAAATCAGTGGAAAAAAAGGCTGATGGTTGTCCCATAAATCAAACTTTAACAGGTAGCAACTGTTTACTGCAGAATACAGCCACCATTTTATCGACCCCTGACCTCACTGCCAGTCAACCAGAGGTCAGGAATCTTGGCAGCTTACACCAAGAGACTTTTGAGAGATGGACTGTGCTGTGTGCTTGGCACCTTTTCAGTCTGCCATTAGAAAATGGTCTCGGAAAATAAATGAATCTCACTGGTTCAAGCGTCCTAAGACAGATTCATTTATTTTCCGATAGAGCCTGCATAAAAACTCGGGCCTGTTCGAGGTGCCCCATTACCAATTTAATCAGTGGGCACCTCTAGTGTTCAGTGAATGGATCCACCATTTTGCCTCACTCGCTAAGGTATCAGGAAAAAATAGCGGTTAGACCGTTCTCACCCCCCGACTGAAAGTATAAACCAACAGGCAGTTTTGGGGGCTGAATACAGAATGTGAGTGCCATAACTGCTTTCCGGTTTAAAAACCGCCCAGTATTGAAAAGTCTGGCAGCGTGTAATGTGTACCACCGGGACCAAACATGAGAGCATCGTTATTTTCTTAGATTTCCATACCGCAGATGGATGTCCATCTGCGGTATGGAAGATGAAGAAAATACCGGTACTCTCCTACGGAGTTTGACCCAGCTCTTTCCTGGTCACATCCAGTCCTCTCTACAAGTGTAATGCCCCACAAAGCAAAAATACCTCACTGTTCCCCCCCCCAAAAAAAAAATATCTGAATGCCACTCTGGGAGCCCACCCCAGCATGACAGCAATGTCATTTTCTGACAGGAAGTGCCCAACCCCTCACCGTCAGCTTCACTGCCCCCAATGTGTCCATGCCATGCTGAGGCCCACCCCAGCATAGCAGAAATATCATTTTCCAAGCAGAGTGCCCAATCCCCCACTGGCTTCACTGCCCCCCCAAATGTCTGAACACCATGCTGGGAGCCCACCCCAGCGTGGCAAAAGTCCCCCATAGTCAAAAAAAATTGTAAAATACCTGAAAAAACAGAAAACTTTCCCTTGTTGATACTTTATCCCCACAGCCCGCGCCCACCCTCTGCGTACCATACCTCCCCACACCCACACCTCACCCCCACCTCAACCCATACTTACCTCCAGAGCCCAGCGCGATGGTCTTCAGTGGACCGGGAACACATCTGCACTCTTCAAAGCCGACCGCGAACTGAAGAAATGCTGGTAAGCTGTAGAATGGCATAAATGGACAATTTACAACTTTAGTGCATATCTCAGTCATTTTGGGGAACTGTTTCACCAAATTTTCAACATGGTTTTTTGGGGGGCCCACCTCATGAACTGTAACACTGAAAGTTTGTTATTCGGTCCCGAAAGGTGATTTCGCGGTCACTGCGCGGAACCACCTTTCAGGACCGAAAAATGAAATGACAGTGTCACAGTTCATGAGGTAGGCCCCCAAAAACTCTATGTTGAAAGTTTGGTGAAGAAATTCCCAAAATTGACTGTTTTACGAGCGTGCGTTGTGCAGTTCCTACGCGTGCTCGTAACTTCAAGAATTTTCAATATTTTCACTCCAGATTTGCAGCATTGCCATTTCACCACACCTCCTTATGAACAGTATAACTGTCATTTCTCACATCTCACCTGAAACATGTTTTCGCACATGCAACGCACAATGGCGCGGTTGTTGCGCGAAATCAGTGTCCGGGAAAAAGTAAGAAAATTACAGTGACACTGTTCATGAGCAGAGGTCTTAAAATGGCTATGTTGAAAATTTGGTGAAAAAATTCATAAAAATGAGAGTTTTATGAGAGTGCGTTGCGCAGTTCCTACGCACGCTCGTGAGTTTGTGAATTTTAATATTTGCAGTCCAGATTTTCAACATTGCCATTTTACCACACCCTTATCAGCAGTATAGCTGTCATGTGTAAAATCCATGAAAATCTGTATTGTCATGTAACAGAAAGGGACTATTTTTTTCTCTCCTGTCAATAAATATACTGTTAAATGTAAAACTTTACGGCTCAGAGTAATTATTTATTATATATTATTGTTGCTCAACCAATTTCCCATTTTCTAAGTGCAATGATGCCTTCCAGGGTGGGCAGTATTGTGCTATACAGGACCTTCCGGGGGCTATAAGGCCCTCCGACTGCGCCGTTGGGCCTCATTACACCCACCCTGTTGGGTATTATTGCTTACATAAGGTGCCGTGTGAACATTCTGAATACTAATAAGGTGGATGGACAACCTCCTGCACTAATTTGAGGCCGATTTTGCCCTGAGCAGGTGCTGGTAGGGCAGAGACAGAAAATTCAGTCCTGAGCTATCTTCAGAGAGACAGGTGTGCTGCTTGAGAGCAATTCAGTTAGGCCCACCACAGCTTCTACAGCCACCAACAAGGATTGACTACAAGAGGTTTCTACAGCTTGTGAGAGTATAGAGCCTGAATGGTGAATCTGCTCACTGAAGCATCAGAGTAACCATTTGCCAAAAAGACTATGTCCTGCCTTCAGAAAAGGAGTCATTTTTGTGCCACAGATGCCAGCTTATGGGTACCACAGAGACTGTGTGTAAAGCCTGCAGTCTGGGAGATGGCTGGCTGGCTGGAACCACCACCAGGTGCTAACTATTGTTCACACTGTAGTTTGGAAGCCTGGATGTGGGTGTGAAGCATGCGGCCCCTGTTCCTTGGAATGGTCTGAACTCTAGAGGAGCCAGAAGGAAAGAGCTTGAGAGTTCCAGAAGACTGCAGCAGCAGCCTAAGTGTCATGCAGAGGCATCTGAAACCTGAAACATCTGTGAGTTTCCCGCAACTGTCATCTCAAGCCATCACCTGAGAGCCCTGCATTTCCAGAGGAGAAGGAGCCCAGATTACAGGAAAGTGATACATAGAAACATAGAAGTTGTTGGCAGATACGGACCTCCTGGCCCACCTAGTCTGCCCTAATTTCTCTTCTTAATGTGCCACTTCAGACCCTACTCAATCTTTGGTTCCCTCCCTCACTTAACTTCTAGGATCCCCTTGTGTCTATTCTATGCATTCTTTAAACCTGTGACCATTTTAGCCTCTACTACTTCTGCTGGTCGACTGTTCCAAGCATCCACCGCCCTTTCAGTGAAGAAGAACTTCCTCACATTTCACCTAAGCCCCCTCCCCCAGCTTCATAGAGTGACCCCCTTTTCCTCAACCATCTCTTCCAATGAAAAATGCTCCCTTCCTGTACCTTATTTATACCTGGGAGATATTTGAATGTGTCTATCATATCTCCCCTTTCCCTTCTTCCCTCCAATGAGTACATTTTTTTTTTTCTAATTTTTTGGGAACTCCCCTTGGCTCTGTCAGCTACATTGCCTTCATCCCCCGGGACCGTGACCACCACCACCAGCAGCGTTCACCCTGGACTGCCCCCCAGGGTGGGCCGTTGGGAGAGTTCCCCTACGTAATTCTCCAAATGGTGCCACATTGTGTAGTCCCGTGGCAGTGAGTCCATGGGCTAGGCTTTGTGGGACTTGGTAACGAAGGGCATTGGTGTCCATGTTTTCCCCTGTGTGGTGGAAGGTGTGGTGTGCAATGATGTAAGAGTGCATGCGCCCATGTCTGGCACACCTCACAGAACTGTCAAGCCTCGGCTGCACCGGCTCCTGGCCTCCACCAGGGGTCACTCGTGGACCAAGTGCTTCCCCACCCTCCACCCGGAGGAGAGCAGTTCATTGGATGCTTGATCCTCCTCCCACTGGCTGGCCCTCCAGCTCCTGGAACTCACATCTGAACTCAGGTCATCGGCGTCGAAAGCAAAAAATTCAACCGCAATGCCAGCAGGTTGGCTGGGAGTACATATTTAATTCCTTGAGTCTTTCTTCATAGGGCTTCTGATGCACGCCCTGTAACATTTTGGTTGCCCTCCTTTGTACCACCTCCACCCTATGTCCTTGCAGTGGTGTGGCCTTCAGAACTGGACACAGCACTCGAGGTGCGGTTTCACCAATAATCTATACGGGGTACTATTTCCTCCCTCTTCTGCTGGTGATACCTCTGCCTATGCATCCGAGCATTCTGTTAGCTTTACTCACTGCCTTGGCACACTGTTTAGCCACCTTCAGGTCATCACAAATGATTACCCCAGGTCCCCTTCCTGGTTTGTGACTGCTAGCCCCTCTTCTCCCGGCACAGGGTCATTATGTCGCACAACATAATGCTGCATGGCACAATCGCACTGTGCGATTGATGCCATGAGGCATATATCTTTGTTCTGTGGGGGGCTGTGCCCCCAGACCCCCCTACTAAAGATTCTCAACTCCAGGGGGGTCCAACTTGGGGTGCACCATAATGCTGCACGCTATTATGTTGTGTGACATTATGACCCGCTACGTCTCCTCCTAGTTGGTTTCTGTGCCCAATGTGCATGATTTTGCACTTTTTCGCATTGAAGCCCAGCAGCCAAACTCATAACCATTCTTCCAGCTTATTTAGATCTTCCCTTATTCTTTCCATCCCCCTCCCAGAGTGTCTACTCTGTTGCGTATTTTTTGTGTCATCTGCAAACAGACTTACCTCCTCTTCCCTTCCAGTCCCTCTGCAATGTCAGTAATAAAGACTCTGAAGATGATTGGGCCTAGCACTTACCCTTGTGGCACCTCACTGGTCACGTTGTCTTCCCCAGAGTAGACACCATTTACCACCACCCTCTGACTCCTATTCTGCAGCCAGCTATCTACCCATCTTACTACTTCAGGACCCACTCCATGGATACTGAGCTTGCTCACCAACCACCTGTGTGAAACGGTGTTGAAGGCCTTACTGAAATCCGGGTATGCCATGTCAGCTGCTCCTCCCTGATCCACTACCTTGGTATCCCAACCAAAGAACGTGATCAGATTTGTCTGGCAAGTCCTTCCCCCTGTGAAACCATGCTGCCTCAGATCCTGTAGCCCATTTGCCACAAGGTATTCCCCAATTCTTTCCTTCAGTAGTGATTCAATTATGTTGCCCACTACTGAGGGCAGGCTGTCTGGTCTCTGCTTCCATGTTTGTGGAGTGGGGCTACATCAGCCCTCCTCCAGTCTCCCATTACCTCCCTGTTTCCAATGAAAGGATAAACAGGGCTGTCAGAAGTGCAGCTAGCTCCCCCTAAACTCCTTCAGTACTCTGGGGTGCACCTCATCTGGTCCCATTGACTTATCCACTTTCAACTGTATTAGTTCCATTAGGACCCATTCCACTGTAAAAGGTCTCATGTCCATCTCACTACCCTTACTGCCCTTGACCCTCATCTCTGATCTGCTGCCTGGCCCCTCTACAGTAAAAAACAAGCAGAAATATTTGTCCACTATGGGCCCAATATTCAAAACTGCACCTGGCAATGGTGCAAGTGGTTGTGTAGTGCAACTGAGATGACTGGAGCAACAAAGGGATATATTCAAAAGAGACTGCCATGCCGCATCTCTTCTAAATATAGCAAATAATGCACGTGGCGCAAACACAATACAGTAGTACATCCCCCAGACAGGTCTGAATACCAGGACTGGGAATGCTCCAGCACAACTATAGCTGTGCCATGCGAAATATCCAGATATTCAGATCTGGACATGAAAATAGGGCCATTATGCATGCATGGTGCAAATGGGGCCATTTGCATGTCATTATGGCCCTATTTGCATGTGTTGTGCAAGGCCAGCCAGCGAAATGTGCCTGGCACCCTGCGCAGCATGTGGTCCCTCGTCACAGTAGTACCCCCTTCCCAACCTGTTACCCCAAGGGCCATGATATACTTCAATAGCATTCCCCTGGTGGTCCAGTGGTCCCCCCCCCATCCTGTACCTGCAATTGCCATCATATTATTAAAATAGAGCTCCCTGGTGGTCCAGTGGGTCCCACCTCCAATCCTGTGCCTGAAATCACTGTCATATTATTAAAATACAGCTCCCTGTTAGTCCAGTGGTACCCCCTTCCCCATCCTAATCCTCAGATCACCGAAAATAAATATCTTTATTATCCCTGGTGGTCCAGTGGTTCCCCACCCCCCATGTACACAGGACCCTCAGCCCACCCAGCTCCTCCCCTGGGCTTTGGCGGGCAGCATACCCACCCGCATACCACATGGCTGCCCGACGAATGACAGCTTAGAGTAGTTGCTGCAAGCTCATTGGTCTGCACTGTGGACCAATGGGTGTGCAGTGCATACTGTAATAATTCACAACTCTGCGAATGAAGTCATCCTGGGCTGAAAATTGGGATGTGCTACATATGCATGGGCACGCCCCCTGGAGATGTGCCGCATACATTATCTTTGCATCCTGGCACATCAGGAACTGCACTGTGCAATTCCCACTTTTTTTTTATCATTTTTATTGACTCGAGACACGTTTTTACAGACACCTGATTTCTTGAATTTCAACAGTTATAACCATGGTATATAAAGACATTATGATATGAAATCACTTAAAATGTTATTGTAATATCACTTCGATATGTGTTTTAGGCAAATAAAGAAATATATTAGACCTCCACAGCTCAACCCTAAAAAGAGAGAAAAAAGAAGGGGGGGGAGATGATAGGAGGGTGGAAAGATGACCCACACTACAGGCAGACCATCACCTCACCCTGCCCCATTCCATCCCCTCCCTTCGGAACAAATTCTGGGTCAATCAACGCCAACTAACGGAGTCTATTCTTGTATGGATTTTGGCAGACAAAAGTTCAAGATTATAAATTTCCAGCATTATCTGATGCCAGTCCACCACCGCTGGAACAGTACTGGACATCCATCTGCGTGTAATAGCTTTACGTGCTGCAAATATATAAGTTGGTTGTAAAGTGCTTTCCCATTTCGGTCTATTGGGGGGGATATATATGGAAAGAATGACAATTTCGGCTGTCAATTCTATCTCTTCATTGAGACACTCCCTTAACTCTAGCTGAAGAGAGCACCAGAAGGTGGTAAGCTTAGGGCAAAACCAAAAGATGTGACCCAGGCCTGCTAATGTACAACCACACCCCCTCCAACAATACCTGTATGAAGCCGTGAGATATTTTACCAGGATAGCTGGAGCTCTAAAGTACCTAGTTCTTGTCTTCCATGCAAATTCCCTCCAAACCTGAGAGGATGTAATTCTGATTGCATGTAAAGTTGCTCCTTCCCACTGTTGGGGGGTGACCTGCAAATCCAGGTCGCTATCCCAAGCTTCCAAGATTGGCTGAGAGGAGTCATCTAAGGACTCATTTAACAGCTTGTATATATGGCTAATAAGCTTCAACCAGGGGTTCTTGTTTAAAAAAATCTCTCAAGATAACCTATAAAAAAGGGAGAGAAGTAGGCCATATAGCAGAGAACTTATTTTGCCTAAGTATATGGTTTCTCACCTGGGTATAATGAAACAGGTCTCAATCTGGAAGGGAATATGTAGTTTAGAGTTCAGGGAAGGGAATAATACCACTTTGATTAGTGAATTGATGATAATAGCAGAGGCCTAGTCTCCACCATAGTGCAAAGATCTGGTCCAGGTTAGTTAGAATGAAGTTAGTATCTAGGGAGAATAGTGGGTGTCACCCCCTTGTCACCCGGGGTTACTAGAAACCCACTTAAAATTAGTGGCGGCGGGGAAAGGCAGCTTGTGAGACACCAGTTAAATGGGTTTCACACCGTCTCACTCTGTCCTCAGTTTCAGCTGAGCTGGAGGGATGACATCACCATAGAATTCTCACAGCAGCATAAGCCACAGTGGAATGTTGGCTGCAGGGGTTAGGTTAGAACACTGGGAATTTCAAAGTGAGTCTTGAGCAGTCTGCAGTGAAAGAGAGAGGTGTGCTGCAGTTGGCAGCCCCTCAGAGCCTAGCTCTGCTATACAGCTACACCAGAAAGTGGATAGCGTGTTCTCACCCTAGAGAAGAACACAGAAGGGACCAGCAGAATTGGTAGAGACCACTCCCCAGAGTTGTTCCAGTGCCCCATCCCCAGAGGGATGGGGGGGACCAGAATTTCAGTGGCAACCCACCGGCCCTGTTAGAAAAGGAAAAAAGATGCCTGACAGAAGAAATTGTACTGAGGTACCAGAGAATATGTGTTTTGTGGGAAGAAGCCCTGGGACACCTGCATACCACGGTGAGTCTGCTTTGAAATAGAGCCCATGTTTTCACCAAGACGGAGTTGTGTAAAAGTAACTGCCTACTGCGGGGTCAGGAGAAGACTAGCCAAAGTACAGTGCTTTTAAATTTGTGTATGGCTTGGAAGTATCTGAGACAGTGGGGGTCTAAAGAATGGCCATAGCCACTAACAGAACTGTTTGAGTCAAAACACCACCTAAATACAGTGTAGAATGTTTAGTGTGTCATACATTTTGAGATAGCATCCACAGTCAGTAGTTTCAAAGAAAGGTGTAGTTCCAAATGAATGGCCGGGTATGGATTTGGGAACAAGAGGTGGGAGATCCCCATCTACAGTAACCAGGTTTACCCCCATGGATTCACTTTGGGCACCTACAGCTTTCTCCCATGCACTTGGTCAGTGTCTGTAGAAAGTACCCAGACGTGGGATTAAGGATGTTTTCCCTTTAGAGCTAGAAAGTGCTCATGGTGGTTGAGGGAGCCACCATCAACTCCATGATTTATGGAAAAGTGTCCAAGGACTGGCCGGGGTGCCATGTCAAGGAATCCAAATAGAAGAAGTACCAGTTCAGGCCGTGTGAGCCCTGTTGTGTTCAGAACCTGAGGGTATCTTGTAGTAAAGAAGATGTGCTCTGACCTCTGTAAAGCTGCATTTCCAGTGAGTGAAGCCCTGTGGGGGTCCATCTTGCTTTGTCATTCTGGTGTTGAAGTGAATAAAAGCCACACTCTAGAATCACATTCCTGGTTTGGACATTCTCCATTATTGCTTCTTGTGATTGGAGTTACTTGGGTGCTCCTGACCAGAAGTACAGACCTAGCCATGATGCTGAGCAAATGCTTTCTCCCCGAACCTAGGCTAGCCCGAGTAGTGCTTACAAAATAGAGGCACCGCGCTATACGGCTTACAAAATGGAGGCACCGCTGAGGATTTGGTTTGATTTTAGAGAGAAAAACAGGAAGATTTGCTTGGATTATGGCTAACGTTTTGGCTGTCTGGCAGTAGGTAGCCCAAAAAGTCGGAAGCATTGCCACCTAAATGTACCGCTGTGTGCTGCTGTAATTGTGCCACCTGTTTACCAAGGAGCAGTAAAGCCAGACTGAGTATGCCCCTTATCTTGCATCAAAAATATAATGTTTGCCAGCTTTAAAGTTTATGTGTGACAACAAAAAGTGTGGAAAACAAAGAGAGATTTGTGCCCTAGAAGTTCGAAGTGTTTGTTGTATGGACAGAGAGAGTCGCTGAGGAAAATGCCATGAAAAATGCTCAAAACGGTGCTCCCGCCTAGGAGCCATAGTTGAAAAAAAAAAAAGTGTGGTTTGCAGTTTAAATTTGCCTGCTTGACGATCGCCATGGAGAAGAAGAGCACGAGAAGAGAGGCTCATTTGCATGATGTCGAGTGATTGGTGAGACTGCAGTCAGTCCCGCTCCCAAGTCAGCTCTAGAGTGACTGCACAGTGTTCGAGAGGGAGAGGGAGAGAGAGAGTAGTGTGCAAACTGGTTGCCAGGAGGAACATCGTGGTGACTGAAAAGTTTGTAAAAGTAATAAAATCAGACTTTTCTGTTTAAAATGGGGCTCAACCCACATTTCGATCATCTGGGAAGCGAGGTGTTCGGAGGGACAATCAGCAGGACTGCCAGCCCGCTTTAATCCAGAGGCCTCCAAGACCGACTGTAGGCCAGATTTTCCATGGCAATAGCAAGCTACTAATTAAGTGAGTACCAACCTGAGAAACAGCTCAAACTGTGTGTGATTTTAACTAAAGCCAGCTGAATCTGTGTGCAGCAATGTGATTGTTTTGCAAGGAAGGACTGTGTCAAGTTAATCAAGCTAAGCAGGAATTCTAAGCATTAGACTGTGAGCATAATTATGGGTTCAGCAACAGTATCATTTTCAAAGCAAAGTGAGAGACTGTGGGTTGTATAAAAGATGCAACGAGCTACAGGCAATCCTGTGCAATGAAATACTGTGGCTTTAGGGACTTGAAGCAAGAACAGTGATTTAAAGCAAACTAAAAGTCCAGTAAAAAAATCATATAAATGTGCTGAGAGAGCAGACAGTGCAGTTTATGCAGTTTGAGTGAACTTTATCAGTAAAGCGTGTAAATCAGATGCACAGTGGCTTGAGTCAGAAACAAAACGTTGATGCGCCAGGAGTGCTGCCACCGCCATTACAGGGTGGGGTAGTGAAGTAAACACAACAGCAGAGGAGCCATTTTGTAAAAGTTTTCCAACAGAGTGGGACTTGAGATAACAGTGAGCTTTTGTTTTTCTCTGCAGTCATGGCTTCGGGATCAGCCCGCTACCCAGATCATGCCCGCGCTATGATAGTAAAAGAAGTTAACAGATTGAAAGATATTGAGAGATGTTACTATGGGGGACGTTTGCCTCCTCATGTGGTGATTCCTGGATATCCAGTGAGTGTGTGCATACTGTGCTTAAAGGCTGGAAGGGACGTCTTCATGGTTCCTCACTGTTCTGGGTGTCTAGAGAGACATGGCCTAACCAAAGCACCCAAAATTCATTTGGCTCCCATGTGGACAAGGCTTCAAGAATCTGCAAGTGGCAGCACACAGCACCAGGTGGACCCTGTTGGAGGAAGCTCAGCAGAGTGTGGCACAAAGGAAGAGGGTGCAGATCTATAGGCAGAGCAAAGTGCTAATGTATCTGAGTCCGGGTCACAGAGAGGCAGTGCTGAGGGGCATCAGCAGATCCATGGAGAGAGGGGCCGAGCCCTAGCCTCATCGGAGAAGATGAGATAAGAGAGACTCTAGAATGGGAGGTGTCAACCTCCGTGCCCAGCGAAGAGTGGATAGTCACAGGAGTGAGAATGACTGCTCACTCCTGGGCTCAGATCCTCAGCGAGGAAGAAGATGAGGGGGAACCTATGTGGCTTTATGAAGAAGGTGTGGGTCCACAGCCTCAGGATCTTGCCTCAGAGGAGCAAACAGAAGGAGATATTAGTGACTCCACAGCCCTGTCCACACAAGGAAGAGTCAAAGATCCATTTTACACTGCATTGAGTATGCGTAGCTAGCAGAATCAGGACTGGCCACCCCCAAGCCAGGCCAGAGGTCTAAAGTTGACCAAGTGTAGTAAAGAGGATAAACTGGTTCATAGAAAGGCAAATGAGATGTATGGGATATCCTTTCCTACCTTTCCTCACAGAGTTTGAGAGGAGATTGAAAAAACAGGAAAGCCTGGATAGTGGAAGAGGCAACAAAACATGCATCCTGGTGCAAGTCGGTATGTCCGAGACAGAGTGTTACAAGAGAAATTCAGACAATGGAAAGTGGACAGAACACTATTCATAGACACTATTTGGATCATGGATGGAGAGGGGCCATGAAACCTGCTACGGTGTGAATTATAAGTGCCCAGATGGGGTAATAATTCTTGCACCTGACCCATTGTGTTACTTTCCCCAATGCAACCAACTTCCTGCGAATGTGCCTATGCCTCCCAAGTGGAAAGCAGAGCAGTGGTAGCCAGTACTGCCATCCTGCCATTTCCATACCTATGTTGTTCCGCCAGACTGGTATTCATGGAACCAGGTGCCCCAGATTCATTAGCCTTGCAGTGTACTGGCTTTCCAGATTCCATCGCCTGGCCTTCCAGATGACTTCATATCCAGAGAGGACACCAGCCTAGCTGTATCTTGATTCATCACCTGGGATTTCAGATGACTTCAGACCAGCTGTTTCCTTTCCTGTTTCAAGGTTCCATCTCCTAGATGACATCAACCCAGTAGTTCCCAGATGTGCCATCCTGCTGTTTTCCGGAAGATGTCCGCCCAGCTGTATCCAAAGAATACTGCCAGGGAGAGTCTTCCGCTGGAAATCCAGGTGCCGTATCAATTTCGTTCTTCAAGGAACTGTTAAGTCCAGACTTTTTTATATTAATGACATTGCAGTACTCACCCTACACCTAGCAGATTTCAGAATGCTTGAACTGTCCTCAAAGACCCTCCCCTTCAGGATTACAGTCCTACAAGAACTGCGCTTCACCGGGCTCCAGCACAGGAGAGACTCTTTTCTGGACTTGCCTTCGGACACTGCTGTCACTAGATGGGACTTCTAGGGCCTTCCATCCCCCAAAATGTGTACTGTAAATAATGTTGTTGTTTTTCTACTGTTTGTTTTAATGGAAGGGGTTAGATAAAACTGTGTTTGCAGATTAGGGTTGTTTTGTCTTTTCCCTTGTAGGTAATCCTGAAGAGGACAAGAAGAGAAGGAGGGACTTATTGGAGTCCCTCATGTGCTTTAAAGTACTAGTGTTTAAAGTATGGTGTTGTTAACGTGTGAACTTTTCCTTTCACAGGTATGGTTGTGGGAGAGTGTGGAAGTAATGCTTAAAGTGTGGTGTTAGCTCCCTTGTGTTTTGGTTGCAGGTGTCCAGGGATGGGGGGGAGGTTCTCCTGTGTTTTTTTGGTAATTCGGGTTCTGGTCAGATAGGTTTTCCTTAGAGGGTTAGGGGGATAGACAGGCTGTGGTCCTGAATGACCGTAGGGGCCACAGTACTGACCTATGAGGGCTATGCTCTGGACAATTCTCCCAGGGCCACTAGGTAACCATAGCAAGATCATAGAGTAGAGGCTGATGCATCAGCCGATAGCCTCTGGGCCCTTAGTGTTGCCTGCCTGTGCCCAGCACATGGTAGGAGAGGGCTAGGTCACCCCTCTCCATAGGTGGCACATAGGGTAGGATGGCCTGGGTCAGGTAAATAATGACTGCGGACAGTCATTTTCCTGGCCGACGGTGGGTGTAACCCCCTTGTCACCCGGGGTTACTAGAATCTCATTTAGAACTAGTGGCAGACAGGGAAAGGCAGCTTGTGAGACACCAGTTAAATGGGTTTCACACTGTCTCACTCTGTCCTCAGTCTCAGCTGAGCTGGAGGTATGACATCACCATAGAATTCTCACAGCAGCATAAGCTACAGTGGAATGTTGGCTGTAGGGGTTAGGTTAGAACATTGGGAATTTTAAAGTGAGTCTTGAGCAGTCTGCAGTGAAAGAGAGAGGTGTGCTGCAGTTGGCAGCCCCTTAGAGCCTAGCTCTGCTATAGAGCTACCCAGAAAGTGGATAGTGTGTTCTCACCCTAGAGAAGAACACAGAAGAGACCAGCAGAAATGGTAGAGACCACTCCCCAGAGTTGTTCCATTGCCCCATCCCCAGAGGGATGGGAGGGGAACCAGCATTTCAGTGGCAACCCCTGGTCCTGTTGGAAAAGTAAAAAAGCTGCCTGACAGAAGAAACTGTACTCAGGTACCAGAGAATATGTGTTTTGTGGGAAGAAGCCCTGGGACACCTGCATACCACGGTGAGTCTGCTTTGAAATAGAGCCCATGTGTTTCACCAAGACAGAGTTGTGTAAAAGTAACTGCCTACTGTGTGCTCAGGAGAAGACTAGCCAAGTACAGTGCTTTTAAATTTGCGTATGGCTTGGAAGTATCTGAGACAGTGGGGGTCTAAGGAATGGCCATAGCCACTAACAGAACTGTTTGAGTCAGGACACCACCTAAATACAGAGTAGAATGTTATATGTGTCATACATTTCGAGATAACATCTACAGCCAGTAGTTTTGAAGAAAGGTGTAGTTCCAAATGAATGGTCGGGTATGGATTTGGGAACAAGAAGTGGGAGATCTCCATCTGGATAACCAGGTTTACCTCCACGGATTCATGTTGGGCACCTACAGCTTTTTCCCAGGCACCTGGTCAGTGTCTGCAGAAAGTACCCAGATGTGGGATTAAGGATGTTTTCTCTTTAGAGCTAGAAAGTGCTCATGGGTGGTTGAGGGAGCCACCATCAAACTCCATGATTTATGAAAAAGTGTCCAAGGACTGGCCGGGGTGCCATGTCAAGGAATCCAAGTAGAAGAAGTAACAGTTTGGGCTGTGTGAGCCCTGTTGTGTTCAGAGCCTGAGGGTATTGTGTAGTAAAGAAGATGTGCTCTGACCTCTGTAAAGCTGCATTTCCAGTGAGTGAAGCCCTGTGGTGGTCCATCTTGCTTTGTCATTCTGGTGTTGAAGTGAATAAAAGCCACACTCTAGAATCACATTCCTGGTTTGGACATTCTCAGTTATTGCTTCCTGTGATTGGAGTTACTTGGGTGCCCCTGACCAGAAGTACAGACCTAGCCATGATGCTGAGCAAATATTTTCTCCCTGAACCTAGGCTAGCCCAAGTAGTGCTTACAAAATAGAGGCACTGTGCTATAGGGCTTACATGCGAAAAAAAAAGTGATTTGTTTAAAAGCCTTTTTCTGTCTTAGAGTATACCAAGTTTTTAAGATTTGGGCCATAAAGTTCATGAAATCCCTAAGGGGTGGTGATCTATCTCTAGATGCAAAAGCAATTTTTTCTATATCATGCAGGTCATTTATATGAAATTCAATGTGCTCGTAATTCCCACTTTTGAATATTGCCCCAGGACGCAATTCTGGGGTTGTGCTGGTGCAACTCAGTTGCTCCAGGTGCAACCCCTTTGAATATCTTGGTCTATGTCTGCTTTTTGATTATCCTCTTCCACACAAACCCCTCCTTCCCTTTTTAACCTAACTATCCCTCCCTTGGTCTTTCTCCCTTGTCATTTATTAATTTGAGAAATGTCTTATCCCCTTATTTTAGTGATGTAGCAAATATCTCATCTGTTTGTGCTTTAGCTTCTAACTGCCCTCCCTGCCTCTTTTTGTATCTCCTGATGTCCTCCTTCTCCTGTGTTTTTTTGTATCTCTTAAAAGCCCTTTTTTTTTTTTTGCTCCTTCTTTTTCCGCTACCTCTCTAGAGAATCATAATGGTTTGTTTTTTCTTTTGCCCTCACTAACTAGCCTGACACAGAGATTTGCAGCCTTTTCAATACCTTCCTTAATTTATGCCCACTGATCCTTGACTCCCTCTAATTTCCTTGTCCCAACTGGGGCGTCCCTCAATCAATCTCCCATTTTCTTGAAGTTGGCCCTCCTGAAGTCCAGGATCCTCAATCAATCAACCGATCAATCAATCAAAATCTTTATTTAATCAGGCAAAACACCATTGAGAAAAAAATAATTTTCGAGGTGGACCTGAACAATATACATATTTGGTATACAGAGTAAGTTATGCATACAATATCATGTTCATATTCAGTATACATATTAAGTTATACACACAATATACATGATAATACACAGAATAAGTAATGCTGACAACAGTTTACAAAGGAACAGGATCCAATTAGGGATTATGACAAGGGACATTATACAACTGGAGTAACATTGACCAATACCTAGAGCAATATATACAAAATATACATGGAATTTAATGGTAGCCTTATGAGAAAGGAGCAGAAGGTAAGAACAGAGAATGATAATGTGGTGGTAGGCTTGTGGCATTCACAATGGGGGAAGGGAAACTAAGAGTAAAAGTACTTGATGAGGAAGGTGACCAGTATGGCAAGCCTCAAGGCAAAGGACAAGTGGTAATGATCAGGGGGAAATATTTATAAGACTCCAAGACGAGGCACCCATTGAATGTTTTTGGGCACCGAAAGAGAAGAAGGAGGCAAGAGGGTATGGTAGATAGCAGGTGCCAGAGGGACTCAGTGGCTCTGTAGCACGGTGTCATCCTTGTGTGGTTCAATTCTAGTCTAGTCTTTCTATTAAACCACACCGTGTGATGGTTGCTGGTTCCCAGGTGATCTCCCACCATGACATCAGCAACACTGTCTCTGTTTCTCAGTATTAGGTCCAGTAGTGCCCTCTCATAGGTGGGCTCCTGTACAAGCTGTCTGAGGAATGAACTCTGCAGGAAGTTCAAGATGTCCCTGCTCCTGGTAGCTGCTGCGGCAGAGAGGCTCTAATCTACATCTGGTACACTGAAATCTCCCACTAGTAACATCTCCCCCTTTTGTGCCATACTTTGGATAACACCCATCATTTCTCCATCCACATCTACCTCCTGTGCTGGAGGTCTGTAGATCACTCCTATGGGAATAACAGCCCCTTTCCTTTTCTCCAGAGTGACCCACAGTATCTCTGCTGCCCCCTGCATCTACTGCATTTCTATAGCCTTTATGTTGTCCATTACATAAGAGCCACTTCTCCCCCTTTTCTGCCTACCTTGTCCCTCCTAAATAGAGTATACCCTGGAATGGCCATTTCCCAATCCTGGTTTTCATTGCACCAAGTCTCTGTGATGGTGCCTATGTCAAGGTCTGCCCCTCAATGCACAGAGTAAGCCCTTGACACAAAATCACAAAAGCCCTCAATGTACACAGTAATCAAGCCCTCAACACAAAGTCACACTTATCAGGTTGATCTCTGCTCCTCGATCTCTGCCTGTGTTACCTTCCCATTTCTCTGTACCTCCTAGCCTTATCCTTCTGCTTACTCAGCTCCTATTTGACTTATTAGGTGGGTAGGTAGTGCCAAAAACCTGGTACACCATATTCAGCTCTCCCACAGTGGTGTCTGGCTCCAGCACCCTTCTCTCTGCTTTTAAGGGCTACTCTTCTTTTTTAAAACTTGGTGCCTTTTTCTCCTCTCCTCTGATTGGTCCCACTGCTGTTCTGTGGCTTCCCAACTCCAGGTCCCAGTGAAAGAAATAAAATTACAGTAACTGCAGCCCTCTTTTGCTCTCTGTAGCAAACAAGCACTGACTGCCTGCAACGTATTCAATCAGTGGCATCCTCAGACTAGATGCAGTTACCGGTACTCCATACTCAGCTCTCCCTTGGTACATCAGAACCATGAGTGCTCTCAGGGCTTGCCCTGCAACTGGGAAAAGTTGTATTAAGTTCAGCACCCAAGCTACAGTTAGCCATTGGGTCAGCAATTACAAATACCTTGTTTGGAGGTTTGGGTTCTGGTTCAAGTGTGTTATGTTGTTTGCTTTTAAAATGTACCACTGCTGACCAACCAGCTGCAATGACATCAGGCCTGCACCATTTCAATGGTTGGGTACACAGTGAAGTAGAGGAAGCAACATATACCACTCCTAGAACTACTGTTACAGGTGAGTAACCTGTGTTTCTAGGGATGTGGATATGTTGTTCTGTCCATAACTCTGGCAGACTCCTAGCAGTTCTCTGGGAGGAGGGAGGCAAAGTGCACACCCCCTACTTTGGAAACAGAGATTTAGGAACTGAGGCCCCAAAACCAGCATCTCGGCACGAGTCGAGGTCAATGTGGTACTGGGAAGTGAAGGTGTTTGCTGAATTCCTGCAGTGGTAACCCAGGGAGGCTCCCTATCCACTAACCTATAGCAGAGATCAATGCAGGATGTGATACACCTGCCAATCGTCCACTTGGCTGCAAGTCTGCCAGGTGCAGCTTCAGCGTAGGTGACAAACAGCTGGCAAATCTTTCCCCAGACTCCAGCCATGCGCTCTTTGTAATAAGCAAGTGCTTGCCTCAGGTCCAAGGTATGGAGCCTGTGTTCAGTCTCCGAGGTGTGACTGGGAAGGAACACTAGAGGAGTCATCACCTGGTTCATGCAAAACTCTGACACAACATTCAGGAAGAACTTTGGGTTGGGGCACAGGACAACTTTATCCCTGTGGAAGCTCAGGTAAGGAGACTCCAACGAGAGTGCCTGAAGCTCACTGATCCTTCTGGCTGATGTAATAGCCACCAAGAAGGCAGTCTTCCATGACAGATGTGACTTCTCACACATGTGCATCGGATCGAATGGCTTGCCCATGAGCTTTGCAAAACCAGCAGCAGATCCCACAGTGGTGGTGGTGGTTCACGCAGCAGAGAGGATATGTGGTCAAGGCCTTTGAAGAAGCACCAGACCACCTTCTCCTGTGCAACCGACTGCTCCCACCAACCCACACCCAGTAAGCAGAGATGGCTGCCAGGTGCACCTTAAGGGTCATTGACTGAAGTCCCCCTTTAGAAAGAGACCACAGGTAGTCCAAATGTTAGCCACTGGACAGGTCAAGGGGTCCAATCCCTTGACCTGACACCAAATGGAGAATCTCTTCCATTTGAAGGCATTGCACTTTCTGGTCAATTCCTTTCTAGATGGCTCAACTACAGTAAGGACATCTTCGGAGAGACCCAAAGTCTGGAACTCTAGCTGTTCAGGAACCAGGCTGTCAGATGCAGGGATTGAAGGTTCAGTACCTTCCACTGACTGATGGAGAACAGGTCTGGGTGGAGTGGACGACGCTTCTGGAGCCTGTTGCTGAGGATGAGGAGATCAGGGTACCACTGGAGCCACCGGGATCACCTGTGCCTTGTCCCTCCTGACCTTGAGCAGCACCTTGTGGATCAAGGTAAGTGGAGGGAAGGCACAGAAGAGGCCTGGGGTCCATGGCCTCTAGAAGGCATCTCTCTGCAGACAACCTTGCTGAGGGGGGCAGGCACAAAACAGCCTTAGCTTTGCATTTTCCCTTGAGACAAACAAGTCCACCTGAGGGGTGCCCCACTGGGAGAAAAGACTGTGGACTACCTCCAGATGAAGAGACCATTCGTGAGACACTTCGCCCACTCAGTTGAGGGTGTCCACCAGCTGACTGGAGGCTCCTACCACATGGATTGCTATCAGATCCACCATCAAGCTGCGCACGAGGGTCCAGATGCAGAGAGCTTCCTTGCACAAAGACAGGGAGTGCATCTCGCCCTGCTTGTTGAGGTAGTACATGGTCGTGGTGTTGTCCATCTGGACTTGGATCACTTGACCCTGAACATATGAAGCGAATGCAGTCAGCGCCAGCCGAATTGCCCAGAGGTCCAGCAGGCTGATGTAGCATTGGGACTCCTCGGGGGTCCAGAGCCCATGGACACTGTGTTCCCCCAGATGGGCACCCCAGTCTGTGAGAGAGGCATTGGTCATCAGGATGACCGTTGGATCGGGACCAACAAATGGGATCTCTTTCTGCAGATGCTCTGGGACAATCCACCACTGGAGAGCATCCCACATCCTCTGGGTCACAGTGACCAGCTGGTCGAAGTTACCTTTGCGCTGAGACCACTGGCTGGCCAGCTCCAACTGCAGGTAGCACATATGCCAACGGGCCCATTAGATCATGGTGGTGCAGGCTGCCATGTAACCCAGAAGGCGCAGGAAGTCCTGTGCAGGGCGCAAGTGCCCAACCAGTAAATGATTGGGCAAAGGAGGAGGGAACGTCCACCCTGTCTGCCAAGAGTCTGGCACTGGCTTGGCAAGAGTCGCGCTCTGCCCTGATGAAGCTGATCACCTGCAAGGGCATGAGTTCCGACCTGGCCTCACTGACTAGGAGACCAAGTTGGATGCAGATCTGGAGGGCCAGGTCCCTGGACTGCTCCACCTCCTGCCTGGAGGAACCTGCTATCAGCCAGTCATTCAGGTAGGGGTACATCTGGACCCCTCAATGCCTCAGGTAGGCTTCCACCACTGCTATGCCTTTGGTGAAGACCCTGGGAACTAAGAAGAGTCCAAATGGCATGGCCTGGCACTCGTAGATGGCTCCCTCAGCTCAGAAGAAGAGGAACCTTTGGTGAAAGGGATGGATCGGTCAGTGGAGGTGACCCACCACACTGGGCCTGACCAGGTCAGTGCTTAAGAAGGGAAGGCCCACCAGCTTGTGCTGAGTGTCTGCCATGAAGGTCAAGATCCTCAGCCAAGCCCTCTAGTGCATTGCAGCTGTGGCCACCACCAAGCGGGCACAGGAATCCCCAATGTCCAGAGCCATCTGGAGTTGCTGCTTTGCCACAGCCTGACCCTGGTCATGGACCTGCTTGACCGTGGTCTGGAGGTCCACCGGGAGATGAGGAATCGCCTCATACAGGGAGCCCAAAAGGGTGTGGAAGAATTGTGCCATCAGAGCGCCTGAGTTCACCTGTTGGATACTGAGTGAGAAGCAGCATAGACTTTTTTGGCCAAGTGGTCCAATTTCTTGGACTCCTTGTCTGGCAGTCTGTCGACAATGCCTGTATTGCTCAAGCACCAAAACATGAAATCAGCCTCCAATCCCTTGGCTGAGGGGTGTTCCGTGAACCCCAAGAGAGAGAACCGGTGGGCACTGCACATTTGCGGGCCATTCAGGTGCAGGGCGCTGGGCAGGAGGCAGGGTGCTGCCAAATCTTCAGAGCTGGGTCTACAATAGCCTCAGCCACTGGGAAGGCCACCGTCGGAGAATCCCCTTTATCCAGAATCTCTGTGCAGGGATAGTGAGCCCATTTCTGAACGGGCTCCAGGGGCATCCTCATAGACTCAAAGATGAGACGGAGGATGCCCATGAAGGACATGGTTCCCTCCTCTATCAAGAGACCCCCCCACCGACTCCGTGTCAACCAGACAGGAGTGAAATAAGGAGTCCTCAGACTTGGAAGAGTCCATGTAAAGCGGCCAACCACCCGAGTCACTTTCAATCCATCGCAGACGGTCAGGCGTGAGAGTGACTGACAGCTGATGGGGAAGTCCCTTAGCCAGCCGAGACTCCTTGGTCAGAGCCCCGGTCAGTGGCTGCTGGGGTGGCAGCTCCACCACAACTGGTGGAGAGACCAGCATTGGCTGCGTCAAGGTGGTCAAAACCAGCTCCACAGGTGGAGGAGCAGTGTCAACCGGCTCCGGGGGTGTTAGCAGCAGCCTGTCGGGTGACAGCCATCTGATGGCCAGTGTGGGAGCCGGAGTTGGCTTTGGACCGGTCAGCACTAACTGTTGCCACATGAGGCCTTCATAGAGTTGACACAATTTGCGCCAAAGCCTCTCCTCACCTGAGGAGGATGAAGATGATGAATAGCAGCGATGCCGCTTCCCACGGTGTCGAGAGTGGGACCACCGACTTCGGCAGAATCTGCTCGACCCACTGGACGAGGATGACCTTGACATCGACCTCGGCCGCTGGTGGTGCTGACTGGGGATCTCGAAGGGAGCCGGGGAGTGGTGCGGCTCCTCCTGGTCTGGGTCATGGACTGGATGTTCCAGCTCAGGGGGATGAGCTGCCCCTTCATTGGTCACCGGTAGGACCAGAGTCCTGAATAGAGAATTGTCAGCCTCATCAAGTGACAACAGGGCAACAGAGTCAAGGAAAATCTCAGCCGCATTTTTGTGGAGCCCAATTTGAGCAGAACAAAGGCAGATGCCGAAGAGGGCTGCATGGCTGCCTAAGCCACCTCCTCCTCAAAGGCCTTAAGTTGCTCCAACTGCTTGGAGGACCCTGCAGCCACACAGTCCACCCAATGGGCATCCTTGGATTTAACCAGCAGATCCCATTTCACCGGGCCGCCCAACTGCAGGTAGGCAAGGTGGTCCTGAAGAACCAATGGCTGAAATGACTGGCAAATGTCGCAGGCCTGAGGATCATATTCGTGGCCCAGGCAGTAAACGCAAATGGCATGCAGGTCAGTGCACGACATCTTCTGCCCATGTGGGCACTGGCGGAATCCAGTTGAGGACTTTTCCTTCATCGCGGTCGCGATCGAAGATGGTTCTGAAGATGAAACTCTAACGAGTTCAAGTTTTTGAAGTAAATCCAAAGATCTGAGCGCCAGGGCCTACTCAATGCAGCAGCAGTAAGGAGGGAACCTGCTTCTTCCAGTGGAAAGAAGATCTGGCGTCGTGGGGCAAATTCGAGGATTATACCACCCGGGTGGGTGGGAGGAGCCAGCATGAAGATTTTCTGGCAAGATTTAAAGGGGAAAGGACACTGCCAGAAGTGTGGCTAGAACAACATATCCATGACCCTAGAATTGCATGTTTTACTAAATCCATAAGCCCTGTTTACACTGACAATTTTGTAGCGCACGGCCATGCACATGGGTTGGTGTGCTACAAGTAACGGTATAAGCTGTTACAGAAGCACTTTAAAGTGTCCTTTGGATCCTTTTTGATACGATTCAAATGTGGGTATCTGTATCGGTTACCGTTAAGGGACGGTGTGGACAATTGCTGCGCCGCCCAACACAAAGTCCTTTTTCATTCATCCTCAGTGAATTTACAGCCCCTCCTTGGAGTGACCTGCGGCGCTGTTGGGGGGGCTCTGTAAACAGTTAATTGATGGGGAAGCAGCCAGCAAAGCATGAATGGAGCAGTGCAGATGAGAGAGCGCTGCCGCCATATAAACACGGCTTAAGGCTGCATTGTGATTCTGCGTGTGGGGAGGTGGGAAGGTACTGCATCCCAGGTGGTTGTACCACTCTGACCCCCCTTAAATTTGCTCTGGGTGGAGGCACTGCGCTACACTCTCAGGGGACACTGTCCTAGGATTAAGCAGCAGATAAAGGCACCACAGGACTGCAGGAATGTGAACAGGCAGCTGAGGAGCATGGGGGAAAGGAGGTTAGGAAATTGGGCACAAGGGCTGGGGTATGCAATTGAGAGGGACAGGTAATTTAGAGAGGAGTGTGGCTGAAACTGTGATCTCAGGTAGACTGATAGGGGAAAGGTAAGAGTGGAGAAGGGAGGCAGCAGATATGGGGAGCACCATCACCAGTGGACACCAGTAATAGATATCAGCTTCTGTCCAGCAAAGTTAAGAGGCGTCAGCAGGCGAGGGAGGCTGGTGGATGCAGTCCACATACCAGGACAAGCAACCTGTGAAAGAACAGGCAGAAAAAGATGGGGAAAGGAAAAAAATGGAAAGGAAGGTAGTAGTCAGTAAGGTTTCTATTGTCAGGGCACTGGGTAAGGTGAGGGGGCAATTGCTGGACCAGGATAGTAGCTTGAGCGAGGTGGTGTACCTACCTGGAGCACAGGGTAAATAAGCGTTATCCAGGAACAAGCAACACAACTGGAAAGAGAAGCAGACTGTTGCTATCATTTAATTGATGGAGAAGCAGCCAGCAGAGCACGAAGGGAGTGGCGCAGATGAGAGGGCGCTGCCACTCATCTGCTCTGCTTCCTCAATCCACATGTATGCAGATGACACTGTACTCTAGCACTCGGGCTCTGCCCCTGATGTGGTACAATCAAACCTCCAAGCTGACTTCAACAAGGTACAGCAATGGTTTAGCTCACACCAACTCTCCCTAAAGGCAAAAAAAACTGTCACTATGACCTTCGGCACACGGCAACACCTGGCCAGACTCCACTCCCCTCCCTTCTTCACCACCCTGGATGGCCAAAAACTTGAAGATGTCTCCTCGTTCTGTTACTTGGGGTCTGGCTAGACAGCCATCTCTCCTTCTCTGACCACATCGATGCTATGTAAAAAAACTACACCCCATGCTCAGTGCACTATATAGGAACCGCAGCAGCCTCCCTCCCAGAGTCTGACATGAACTGGTCCTGAAGATGATACTGTCCTCCATCAACTACTGCGACATTGTATACAGTGCAGCCCCTAAGTCCACCCTATCTAAACTGGACACACTTTATAATGCCTTCTGCTGCTTTGATCTCGATTCCTCTCCCCTCACCCACCACTGCGACCTCTACCGAGCCTTGGCACTACCGTCCCTCGAAAACCGCCGCATCTCTCGCTGTGCTAAATTTGTCTCCAACCTATGGCTCGGGTCCATCCCCTCCTACCTTGCCAACCATGCTCACAAATGCCCCACCTCCCTCCCATCGTCTTAGATCCAGTGACTCCCACCAACTTTCAGTCCCTAGGGGAAAGACCTCTGCTGGTCAAGCTGCCTTCTCACACCGGCTACCCAAGCTCTGGAACGCCCTCCCACCACAAATTCGGCACTCCTCCTCTTCCTACTTTCTGTCTACCGCCCTAGCAAACTTCCTTACTGCAAATTGTTCCTGTCCCTGAACCTGCCATGCCCCACTATCCCCTCCCCAATGCATGACCAGCAGCCTTAGCCTTGCTACAGAAGCTGGCATATAACCCCAACCTTGCACTTATGTCCTGGGCCTATTTTGCCCTATATACTGTGTATAACTGTACAACTGTGATATACATCCTCTGTTGTTTACAGCTGTACTACTATGCTAATTTACCTTGTCTGCTGCTTCTTGTCACAAAAATTATCTGATACTATAATATCCTAAGCATTCAATGTGCGCTGCCTGTATATTCATGCAATCGTGTATCCTTATGCTGCTTTTTATTTGCTTCTGTTAACTGTTCACTTGATAACCTGCATGTTATCACATCCATGTGTACCACCCCCCCCCAGGTCGCAGCGGGAGATGAGCATCTTGTTGCTTGGTACACCTTTCCTGGTGAAACAATTGCAATAAATAAATCATCCTGGTTGGCATGAATGACATAGGAAGCACAATCACACAGAAGGACACACCAGAAGGGATTATGAGTTTGCAAAAGGAGCTTGACAACTTTGCCAGATGGACAGAAGCAGTTAAAATTTAAGTTTAATGTTGACAAATGTACAGTTGTATATTTTGGACATAGAAATGTGATAATAAGTTATACAATGACTGGTTAAACATTGCGTATGTCAAAACCAGAGCAAGAGCTTGGGGTCACTGCAGGGCTGACTCATCAGCATAGTGCCAGTGGTGCTGCCTGCAATGCCAGTGACCGAGGTTCAAAAAGGAGCCTGGTATGTTATGGGCTAGCTGGGAGGAGGAAATCAAGCATGGAAGAGGACCCCTTCTCCTCTTCCCCTTTGGAGGAAGGGCTGCTTCGCCTCCTCTGTCTCAGATGCTGATTGAAATACAGGCAATAGTGCAGCCAGTGGGAGCAACAGGGAGAGGGGATGCTGTGGAAATGGTGGTGTAACACCCCTACAAATGGGGGTTCTTAAAAGTCTTCCCAGAGCGTACCTAAATGCCCACTGCCTGGCTGTTGTTCGGCGTAAGGCCGCTAAATGCGGCTGGAGCTTTTAAAGCCTCCAGTACTGTTTCTTAAGGGCTGCCTAATTGCTGCCATAATTACTCCGGAAAGGGGGTGGTTTGAGTGTTGTCCTGCTCGAGTCCCGCCCAGGCCGCTGGAAATAGCTCCCTTCTGCCATCACCAAGTATGCAGAGGGGGCTCTGTTGAAAGGTGTGACTCAGTGCTGGAAAATAACTTAGGGCAATAATGATATTGTAGTTGTTCTAACCTGCTTTTGTTTGCAGCCAGGACTGTTGTGATTATCTCCTCCATATTGGTCTCGAACTGTTGCATTGGACCAATCAGGACTGGGACTCTAGGTGGAGCCGGCTGACCAATGAGGACTTCGCTAGTAATCCTGGGAGGGGAAGTATGCCCCAAGGTGCCTTTTTGCACCAATGGAGACAGGTCTTATAGCCTGGAGTTTGCAGCCCACCTATGGGATCAGGTGGCGCACGTCTGGGAAGGCTGAGTCCAACTGCCTGAAGGGCAGAGCCGTTGTGACTGTGGAGCTGAAGGGGCTTTGAGCTATAGCCGTGGTCATGCAGGGAAGCGTGAGAGACCTAAGCGGCCGTTTCAATAGCTATACAGCTTCAGACTAAATCCACCAGCGTGCGGTCAGAGGAGGCTGTGTTTAAACACAGCTACCTACCAGACTTCACCTGAAGAGGACTGGAGAATCCGCTGAATCGCGCTTGGTCTGTCAGCAAGTTTGGAGTTGCCGCTAACACCCACAATTGCTGTGAGTTCGTTCAGGTCCTGGAAGCAGCTGCCTGGTATGGTACCCCTCTGTTGTTTTCCATATAAATGTGTGTGGAGGCCTTTGAAGCTCAGGCTCAGCCCTGCAAGTGGTGAAGGAGTGGTTATCTGCTGGAGTTGTGAGTAATGGATCAGGGTAGCTCCCTGTTAATCTTACAAACAAGTGGCAGAGAAAAACAAAAATCAGTTTTGTTATACTGCTGACTGCACTAATTGATCTTTCTGCTCATTTTGATCTGCTCAGGAAAGTAAATGCTCATTTGTGTCAGGGCCCCAACCAGCTGCCACGAGGGACTAGCCATTAGGGCTTGGGTACCCATGGACAACAACTGATAGGTTCAGGCCTGTGCACAGAGCCATAGGTAGTTAAATATAGGAAATAGTGATAAGCCAATCACCCTGATTTTCCCTGGTCCTTGTTACTCCCCCTCAAATAAATCAGATTGTTTGTCTTGCAACTGTATTCAGGCTGGTTTGTGTCTTACTGAGGACATACTGCACAGTGAATGTTTGACAACTGTACCTTACTTTCCAGGGGATCCCCGGAGTGAGCTGAGTGTTACGGGGGAGAGCATTGTGAGTACCTCGTTTGTGTCACTAGTGGGAAGAAGGGGGGGGGGTTGCAGCAACCCAGAGGGCTGTGACCGAGTCAACCTAGATAGTTCTAACCCTGACCTCTGGGTGGAGGCACCCGTCAACGGATCTGGGCCCCTTACCCTGTCACTGCTGAGACAGGCCGGGGTGGTAGCCTTTAGGATAGAGCCCCCTGGGGGTTACAGTGGGACAAGCTGTTCTTGAGCTAGCACCCCCATGGGGGTGGGTCAAGCATGTGAGGAGCATCTAAGGCCCAAGGGGTAAATCCCCTCTCTCTAGCTCTATGATGGCCTAAATTGCCAGAAGACAGTACATCTACCCTGCTGAACAGAGGTGCATCTAAGGACCCAGACTTCGTGAACTGTTTTAAAGTGAATTTAAACACTTTTCACATGTCACACAATAGAATGGAATCACCAGCTAAAAGTGGAGCATTTAAGAACAAAGAAAAAGAGATACTGGTTTACACAGAGGGTGGCTGCAGTTTGGATTATTCCTCAGGAAGTGGTGTATTGTGAGAAACTAGTGGTATTCAGAAAGAAACTGGTTTATTATATGCATAGCAGGGGTATCACTAGATATAACCAATGAGAAGCAGCAGACAAACTAGAAGGGCACCCAGCCTACTTTTACCTGAATTTTCTGTGTTCCTATGTTCTTAAGTCCTGAGGACATGAAGAGATAATTTGTGGAACTGGGCATGTTCTTGAAAGGAAAAGTATCCATGGCCATCTATTCTGAGATCCTCCCAGTCCTGGGGACTAGTGAGGAGAGGCAGCATACCCTTGAGTTCATCCATTTTAATGGGTGCACTCCTCATTGGCCTGCATGCAACTGAAGACTGCTGTCCCTCTCTACTTCCTAATCTCCCCAAGGGGTTCTTTTCTCCTGGTACATCTCTGTTCTGCTATCCTTCTCTGTCTGTTTCCCAGCACGTGCCTCCTGTGTCTGATGATCTCCCCACTAGAAGGGGTGCAGAGGTGATTAAGGGCATGTATGAGAACTATTACAAAGAGTGTACTCACAGCAGCCACAGAGAGCTGCAAACCTGTAAGCAATAAGGGGAAAGGGGTCAAAAAGTGGTCCCCTTGGATCAACAGAGACATAAGGCAACTGATCCTGAATTAAAATAGGTTAACACCTGTGGTGGGATGGGGGGTAGGCTATGTTTGGTGGTGGTGTTTTTTTTTTCAGTTGTTTTACTTACTGTCCCATTGTGTTATATTTTTGAAATGCTAATAAAGTATATTCTCTAACCAAAAAAAGAGGCTAACACTGAGACAAGAATCTGGCTAAAAGAGAGGGTTGTGGGGTTTATGTTTTTGTTGGTCAAATGAAGGGTCTTCTGAGGCAGGGGAAGCCTGAATGCCCATAATGGGCTGTACCTGTGCCAGGAGGGAACGGAGGTACTGATCAGAAGAATGGATTGAGCAATCGGGTGGATTTAAACTAAAGGATGGGGAGGCTGGTGCAGGGGATCACAAAGAGCCACATGTAGGGGAACAAAGAGAAAGAAGGACAGCAGAAGAGGGATGTGGAGACTTACATCTCTTATAAGAAAGATAATGAAGCACAGAAGGGCTAGCTATACTCCCTTACATACGTGTCAATATGAGGCACGCACCCAGAAAAATGGATGAGTTCAAGGGCTTAATGCACTTCAATGGACAGGACTTGGTGGGGGGGAAAAAATGACTGGTACACTAGAATATGGATACAAAGCCAACCCAGTGGCATAGGGGGCTGAGACGCTGAAAAGTGCCTTACCTCCTGCTTCCTTGGTGACCCATCTTCGGGAATGAATGCAGGTTGGCGGGGGGGGGTGCTGGGAGAGGATTAAGCGACCACTAGGCAGTTCTCCTCTCCCAGATCAGGGAGACTGCGGGAACCCATAAGAGCACCAGGAGGCAAAAGAGAATCAGAGGGAGGGGGAAGGAGTTGTAACCTTGGGGCATGTGCACACCTCCACAGACATATCCTCCTCCAGCATGCCATGGCTGTGAAAGGAGGGTGGCAATCCAGGAGGAAAATGATGGCATGACAAGGGCATATGATGCCAATCCACCACTCCACCACCCACTGGGACAACCTACAGCAATGACACTGGATTTCAAGTATTTGGGGTAGGGGGTTGGCGGTAGCCTTTCTCCTCCTGACCCTGCCATGGAGGGTAATTCGTGGGGACTGAGTCATCAGGTTTATTCCCGGGGAGACTGTGGAAGGTGGAGGGGAGTGGTGATGTCCAGCAGAAGGGAGTTCCCCCCCCCCATCATGGTCCAGGAGGATAAATCTGATATGAAGAAAACAATATGGATACAGACTATTGCAAAGGGATATGCCTGACAGGAAAGGCAAGGCAAAGTTTATTTCTAAGGTGCCCAATCCCAGAGGCTCTGGGTGCCGTACATAAAACATACAACAGGCAGGGAATCGAATGAAATCAGATGATATAAAATCCAAATAAATAAAAATAATAAAAACATCAGATACAGTATCAGAATAAGCAGATTGTTTGGCTGGTCAGATCACTACAACTGGGAAAGATAAGGAAAATAAATAGGCTTTCAGGCCACTCTTGAACCTCTCAACCGATGGGGCTTCCCTGACATCAGCTGACAGAGAGTTCCATAAGACTGATCTGGCGACACTAAAGGCCCAGTCGCTGAAAGTTCTTAGTCTGTTCCTAGGAACTTGGAGGCCCCAGATTGAGGAGCAGAGGGAGTGGACTGAGGTGGTGGGTGTCAGGAGATCAGCCAAGTAGCCAGGGCCTAGTCCATGTAGGGTCTTATAAGTGAGTGAGTAAACACCTTGAAGATAACTCTCCACCTGACCAGCAGCCAGTGCACAGCTTGCAGCACCAGGGTCACATGGCTAGACCTAGATAGTCCAGTCAGCAACCTGGCAGCTGCATTCTGCACCAACTGCAGCCAGTGAATGGTACTTCCAGAGACCCCGAAGTAGAGAGTATTACAATAATTGAGTCTGGATGTTACAAATACATGCACCAGCATGGGCAGGTCTTCGAGCAGAACTTAGGGTTTGATCCTGGCAATGTTCATTAAGTGGTAAAAAACACTTTTGACAACAGCCGACACCTGAGCTTCAAGTGTCAGTCTGTCATCAAGGAGCATGCCAAGATCTTGCACCCTAGGGGAGGCAATCAATGACATAGATCCCAGGAATACACCAGTGATCACATGGGAGGCACTGTCATCACACCCTCATCCCAGCCCAATCACTAGTACGTCCATCTTATCCAGGTTCAGTTGCAACCAGCTAGAGGACATCCAATTATTGATCTCAACAAGGCAAATATTAAGCACTTCCACAGTGTCAGATGTTCCAGGGGCAAAGGACAGGTACAGTTGGGTATCATCTGCTTAACAGTGAGAACCCACACTGTACCGCCTAATGAGCTCACCCAGGAGCAGCATATACACCGCAAATAACATTAGTGACAAAATCGACCCCTGAGGTACTCCACATGGCAGGAGCTTCAGGGAGGAGGAGAAATTCCCCATCATTACCCATTGCTTCTTGCCAGAGAGGCAGGACTCAAACCAACTAATGACAGTGCCGGTGAGTCCACAGTACTCTCTAAGGTGATCAAGAAGTACAATGTGCTCTACAGTGTCGAAAGCTGAAGAGAGATCAAGGAGCACAAGAACTGACCTGTCTCCTCTATCTCTAGACCTGAGGAGGTCATTATGCACCCTAACTAATGCCGTTTCGGTGCTATGCCTGGCTCTGGAACCTGACTGGAGTGGCTCATAGATGTCAAAGGCCACGAGGTGCTCCTTGATCTGCTGCGCCACAATTTTCCCAACAACTTTACCCAAAAAGGGAAGGCTAGAGATGGGGTGGTAATTCGCCAGGATATCAGGGTCGAGAGATGACGTCTTCAGAAGGGGCCTCACCATGGCCTCTTTCAAGGCTTCCGGAAAGACCCCCTCTGACAATAAATAACGGTCAATTCTGGTAAACACTGGGCCAAGAGAACCAACATATCTCATCAAGAAATGAGATGGAGCCAGGTTCAGTTCACAATATGTGTACTTCAGTTTCAAGATGACTGCAACGACCTCGGCCACCTCCACCAGTTTAAACTCCTCCCAGACAAGCAGAGCACCTTTATTCTGTGCAAGCCAGTCACTGCGAGTCGCGATGCTGATGGGATCCCCTGTCAGACAGCTGACACTCTGAGCTGGTCGGTTCTTCCCAGCAGCAATCTTCCTGGACAGGAACTCTGCTTTCTTATGGTTGATTGCCCCCTGGTACTCAGAATAGTGATCACACAGAGCCAGCTTGTCCACATTCGACGGGGTCCTCTGCCAACAATGCTCCAACTTCTGACCCCTGATCTTCATCACCTTGAGGTCCCCATCAAACCACGGAGACCTCAAGTGAAAGGATCTGGGTCATACACGGACCAGTGCAAAGGTATCAAGCACCCCGGAACCCGCCCAATTATATGCGCCCACCGCTTCACTCGTACCCACCACACATGCAGCATCTACATTAGACAGATCAGCTACCACCAATAGTCCCTCCAAGAACAATCCCCTTAAGGGGCGATAGCTGACCATCTTAACAGGGGAGGGACTCTCGGGGGGGAAGCCCTGACCGAGAACTTCACCATGCAATGATCAGACCATACAACCTGATCAATCCCGAGGGTGGTTACCTCAAGCCACAGTGAGAACACCAGGTCCAGCGGGTGGCTACAGTGATGGGTCACAGAAGTAACTACTTGCAACAAACCCAGTGATGACATCAACTGGAGGAGGTGAGAGCCACATGGTGAGGCTTTGTTGTTGACCCAAACTATCTGGGGGACTCCAACACCGTGTCGATGATGAAGTCCACAACCTCCTGCAGGAAATCTCCCCCAGCCCCGGAGGTAGATAAATAAGGAGAATCCTGCATCCTGATCCCGGACCCCCACGCACCGTCACACACTCAAAGGACCTGGCCATCCCCACCAGGGTGCATGGTGAATCCCAGGTCAGATCTAAAGCAAATGGCAACTCCTCCACACCTGCGTTCCCATCATGGGCAGTGCACCACAGAGTAATCAGCAGGGACAGATGCCTCCAAAACCGGACCAGCATCTTCACCCAACCAGGTCTCCATGATGCAAGCCAGATTGACTAAGGAAATCAAGTCCACCATAACTGCAGTCTTGCTCCTCATTGATCTGGCATTGCATAGCTCTACCTGCAGGTACTGGTAGATGCTGCAGCCCATCTGGCTACCTGCCCACTCGGTCTGGTGGGAACCCTGGGGACGGAGACCAAACACATCTGGCCTCTCTCTAGGCTCCATCTAAACCCAGGGCATCTTCTGCACCTAACCACCCCAATACCTCTCACCTCAGCTCGGCCCACAGCACCCTGCCACCACCAACTTCCCTGTTCCCTAGTAATGCCGACCTCCCGACAGTGCCTCGCTGTCGTAGCTGACACAGGGAGGTTGGTGAAGGGACAGAGGTTGCACAGCTGATGCATTGTAGGCAGTCCACGAGGGTCCAAAACCCCGGCACATCCCAAGAGACCAGCACCACTACCACTGCCTTCTAACTCAAATTCAGCCTAGCTGATCTTACTCCACTCTTGTCTAAAACCACAAAAAAACACAAACACAAACCACATACAACCTAACTAATACTAGCAAAACTAATTAATCAGATGCTCTGCACACAGACACACACACACACCAATAACCCAATTACTCAAAACAATACCCTACAAAGGGGAAGGGCTGGCTCTCATCATAAAGGAGGGAGTCACTGTGGAGGAAACAAAGGACATCGAGGTGTGGACAGTGTCACAGTGTCTGGAGTGGTCAAACTAGTGGAAAAGGAGGACAAAAGAATCAACCTGGTGGTGTGCTACAGGCTACCAAGCAACTCAGTGGAACATAAAGCCCAGTTGGTTGGGACAAATTATCAGAGTAGCCAGAACAGATGCAGTAGTGATCCTGCAGCTCTTCAATCTCAGAGGTAGAGATTGGCAACTCAAGAAGGTTAATATCAGGGCTGAGACAGAGCTCCTGTCCACCTTCAAGGACTGCTTCCTAGAACAGCATGCCCATAGTGGACAAGGTTTTAGGCCACCCTTGACCTTGTTCTGAGTAGTGAGGATGGGGTCATCTCCAGTGTAACCATCAAGAAACTGGTAGAAAGTAATGATCACTACCAGGTAACCTTCTTTCTGGTGGCAGGAAAGACAAGCTATGCCTCAGCCACCAGGACCTGAAACTTTAAAAAGGTGGATTTTGCCAAAACAAAGTATATGGTGTCCAAGGGTCTGGAGTAACTGCATAAGGCTGGTAATGAAATACAGAAACATAGAATTTTCTCGCAGAAAAGGACTGATTGGCCCATCCAGTCTGCCATTGTTTGGATTCTGAAAGGGGAGGGGGATGCAAGCCCCTATTGTCTGTGTCCCCCCTTGCCAGCTAGCGGCAGATGGGGTGCTCAGTCTCAAGGAGAATGCAGGCCCCCTGGTGTTTGTGCCCCCCTTGCTGGTGGGGGGGACAGGTGAGGTGCTCAGCTCTGGAAAGAGAGGGGTTTGCAGGCCCCCCCTACTGTTTGTGCCCCCCCTGCAGACTGGGGGAGGCAAAGTACTCGGACTCTGAGAAGAAAAGGGGTGAAAGCCCCTGGTGTTTGTGCCCCATTTGCCGACTAGGGGCAGGTCAGGTGTTCAGTCTCTGGGAAGGGAGTGGGGTGCTGGCCCCCTGACATTTGAGCCTCCCTTGCTGACTGGTTAAGCAGCAGCACTGGTGTCAGCTGTGAAGGCAGTCACTAGCTTGCTGTCTTGGCCAGAGGTGCAGCTATGGTGACCACTATTGTCAGGATAGGGACATACAGTTCCACATGGGAACAAAATGGGAACAAAGAACAAAAACTAGCCAAATTTGTTCCACTGGAGGGGGCTTACAATTTTATTTTTATTTTATTTACTGAAAACATTGACGATTACTTTTGAGCACAATTGCTCATTTACAAAGTTTCCACATCAAATACGCAGTACAAAAAAATTACAATGTATTTATTTTAAGGTTCTACCAGGAAAGACACACTGAGCTGGTAACAGCTCATTTACAGATGCATCCTGGGGCGAGAGGAGAGAACAAAAGCCAAATACAGAGTAAAATGCATAGGATGGAAGTAAGTATATCAAAAACAAGACAAAAATACTTCAGAATAAAAACTGTCAAACAATAAATTACTTACAGTAAACTGTAGAACTAACTAAAAGCAAAAACTGTTAATCAACATAAAATAAAGAGCAGAGGGATTATAATGATGCAAGGGAAATGGGACATGATTAAAACAAGCATTTGTAAATGCCGAATGTTGCTTGCTTAATGTGCTGTTTAGGTATTTGGAAGTGATAGTACCATGCACAAGAACTGTTATGTCCCCCCTCCACCCCAAAAAGAGACATCCACTGTGTCTTTCCATTCAGTATTCACAGAAGAGGGGGAGGGGCAAGGGCCACAGCAGTACAGCAGTACAGCAGTTGCCAAGGGGGTGAAGAGGTGGACACTAGTCCATTCACAGGCAAGAGAGTCCTGCAGGAACTGACTAAACTGAAGGTGGACAAAGCGATTTGATCAGATGGCATACACCCAAGGATATTAAGAGAACTGTGACGGGAGATAGCAGTACCTCTGGCAGCCATGTTTACTGAGTCATTCAACACAGGGGTGGTACCAGAGAACTGGAGGAGGGCACATGTGGTCCCGCTATACAAATCCAGCAGTAGGGAGGAGACAGGGAACTATAGGCTGGTCAGCCTCACTTCAGTAGTGGGGAAGATCATAGAGACATTGCTTAAAAAAAGGCTAGTGGGAGATTTAGAAGCCATCGGAGCCCAGAACCATAGGCAACATGGATTCACAGTGGGGAGGTCATGTCAGACAAATCTTCGACTGGGTGACAAAGGAAGTAAATCAGGGTTGGGCAGTGGACAACACTTACCTTGATTTCAGCAAAGCCTTTGACACCGTCCCACATAGGAGGCTGATAAACTATCTGGGTAGCCTGGCATGGGGGAAAGGGTGGTAAACTGGGTTAGAAACTAGCTAACAGACAGGAGGCAGAGAGTGGTGGTAAATGGGTTGCAGTCTGGGGAGAGGGGATGACCAGTGGGGTGCTGCAGGGATCGGTCCTGGGGCCAGTCCTGTTCAATGTCTTCATTAGTGACATTGCAGAAGGGCTGAAGGGAAAGGTGTGCCTGTTTGCAGATGACACCAAGATCTGTAACACAGTGTATACCCCAGAAAGGGTAGAGAAAATGAGGAGGGAACCGGGGAAGCTTGAAAAATGGTCTGAGGACTGGCAACTGAAGTTTAATTCAAAAAAGTGCAAAACGATGCACCTGGGGAAAGGTAAAGGATGGGGGGAAGGGAGTTGCTAACAGTCACAAAGAAGGAAAGGGACCTGGAGGTTCTTATTTTTTTTCCTGGCTGTGACACTGTACCCCAGCCACTGTTTTACCCCCTCTACTAATAATGCTATAAATGTAATGTTATCCATAACTGTGCTGCAACCTGTATCACAAGTCTCATCATTGTACCATTTTTATGTATGACGTGGAACCTTGTAAATGGGTCCCTGACTCAAAGGTCTTTCCGAATATTTTACAAATAAACTAAAATAAATTTCAGATTACCTGAAAATATCAAAGTGCTAAGGCAGCTGGGAAGGCCAACGACATGCTGGGGTGCAAAGGCAGGGGTATCACCAGCATAAGGAGGGAGGTAGTGGATGCCATTATATAAAACCATGATCAGGCCTCACATGGAGTACTGTGTGCAGTTCTGGAGGTCACACCTTCGTAAGGATATTAACAGGCTGGAGATGGTCCAGAAAAGGGCGAATAAGATGGTACAGAGCTTGCAACACAAGACTTATGAGGAGAAATTAAGGGACCTCAATATGTACTCACTGGAAGAGAGGAGGGAAAGAAGGGATATATTAGAAACATTCAAATACCTCAAGAGTATAAACAAGGTGTGGGGGGAGACATTTTCCAGTACAGGAGGAGCACAAGAACGAGGGGCCATGACATGAAATTAGAAGGTGGGAGGTCAAAAGGGAATATAAGGAAATTCTTCACAGAGAGGGTGGACGTGTGGAATGGTCTGCCTCAGGAGGTAGTGGGAGTGAGCATTATGGATGGATTCAAGCATTTTTGGGACAGGCATAGGAGAACCACAGAGGTACAGCAGCAAGTGGGTCAGAAGCAGTAATCCAGTACAAGGGCTTATGGGCAGACTAGAAAGAGCAGGCAGTTCTTATCTGCTGACAATTTCCAAGTTTCTATGTCTGTGTCTCTTTCTCTTTTGAATTACAGACAGATAGAGACACACAAGCATATGCCGCTTGCATGTGCTGATCTCCACTATGTCCTCCCTAACATATTACTATCCACAGAGACAGGACACAGCACACATTGTCTCTTCAATGCTGCTCCCCCAGTGTCTCTCGCTCGCTCTCTCTCTCACTCTGTCCCGTCTCACTTTCTCTATGTTGCTCTCACTTTAAGCAGTGAGCTCCATTCTTTAACGTCAGGGAAAAAACTCAGTTGCGCTCTCTCACTCTCCCTCGCTGGGATGGGGGGGTTGGCAGAATGGGACATAGAGAACTTGTTGTATGGGAGGCGGGAAAGCAGCACAGAGGTTCCCAAAGAAAAAGAAATTGTGAGAGAGAGAGAGAGAGAGAGAGAGACAGAGACAGAGAGAGACAGAGAGAGACAGAGAGAGACAGAGAGAGAGAGACACAGACAGACAGACACAGCAAATACACAGGTCTCTCCTGCACACAAACTGTAGCACTGTTCTGTACTGGGGAGCAAGGAAAGGTCACAGACAACAACACCCCAATGTTTTCTCTCTTGCTGTCTCACAGAACATTTCAGCCATGGTGCAGGTGCCGAAGAGTGATGATGCTGTCTCTCACTCTCTCTGTCGTCTGTGCACTGAGGGTGGGGAACAGGCAATGGGGCAGCCACAGCAGTGGCGTCACCACGTTGATTTTGGGGAGGCTATAGCGCCCCCAATCTAAGTTAAAGCCCCCCCAATTATTTGCACTAAAAATAATTAAATTCGCTTTTATTGTAAGTAAATTCTGCAGCCACATCTGATACGGCTGCAGAATGTAAACAGTTAAGAAACGGCAATCGGGCTAGCCTAGGGTAGAAGCATTAAACAAATGTTAGTTATAAATAATAGGGAACTGTGAATTCATAAAGGGCAGAAGCCAAGCAAGTTGCAAATAATATTCAGCAGCAATTCATCGGCTGATCTTACCAAACGTGTGTTTCGGGTGGCAGAACTGAAACAATCACTGCCGGTTACGTGTTTTTAGTGGGAGGTATATAACATGTAATCTGCAGTACAAGTCCTTTGTTTAGTTGTGTATTACCGGTACCGGAATCAGCGCAGCCAATTAAGTGCATATTAAAGCGGTCGAATGACATATGACATTATAACTCAGGTACAGTCTTCATTTCGGTATATTTGTTCAAAACGTTTAAAACTGTTTGGGTTCAGGGTTTTCACTTGGGAGACGTTCACGGAGCTGTTGCTGTTCATATTAATATGTTACTGAAAAGTAGCAAACAGACATTGCATTGGTAATAATCAAAAAAGACTAAAACAAATAAACATAGCAGTAGACAGAGTGGGCATTACATAACCTGCAAGGCTCAGGGCAGGACTCCCTGTAGTGTTGCGAGCCCAAAGGAACAAGGAGCTGGGGGAGTAATGCAGGATGCAGGTTTCGGGGAGTAAAAATCCATTGGCAACTATCCAGGATGACTGCGAACATTTGGCATAGAATAAAACAGGTGGTACAAAAACTAATGTATGTTACATGTATTTTTGAGTATTTCAGTACCTTACTATGCAATAGTGAAAATGAATTAGTGTATTAGCTTGTTTTACAGTAAAAAGAAAAAACTTAAACTGTCTGGTATATTATTATGTGTTGTATTTCCACATTATAAGTGGAAATAACATATTATAAGTGAAATAACATGTATTTCAAGTGAAATAATGTGTTCTAAGCATAAATACATATGTATCTTAACCTAACACGATTTACTCAATTATTCACCACTGGTTTGGTATAAATCTTGGATGCACTATGATCTGCAGAAATATGAATTTATTTCCACCAGTGAGTGGTGGAACCTCCATGACTAATTTGTAACAGTCACAGCCGTCTTTGGAGACGATAAATTGCATTTTTTTTTTAGGTCTTGGCATATTCAATTTAACAACACCAACCATCTCAATAGACACTTTTGAAAGGGAACAGTCAGCACTAAGAGTCCCACACCAAAATGTGGGTCTGGTCCCAATTTCTACTTTGTTTGCAGAAACATTTTTTTTACATACTGTTTACTGCAGTAGTAGTAGATAGTATCAGTCTAATTATGTTGATTTCGCAGCTGCCATATGCTGGTATCAGAAATCCAAGAATTCCCTGCAATGTTATGTACTCTTCCTGTTTTTTTTTTTGGGGGGGGGTCGATTTCTTTAGAGTCAGAGTTTTGAAAACATAGAGGAGAATAACAATTGATATGTTACCAAAAATATTTTCGTCTCTCTCTCTCTCTCTCTCTCTCTCTCTCACAAAAACAAACAAACAAAAACACATTAAGCGAAGCCTTATTTAAATATATAAATATGTAGCAACCTTTATGTTAGTGCTGATTGTTTTGGATCTGAAACAATGTGCTTTACTTGAACAGCAGTTAATCGGTGTTCTATAATTAACATTAAATCATAATTGTTTTGTTACTATGAAAGTAACTTGCCACCAACTTTTAACTGTGGGAAGCAGACAAACTTGTCCTAGCATTCCAAAACAGAAATGATGGAACTGGTTGTGAATTTTATAATGGGGCAAGGGACTGGTTTGGAAATTGTAGACAGACAGACAGACAGACACAATTACTACTTAAAATAACAGAATGCTTTTACAATGTCAATATATAGAGAAAAAAAAGATGATCTGTGTCCACTTTGGATATTCTTATTAAATATGAGCTGATGAAAGACCAGAGATTTTTTTCCCAGTCAGAAAGACCCAGTTTCTGCTCACTTGGATGATATTCTTTTAACAATCGTCACATACACATGATAAAAATGGGATGAAAATGTTTAGTAAGCAACCCACAAGATATAACTGTAAAAAGTTCTTGTCGCTTGGCTACAAATGCATATCACTCTATCTTCCCAGTGATCAGTTTATGATGTTCCGAGGGGCAAAGGCGGTTAAGTTGCTTGGTAAGCATTTGGTAGCCATGTTTTTTCCCTATTTTGAAAAGTATCCCAGTAACAGAGAAAAAAGTTTAAAATGTGGCAACATAGCGCAGGACTCGAACCCCAATGATGGGCAAGTCTATGTCCACCTGTTTGAAAGCAAGATCTTGTAGGTTTCATGGGGATGAGTGTAAAACAGGAACTGCGATCTATTTAACTGCAAATTAGGACCATGTCTTTGCTGATTGATACTGTCAATAGGAATAAATATCTGCAGCATATGGCCGACACAAACGATGTTGTCCGACTATATTAGCTTTGGCGGTTAACGGCTATACTCCTTTGAAGAGTTTAAAATTAGCTGAGTATCTTGTCTTTTGTCGGGTATATTATTAATGCATGCATCCACCCAGTGTAACAAAAGGAATAGCTAATAACCGCGAGAGGGGGAGAGGACGTTTGTTGCTGTCCCAGCCAGCACCGAGTACCGGGGACATTCCAGGAGGTGGTCTTTGATGTTGTCAAAATAAATGCATAATGAAACAAAAGATATACTGTACATACGCACAATTAAATAAATTCTCTAAATTGTTTTCATCCAAAGACAGCAGCAATGCAGGTCCATTGACTCCATTATAACCTTCATCCTATATACACACACACACACACACACACACACACGCTGTGACATTTATTAAAATAGAAAATATCAGGAGTTATCTAGAAAGCTGAAATAAGCAAAATTTCTTTCCACATTATAGCTGAATACTAGATATATGGTTGAAAGGTCGCATCTAACTATTCAGTGTGCATGTCATTTAAAGTAGCAGTATTTATTTATTTATTTAAAATTATTCCAACGGGATAGATAACCTCAAGAAATGCAGCATCTCATTTTCATGGGGGCCCAGGGATGATGGTAGCAGTCAGCAGGTTAACATAGTCCAGCAGGAATAGTTACATACAGGCTAAAGTATACACAGGGAAAACAATTAAGCTCAAAAGGTAAGTACATCCAAGCAGTAATCAAAACAAGCTAAAAAACTGGGGTTACTGCAGCATGTGTTGGGCCAGAAAAAAACAACCCATCAAATAGTTCATTTTTTTTTATTTACTTATCACACATGTTTTTGTGACATCCTTAGATTCATAATCAGTGGGTTTTTTTTTTGTTTAATTGTTTCAGGTTTTTTTTTATTGTGCTGGTATAACTATTTTTTTCTCCATTCACAGTTTATAAAAACCTCTTACATCATCAAGGATGCCTTTTGAATGTGCATATATTCATGCTTTGGATATACACACTACTGATTAATACTGCAGATATATTAGGATTGTGCTAATATGTTTTTGATGGTAAACAGCATAGCATCACATCAAGATATGTAAATGTTTAGTTGTAGGCATGGCAAGGGAGCAGGAATTTTTTTTAAAAAACTTCAGAATCCTGTATCTCAGTTCAGGAGTCGGGCTGAAAGTAAGGAATAGAAAAAAATGGGTATATTTATGTTTTGTGTTTTTTTCCGGAAAGAAAAAAAGCTGAAAAACACCTGCATTGCGATTAACACATACTGCTGCTTTAACGTTTTGTTTTATTTGCAGCTCACATGTCATGTATATTAGAGACAAATGAAAAACAGGATTCCCGCCCTAATATGGAGAGCAGAGGGATGCCTCGCCACAGTACGGGTTAACCTCTATCCGCTTATGGGCCAGTATATGGGAATATGATGAAGCCATAAACTGGAAAGGCCCCCTTTTAAACGGTGGTTAAACTGTCGACATTTTAGCATTTCAATTCCAACTACAGGATGGAGCTCCATAAATGAAACTATGAAGAGGGAAGCCTTAACAAGGACTTGATAGGTTTGTTTTAGATATGGGAGGCCTTGACTCATGAGTGCCGGAACATGGGGAACGTTTTTGGGGGAGGTTAACACAGAGAAAGGAAAAAAGCCAAGAACTGTGCTTTTGTTTGACAGGTATAAAAAATAACGCGTTATGTGTTTGAATGCTTTGAGGTCCCGGTACTGAAAACTGATTGGAACTTGAACTTAACCTTCATTAACAACTTTGTTTTTTTTTAAATCAAGATCACATTTTGTAAAGCCAAAGACATGTAAACAATACTGTGGGCATCCGGATATTTTTTTGGGGGAAGGCATGGGAGTCAGGACGGGTGGGTTACAACGGACACTGGGGAAGAGAGAGAGAGAGTGAGACACAGGACTCAGGAGGGATGGATTCAGGACAGTACACAGGGGGATTTTATTTGACTCAGACAGCAGCCTGCCCTCACCCTGCACTCAGCAGCAGCACTTCGTGGTGGAGGAGGCTCCTGGCTTGCATGTCACGCTGAGCAAGCCAAGGACCGGAGTCGGTCATCAGCGTGAGTTGTCTCTGGTGTGTGTGGGAGGGAGCAGCGCCAGCAGATCTGACAGACTCATTGGGAGATAATGAAATGGCGCAGTTGTTGGGGGATGATAGACAGAAGGAGGTGAGCAGGGAGGGTTCATTCTTCTGTGACTGGCACCGCTCATACTCTGCCTACCAACAGCACAGCAGCTTGCTTGCACAGTGAGCCAATCAGTGGACAAACACGTGGTGTGCTTCTCCAACACACACGTGGTACACTAGTAGTCTCATTGTGTGCAGTAAGAAAACTAGTGACGAGTTGTAGTTGGTAGAGGCAGAGCGAGCAACAGAGCAGACGCACTATTTGGGAGATTCAAATTGGAATTCAATCTATATTTCTAGAAAGTTATTATCAAACATTGAAGACTCAGTTCACTTGTTGGGCTAAGAGGCTTGAGAGCTAAATAAAAGTGTAGTGTTTATTTTTTTTACATTTTTTTCTCTGAGTGAAATACAAGGGGGGGTGGTTGTGTTTGTGTGTGTCTTGGGGTAAATTGAAAAGCTCAGACACAGACAACCTGCTGTGAGTGCTGCCATACAGCAGCATTACTAACTACTGCATATATGTTTATTTTTTTTCTTACTTGCAAGTTGCAACTTATTTCCACATTTACTATTTTACTGAGTAAACTGAGTGAGTACTAGTGAAGAGCTGACAGCTCAGAAAGACTGAAGAACATCACTTTGGTGGTTTATGTTTTTAGGCTCACAAATTTAGAATAAAATAGCAGAACTTTTCTTTTCCTAAATTGTCTTATACCCTGACCCTGCCTCGGGTTTGTATTGTGAAGCTTAACATCACAAGCAAGGAGTTAGCCAGTTCAATTTCAGACACTTTTTATGAACAAGGGAACCTTCTGCACTAGCAAGCATACTCATTTTGCTTCACATACTGTGAGCCCTGTGTGTTAGGTCTGTCTACTGTATTAAATAGCAGTTTCCACAGTAGGTGTTTAATACTCATTTTGCTGGAAGAAGGCAATAGAGAAGGTGAGAGAACACCAACAAACAACAATACATACAGGAGCAATGAAGGCCTGGCCTACTCTTGTGAAATCTAAAGAATGAGGCAATATTATACAGCTAATGGATTCAGCAATGATTGCAGATATTAAAAAACATAGAGAGTACCTGAGAAGAATAGTTGAGATTGTTTTGTTGTTTGGCAGACAGGGAACTGCCTTTCGAGGCCACGGGGAGTGTGAAGGGAGCTCAAACAGGGGTAACTTTTTAGAGACTTTTGATCTTCTAAAAAAGTTTGATCCTGAATTGCAAAATTTGCAGATTCACATGCCAGGAAATGCCACCTATCTCTCACCTCTCAGTCAAAATCAGATGATAGAATGTTGTGCAAAATTAATAAGAGAGAAAATTTTAAATAAGGTAAAAGAAGCAAAGTATTTTGCAATACTTGCTGATGAGTCTAGAGATGTTGCTTGCAGAGAACAAATGAGTATTTGCCTGTATTATGTCCACCATGGTTCCCCTGTAGAGAAATTTTTGTGCTTCCATCAAGTAACAGCATTAGATGCCCAGAGTCTGACAAATGAACTGTGTTCAAAGCTGACTAACTGGGACCTCCATGAGAATTCGGTGACTTGTGTAGCTCAGACTTATGACGGTGCATCTGTTATGAGCGGCAACTTAAATGGAGTCCAGGAACTATTTCGTCATAAGCATCCATATGCTATATATGTTCATTGCTATGCGCATATTCTGAATTTGGTCCTTGTAGATGCCTGTTCATCACTTCTTCCTGTACGGAAATTCTTTGACGTGCTTCAAGAGATACATACGTTCTTTTCCAAATCTGTCCTGACTCACCAGGGGTTCTTAAATGTTCAAAAGGAGGTTGGGTTGACTAGAATTCTTGAGATACGGAGTTAAGTTCTACCAGGTGGGCTTGTCAAAGCGAGCAACAAAGGCAGTAATAGAACTTATCCAGCTCTTCTAAAATATCTTTCAGAATGTGAAGAAGGAGAAACTGCAAAGGCCAGAGGACTCCACAGCAAGCTTCTAGAATTCAACAATATCTTTCTCCTTAAAATGTTTGACAAACTACTGTCAGTGGCTGATGGAACAAATAACTTACTTCAGACTCCGGCTTTGGACTTCGGATGTGCAGTGACTGCTGTATCTGCGCTGAGACACAATTGCACAATTTCGTACTGAAGAGGATTTCTAGTTCTCTACAGGGAAGCTGAAAATATGGCAGAAAAATATGGACACAGACACCAGAAAACACTCCGGGTCCACAGAGGCAAAGGAAGCTACCTGCATTGGGAGCACTTTGTTCCAACTTCATGAACTGGAACTGAACAAAGTGCATCAGCATCGCATGAAACAAGAACTGCTGTGCATTTGAGAATCACTGTTTTTACCCTGTGATTGACAAAATGATTGGAGAGATTGACAGGTTTCCAAGCATAACCATACACTGATGGTTGCTATCAATGCTCTCAGACCACAGTCTAACACATTCTTGGACCAGGACAAACTGAGGCCACTAGGAGAGATGTATGACTGTCCAGTTCTGGAAGAGGAACTGGTAGTAGCAAGAAACTTCATTTGTCGGCTGCCAGAAAATGAACGTCCACACGATATGACCAATCTTTATAATGTACTTCCAGAAATCATGTATCCGACACTACATAAATCACTGCAGATTGCTTTAACAATCCCAGTTACCACATGTGTGTGTGAGCGCTCCTTTAGTTCCATGAGTCGCATTAAGACATATCTGAGAAACAAGACAGAAAATGACAGATTGAGTTCACTTGGAATTTTCAACATTCAGACCGAAGAAAGCAGACAACTTGACACTGATGATGTGATGGACGAATTTGCATCCATGACAAACAGAAAGGTTGAGCTACTTCTCCCAAAATCAGCACGATAATTGTAAAACCTGTATGACACTGATATCCAGCAGATCTGCTGGGATAATGGCGTGTCTGGCTGTTCTGGTCTCTCATTTGCTCTGGGGTCCTCCTGCAACCTTCCCAGCAGATCTGCTGGGATAATGGTGTGTCTGGCTGTTCTGGTCTCTCATTTGCACTGGGGTCCTCCTGCAACCTTCTGGGATGGTTGGTGTGTCTGGCTGTTCTGGTCTCTCATTTGCTCTGGGGTCTTCCTGCAACCTTCCCAGCAGATCTGCTGGGATAATGGTGTGTCTAGCTGTTCTGGTCTCTCATTTGCTCTGGGGTCCTCCTGCAATCTTCCCAGCAGATCTGCTGGGATAATGGTGTGTCTGGCTGTTCTGGTCTCATTTGCTCTGGGGTCCTCCTGCAACCTTCCCAGCAGATCTGCTGGGATAATGATGTGTCTGGCTGTTCTGGTCTCTCATTTGCACTGGGGTCCTCCTGCAACCTTCCCAGCAGATCTGCTGGGATGGTTGGTGTGTCTGGCTGTTCTGGTCTCTCATTTGCTCTGGGGTCCTCCTAAACCTTCCCAGCAGATCTGCTGGGATAATGATGTCTGGCTGTTCTGGTCTCTCATTTGCACTGGGGTCCTCCTGCAACCTTCCCAGCAGATCTGCTGGGATAATGGTGTGTCTGGCTGTTCTGGTCTCTCATTTGCTCTGGGGTCCTCCTGCAACCTTCCCAGCAGATCTGCTGGGATAATGGTGTGTCTGGCTGTTCTGGTCTCTCATTTGCTCTGGGGTCCTCCTGCAACCTTCCCAGCAGATCTGCTGAGATAATGATGTGTCTGGCTGTTCTGGTCTCTCATTTGCTCTGGGGTCCTCCTGCAACCTTCCCAGCATATCTGCTGAGATAATGGTGTGTCTGGCTGTTCTGGTCTCTCATTTGCTCTGGGGTCCTCCTGCAACCTTCCCAGCAGATCTGCTGGGATAATGGTGTGTCTGGCTGTTCTGGTCTCTCATTTGCTCTGGGGTCCTCCTGCAACCTTCCCAGCAGATCTGCTGGGATAATGAATGTGTCTGGCTGTTCTGGTCTCTCATTTGCTCTGAGGTCCTCCTACAACCTTCCCAGCAGATCTGCTGGGATGGTTGAGTGTGTCTAGCTGTTCTGGTCTCTCATTTGCTCTGGGGTCCTCCTGCAACCTTCCCAGCAGATCTGCTGGGATAATGGAGTGTCTCGGTGGACCAATGCAGAGTGTTCCATAGCCATATTAAATACATGGCTGATAATTAGGCTTCTCAAACATATTTTCGCCACTAATATGCAGGAAAAGCCACCATTTGAAGGTAAAATCTCAAAATTTTCTGAGGCATGCCCAGCTAACTTTGTTAGGATTTTGACTAAGGGCATCAGCCCCCAACTCTGTACCCCGGTGACGCCCTGAGCCACTGGATGGGGGTGGCAGGAAAGGAAACTCATGGCCACTGTCATGCTGTCTCGCCTCCTCTCTGCTCTCCTGTATTACAGCCTGTCAGAGGGCTCTATACTGCTGATCATTGCTTCCACGGTTTGACAATTTTAAATTCACTGCTTGTCAAGGACAAGTGGCTTGACTAAAAGTACTAGTCCTCATGCTTGAGTTGTTAGTCCAGTTAAAAATAGACACATTTTTAAGAAAAATTATTACAAAGTAAAGAAAAACTGGTTGTATATACTTTGGGGGGGTAGTTAAATATTAATAGGTTAACAATATGAAAATGTATATTTTTTTGTTCTAGGTAAATTAGACAGAACCGGTTCTCCTTATGATGAGTTCATGAAACTGAAGTAGTAGAACCTTCTTTCATTTGTTTGCTTATTTTTCTGCATAGTAAATTTGTATACTTATTATGAAATAAGTAGCAGATTAGGTTTAAATTATTTTTCTGTAATTGTGCACTCACTGCAAATAAAGTAATGTGGATTTTCAAATCTGTTTTTATTGCATCTTTCTTGTTTCTTTTTAATTTGCCCTTTTTTTTAGTCTTTCACAAACCAGCTGCAGGACAGTTACACTGGACAGGTCACCCCCACCCATCTTCTCTCAGAGTCCTTTCCCCCACAATCTCCTCTCATAACAGCCCACATGCAACAGTTAGGCTCTCTTATTTTCTTTTCTTTTCTTTGGGCAGGTCATCCCTCCTTCACTCCTTCGCCCTCAATCTCCTGTCCCAACAGCCCACACACAATCGGTCAGGCTTCTCTTATTGTATTTTCTTAGGGAAGGTCACTCCTCCTCCTCCTCCTCCTCCTCCCCCCTCCCACAGCCCACAGACAGCAGTTAGGCTCTCTTATTTTCTTAAATAGAAACATAGAAGTTGAAGGCAGATAAGGACCGCAAGGCCCATCCAGTCTGCCCATTTCTTTTTCTACCTTATGAATGTGCCATCGGCCTTTGCTCTGTCAATGGCCTATCCAGTCATTCTCATCTGTATTGCTCCCTTATGCCTATCCCAATCCTGTTTGAAGCCCTGCACTGTATTCATATCCATCACTTCCTGAGGTAGGCCATTCCATGCATCCACCACCCTTTCTGTGAAAAAGAACTTCCTCACATTACCCCGTAATCAGCCTCCCTCTAATCTTATGCTGTGTCCTCTTGTCCTGCTATTTTTCTTATATTGAAACATGTTAGACTCTTTCATCTTGTTAATGCCCTTATGGTGTTTAATGGTATGTTTCTATGTTCTTACCCCTCCCTTTAGTCTGCTTTTCTTTATTCTCAGTCACAATTCTGTTCGGGTGGTAACTTTCACCTCAGTTCTTTCTCCCCTTTACTTTTACTGCTGCAGCGTAGGCTGTTTTTGTGCAGCACTCTCCTCCCTGGCTTGTAACAAGCAGTACCCCTCTCCTTCTTATATATGCTCAGCCTCTCAGTTGTATCTGTTTTCACCTCGGCTCTTATTCTTCTCCCCTTAGTGCAGCAATCGTGATTCAACTTATTATTTATTTCTCACACCACATACAGTCCCACTCCCCTCCTGATCCTACAATCACCCATGTTTGTTGTTTTTTTAGCAAAATTCTTGCAGTTGGGATTTGTTCAAAATGACTCATCATGGGTCCCATTCACTCCCGCCTTCCCGCCCCAGGTTCCTCCAGCTCACCAACACCACTCAAGTCACCCTTCCTAATTGTACTTGTCCCTCTCCCCCATCTCCCCTTTTTGCACCAGCAGCTCCAAAATATATTTCCTATATAAATTATTGGCAGCCCAGGCAATGCAGCAGCAAGTGTGGTGGACAGTGACTTCCGTGGTCCCCGACTCCAAACTTCGAACAACATCTGGCCCTTTGCATGATCAGCTCAGAGGCACACATGTCCTTCCTCCTCAAAATCAGATGAGAAAGTGACAGTACTCCGCGCACCTCCGATTACCCCCCAAGTCTTATTACTGCTACCAGTGATAGTGAACAGGTCCCTTACCATAACAGCCAGATCTACTTTGACTGGATGGCATACCTACCATTCTGATGACTGGCTCCACCTCAAGTCCCCTGGTGGCCACGGCTCACTCCAGGCAGGTACATCCTTGGCACTGCTCGCTCTTCCCCAGCCGAAGATCATGTGTAACTGCGTGGGTCACATGAAGGCCGGACTCCGACATTGCCAGTGAGCTCCCTATTGAAGGAACCTGGCACTGCATCAGAAAATAATTTTTTTGTTGTTGTTTAAAATGGTACTTGTCCACAGACAAGTACCCCTGGCACCAACTGCTTGTCCCTGTCTGAAATCCGGTAGCCTGGGATGTCGGGCTATGGGATTTGTCGAACCCTGATTGCTTCCACTGTTTCTGCAGACAGAGACATAGACAGACAGACAGGGAGAGAAGCAGCACATTGCCACAACTTTAGTACCTATTGTCTCCCACTGTCTGTGTGTGTGTCTCTCTCTCTCTCTCTCTCTCTCTGTCTTACACGCCAGACCACATGGCCCGCTGTTGCTCTCAACTACCTCCTTGCCCACTCAGACTGCTGATTATCTGCAAACTGGACAGGGTAGTAGCAGGCGGAACACACACAGGCGCTCTGTCTCTGAGCTCACAGGCTACACAGCTGCCATGCGCATCTTACTGTCTTGCACTCTGTCGTGTTTCTGTGTCCCCCAGCCACAACTTGTCACACAGACACAAGATTGCCGTGCCATTGCGTGACACTGTCTCTGTCCCGGTCACTCTCTCTCTACATCAGACTGCAAAGTGGGATCACTTCACCCGGCTTGTCACCATTGCACTTCACCAGCTTGGGGACATAATCTGTCTGTGCCGCTGGAATGCAGTCTGAAAATGCAGTCTGACTGCACACAGCATGGACTGGGGCCTCAGAAGCTACAAACTGTGCAAGACGGTACTGATTTCACCGTCGGCTCAGTGCCCGGTGGTCTGCGGGGTGGCTGAGTGTGTACACAGAAGTTGTTAACTGTGCTCTGGTTGCACAGAGGTCTGCATTATCGCACTGGCAGGTGCTGTCACACAGTCAATCAAATCCATTCAAAAGAAGAATTGTATGGATTTGCTGTAAGAAACAGGGTGTATTCTTAGAGCCGCGGGACTATTTGGAGCGCTACTGGAGTATTCTGCTATTCACAAAATGCATGCACTTTCTGAGTCGGCCATCCACTCTGGCTCTTGGAGCACAACAGGTTTTATCACTTACAGCAACGCTTGTCCCATGGAGCACTAGGCAGCTTTGTGGTGCATCATTTAAGCTAAAGCTTCTCTGGTTCCTCACGTAATTTGTGAGGCTGATAACAGTACAGCTTAGCCAGTCACATTACTATGGTCACTGGAGCCTGGCTCGAAGAAATGCAAAACATGAGGAGAAAGGCGGGTCAGAGGAACAACCAAGGAGAAATGAGGTATGGGGAACACATGAGACAAAAGGTTTGTGCTGGGGAGGAGGGAGAGCAAGGAAAATGGAGCGATGGAGGTGAGGGGAACAGCTCTGTGTATATGAAATGGAAGAAGTGTTTTCTCACCGGAACGCTTCATTTGTTTCAAGTACACAAAATTTCCACCCATAAACTGTAAACCACTGTCATACTTAGCTTGCACGATAATTGGTCTGTCAAGGATGAGACCAGTGCAGCTTGACCTGCATTGGGCTAGTCAGCGACACACCTCTGCAATGCCATGCTCTGTAGCAAAACATTTCTTGTGCAAGCGCAAGCAATGTAAAAAGGAAGAGAAAGGCAGACAGTGGGTGTAAGCAGGGAATATATTCAGTATTCTGAAGCTTTGATAGTTGGAGGAGGGGAAGGGCCCCTGCCTCTGAAGCCATCTCACAGTTCAGACTGATACCAGTATGTTTGCTTGCCTTGCAAATGAACACAAGCATTTGTCAATGGCAAATGGTTGCTTGCTAGCATTAGCAGTGAAAGTGCAGGAGTTAGACAGATGCAGTACAGGAATGGTAGTGAAGTATTGAACTGACGCCAGCTCCACCCACACCCTGCAGAGATGGACAGGCATTGGGGTGTGCCTTTGGGTCGTCGCCCATAACAGTCACAACATTTCACCTCACCCAACCCTGCAGACACTTACAAGTGTCGAGGTGTGCCTTGGGGTGTTAAGGCTTTACACTCACCTCATTTCATAAGGAAATACACTGAAATGGGTGCAGTATAGGAGAATGGGGTGAACTCTGGGGCCAAAGAGTCCAAGATGCACCTTGATGCCTGTCACTGGTTGCAGGGTGGGGGTGGAATGGCGTGAGAAATACTGTGGACAATCCTAAGTCACACCCCTGAAGCCTGTCAGTCCCTACAGGGTAGGGCGTTATGGTTGGAAACCCTAATGCCCCGGGCATTTCTTGGTATTTTCAATCCAAGTTTTCAACATGTGCTTTTTGTGACCCCACTGCATGAACAGTGACACTATCAGTTTGTTGGCCGAAAGGTGATTTTGCACAGTGACTGTGCCATTTGGCACCACAGGTGCGAAAACTCATTTCGAACAGGATGTGAAAAATGACAGCTGTACTGTTCATGAGGAGGTGTAAAAACATGGTAATGTTGAAAATCTGGAGTGAAAATATAAAAAAATTGGTGAAGTCACGAGCATGTTTAGAAATTGCACAACGCACACCCGTAATGCAATCAGTTCATTAGCCGGAAGGTGATTTTGCACAGCGACATTTGGCACCATAGGTGCAAAAACACATTTCAAACAGGATGTGGAAAATGACAGCTGTACTGTTCATGAGGAGGTGTAAAAAATGGTAATGTTGAAAATCTGGAGTAAAAATATTAAAAAACTGGTGAAGTCACAAATTGTGCGTAGAAACTGTTACAACGCACCGTATTATTTACAGGGATTTTTACAGGTTGCAACATAAGCATTGGGACCTCTGCTCATGAACAGTGTCACTGTGATTTTCTTAATCTGTCATGAACACTGATTATTTTATTTATTTATTGAAATATTTCACCAGGAAGGCACACTGAATGGCAGGCGGTGGCTTTCCATCGGCTTTGCGGGGACTGTGAGAGGCCGACGGAGGAGCAGTCACCATGGGAACACCAGACAATGCAGCTTGTAATTGGCTGCTGCAGTCAGGGATGCCCCGCAGCAAAAACAGCTGATTGCGTAGTGAAGGGGGGCTCTCTGACTGCAGCGGCCAAGATTCTTTGATCATAGTGGCATGCTCATTAACTGCCATCATTGACAGCATGCTGCTCTACTCACTGCGGCAGAGACCAGCCCGGAGAACGGACTGCTGCTATTCGGCACAACACTGCCACACCTCCACAACCCGCTTGAGAAGGAAGGTGACACAATGTGTTTCTTGCACATGCGTGCAAGCAACACAAAAGTGATTGATAGATTCTGTGCAGTTCTCCTTTAAAGAACAGTAGCGGGCTCTGTGCCTTCTAGAACAGTTTCTGTAATATCATAATGTTCTTCATGGGGTGGTTTTCTTCTGTTTACAATGCGATGAGAGCTCTCATTGAGTAATCATGACATACACGGTGTCGTCAGGTGTCCATTCCTCTCAACTGGTCAACATTACGAGGGATGCCCCACCCCTCAGTTTGCCACTCAGAATCCCTCTGTCTCACATGGAAAGGGTGCTGTCTCACATACTACACTAAGGCTTTGAAGGCAAATTTCTGAGTTATTTATATTGCTTAATGTGTGCAGGGCAAACTTTAACATGAAAACAGTGAATCCCCGCTGTATTCTGAACTTTTTTGTCTCATACGTGCTGAGGTGTTCCATATTTTAGAGACACGAAAACATAGAACGGTGATGGCAGAAGAAGACCAAGATCCATCTAGTTCATCCATTTGTTACCTATCGGATACCACGTCAAGACCGCACTAACAAAGGCAGTGCAGTCAATAACAGAGACATCAATAAGATGAAAGAAAGAACCGCGTAGACACAATTACAAAGCAAGTAATCTCTGTGTCAAAAACCGCATATGCCAAAAAACATGCCAATACCAAATTGAGTTTTCCACAACTTCTTGATCAAATTCAGTCAATATTTTTTCTTTCGCTTTTCCATCTTACATGATTATGGCAGAGCAGTTTTGACCATGTTGTTTTGGATGGCACAGTTTTGAGAGGAGACACCTGAAAAACACTTACTACAGCTCCTGTGTGATGTGGTTTCACTAGTACTTTATGAACACCCTATGCTGCCTTGAAGCCTGTCAATGTTTTGACCTTCACTGCCACTCCTGAAAGGATGTTCCAGCTGTCCACCACTCTTTTAGTGAAGAAATACTTCCTCATGTCACTCCTTAAACTGGTTCCATCCATTTATATTCATCCTCCCTGGTACTGTAGTAGTATGACTGCAGCTCTTGATCAGGATCTTGTATACTACCTTGTTCACACCTTTCACGACTTTACAGTAAGTCCTTCCCCATCTCTTTTCCAGTGAGTACCAACTCAGGCTGGCTAACTTCTGCTCATATGACCTTCTCTGCTGACCAGTGATCATTTTCATGGCCCTTCTCTGGACAGACTCAGGGTGACTTATGTCCCTTTTGAGGTATGGGCTCTTGAACTGGATGCTGTACTCCAAGTAAGCTGTTACTAATGACCTTTATTGGGCAGAACCACCTCCTTCCTTCCGCTGACAAAACCCGCTAATTATATACATCATAATGGCCTTGCCTGTTTTGCCTCTTTTTCCTACATTTAGAGGGACAGTGTCTGACGTTTTGAGTCAAACAAGGTTTAGAGGTGCTGGAGTGTTGTTGTGCAAGAGTTGGATACCACACAATAGTTGTTGTGGATAATAACTGTCTGTTAACTAACCTAATGTTGTCTAATCATAGTGGGAGCAGGTAATCTTACATAAACTCCAATGCAGAGTACTACATTCTTTACGTTTCTGTCTCATTTGTATCTTCCTTTCTTCCTTGCCACCCCCTTTTATGTCTAGGGGTCCTGATGGTAACTGCTGGGGGGGGGGGGGAGTACAGACCAGAAACCTTCCAGGGAAGCAAGTCAGAAACACAGAGGGAAAACAAGGCCTTACCGCAGCTTTTTTAATTTTATTTATTGAAATGTTTCACCAGGAAGGCACACTGAGCAACAAGTTGCTTGTCTCCCGGTGCGACCTGGGGGGAAGGGGTACATAGAGGATAAACAGTGCTTTACAGTAGACAGATAATTTCATAAACAGTAGGTACAATCAGGGTACATGAGACAATAGTTACATGCAGTGAATAAGAACAGTGGGTAAATTAACCTATGGTATTATAGTGTAAGTGGAGAGAAGCATGTATGAATCTGTAACGGAGAGAAATAGCTAAGAGGAACAGGTAGATATAAACAGTGTAGAGAAGTTAGACAATTGTAAGTGCTTTCGCTTTTGTCATTACCTTAAGTGCAGGGGGGATTGGAGCAGGTAGATTGTAAGTGCCGTATCGAAAAGGGCAAAGGGGGGCAGGGAGGGGAAGTCAAGTCCTTGGATCCTTCCAGGATGTTGAGAACCCTGCAAGGGGTTGGGGCTGCTAGAGGCGGAGGGGGTAGATAAAGGGAGAGGAGAAAAAAGAAAGGAAGAAAGTAAGTGTGAGGGGAAAGGGGGCCTCCAGGATGCTTAGAGCCCTGTGAAGGACAAGGGAGAGCCTCCAGGGTGCTAAGAACCCTGCAAAGGGAGGACCTTCCAGGATGCTGGGAATCCTGCAAGGTGTTTGGTGCTAGCTGGCAGAAATGGTTACATGCTGACCTCAGGCAAAGGGTGTGGGGGGGAGGTGAAGAAGTGGGTTGGAGGGGGAGGAAGGAGGGGGATGGAAGAGAGAGCCGAGCCCAGAAGAAGACCCCTTCAGGATGTTGGGAACCCTGCAAGGGGGCCTTAGGAGGCTATAAGAGATTAAGGAGGTGGAAGGGGCAAGGGATGAATTATGATGTTGGGAACCTCAGTCCTGTGCAAGAATATAGGTTAGGAGGGGGTCATGGCAAGAGCAGTTGGAAGATAAGTAGTTGTGGAGGACTGAGCTGATAGAGTTAATAGAGGAGGAGTGATGGACTTAGGGAGGAGTGATGGACTTAGGGAGGATGGGAGTTCCAGATTTTGGGGAGGCAGCAGGAGAAACCAGTTTGTCCAATTAGGGTGGACAACTGAGAGATCAATAAAGAACAAGTGTCGGTGGATCTGAGGGATGGGGAGGGGTGATAAAAGAGGGGGAGAGGTATGAGGGGGTTCACCGAGCCTGTGTTTGGAGCTGAATTTTGCGCAGTGGGAAAGGCATCTATTTGTTAGAGAGGGGAAGGACAGAGCATGGTATAGATTGCAATGATGATTACGATTAGGGGCAGAAAGAGTGGAATAGGGTGTCCAAACTGGTCAGGGAGGATTTGGGAGCAGCACCATAGACCACGTCACAGTAGTCATAAATAGGAAGGATCATCTTCTGGACAAGTTCACGCCTGGCTGCAGGAGAGATGCTACTGTGGTTCCTATAAAGGGCACAAAGCTTGGGGTGCAGTTTTTTTCAGAATGGCTTAGATGTACCGGCACTGTGCGGGGTGTGGCTCCTCCACCAACCCACCTCTCACCAGCTTCTGCAACTCTTGGTTGAGCCAGGGGAAGAAACTGAAGATCTAAATGAGCATGCTTCATCTCAGGAAGGAATCATGAAGTTCATTCAATAAGTTTTAGACTCATGTAACAGGAACACAAAACGAAATGTAATTCTGATCTTTGATATACAATTTATAAAGAAATTAATGCGCAACTCCATGGAGCTGGCAGATCAGTACATACATAGGGCAAACAAGAGATGCAGTATAAGCACAAGCAGATACCAATGCATTTGCAGACCTAAGACAATTAGACCAGGCACAGACTCCACACAGATTTCTAGAGCTGTTGCAAAGCTCAGAACCTAACAGGGGGCATAAATACAACCAAACTGGCTCCCAGGGGGAGTGCCTTACTCCCCTGCCCCAGATAAACTAATACCAGGGCTGCAGCCTTTATAACTTCTGTAACACTCCAGCTTGCCACCCTGCTTGCCCTCCAGGGCAGAGGTGCCACAGTTACATTTAGAAGTAGGCGAAATGGCTTCCTCCTTCCCAGTTACACATCCTTTGCATTTCACTAGCAGATCTAACACAGATCCTGCCCCAGACACAGGCACGGCAGACCTGATAAAGTGAATCCCAGAAATGCACCCTCCAGCCATCGTGAAGCAGCGTGCCACATGGGTACTGGCCCCCCTGGAGCTGCCACCTCCAGAGAAGCCCTGATATGGCCCTGCCACCACCACAGCAGCCCCACTGCCGTATCTTACTGTTTGGAGCACCAGACCTCCTGGATTCAACCTCCTTCAATCAGTCAATCAAGTTTATTTGTATGGCACCTTTCAAACTACCAAGGCACCGCACATAACAGTAAAACAGCTACAGTGCATAATTACAAACTTTATAAATAGTATAAAATACAAAACCAGTAAAATAACAATATAGTGTTCAGGTTAAGTCCTCAAATGCTTGGGTCCAAAGGAAGATTTTTAAGGCCTGTTTAAAGCCCTCCACTGTCATGCTCTCACATATCTGACGGGGTAGAGAATTCCAAAGGGTGGGGGCCGCATGCAGAAATGCATGGGCCCCAGAAGATCTTAAATAAACCCTAGGAACCTCAAACAGCCCTTCGTCAGTCGAACGGAGCGATCACCCAGGGCAGTAAGGGACCAGAAGCTCTTTCAGATAGTCCGGACCCTGTCCGTGTAGGGCTTTATATGTCAGTAAACTGACCTTGAAGGTGATTCGCCACTGTACTGGCAGCCAGTGCAGTTCGCGCAGCACCGGAGAAATATGACAGGACTGAGAGGTTCCTGTCAATAACCGGGCCACAGTGTTCTGCACCAGCTGCAAGCAGTGAATATCCATCCCCGGGAGCCCTAGGTATAGGGCATTGCAATAATCCAAGTGAGAGGACACAAAGGCATGGACCAAAGTAGGCAGGTCTCCAGACAGAACAAGGTGCTTAACTCTGGAGATATTCCTTAGATGGTAAAAAGAAGATTTGATGACCGCTGACACCTGCGAACGCAGTGTCAGCCCTTCATCAAAAATTACCCCTCAGTTTCGCACCAGTTCAGAGGTTGGGAGAGGCAAACTCCCAAGAAAAAGTCCAGAGGGTGATCCCACCCCAGCCCCCCTATCCTGTGACTTGGGTCAACCACTAACACCTCATTCTTTTCCAAGATCAACCTCAACCAGCCTGAACTCATCTACTCTTGGATTTCTGTGAGGCAATTGTTAAATACTGAGAGGGCTCTATCCTGGTCAGGTGCAAAGGACAGGGTATCATCAGCATAGCAATGAAACTCAGCCTACACCTTCTCACAATGTCTCTGAGGGGCAGCATATACACTGCGAACAACATGGGGGACAGCACCGATCCCTGAGGGACCCCACATGAGAGGGGGAACTGGGTCAGAGGAATAAATCCCCGACACCACCCTCTGAGTTCTTCCAGTGAGGAAAGATGAAAACCAGCTGAAGACCATACCGGACAGTCCACAGATGAATCTCAAATGATCAAGCAGAACCCCATGGTCCACAGTGTCAAATGCTGAAGAGAGAGCAAGAAGAACCAAGATGGAATAGTTCTTCCAATCTCTAGCCATCAGGAGATCATTGAGCACCTGAACCAGCACCGTCTTGGTACTATGCCTCTTTCGCAAACTAGACTGGAGAGGCTTATAAATGTCATGGATGGCCAAATGGTCGTCCAGTTGTACGGCCACTACTTTCTCGATCAACTTCCCCATAAAGGGGAGGTTCGAGATAGGTCTGTAGTTTGCATGGCAGTCTGGGTCCAAAGAAGCTTTCCTCATGTAACCCCCCTACAAATGGGGGTTCCCAAAAGACTTCCAGGAGCTTGCTTGAATGCTCCAAGCCTGAATGGTGTTTGGCGTTTAAGCCATTTATCAGTGAGTGTTTTTAGAGCCTCTGGTACTGTCTCTTTAAGAGCTGTCTGCTTGCAGAACATAATTAGTTGTATGGGGGGACTGTGTGCTTCTCTGCTTGAGTACCACTCGAGCTGCTGCCAATTCACTCCATTTTTGCAGTCACTAGGAGTGCAAAGGGAACCTATCTGAAAGATGTAACTGTTTGCCAGAAATCATTTAGAGTAATAATGAAAATACAGTTTGTCTAACCTGCTTTCTTTGCAGTCAGAACTGTGTTTGCCTAGTTCCCCATTCTAGTTTTGAACTGCTGAACTGGACCAATCAGTGTGGATTAAGGTAGCTCTAAAATGGTGCCTTGGACGAATCAGAACTTGGACTCGTAATCTGAGCCAGCCAGAAGAGGATTGTATGGCAGTGACTCTGGGAGATGTAGTTTGGACTTGCGCCTTTTGGACCAACAGGGGCAGTCTATTGGAGTGACAGCCAATCCAGCCAAGAACTGGGAGGAACTCAAAGGAAGTGCCCGGTTTTGTCTGCTGGAGTTTCAGTTGAGCTCTGGCAGTGAAGAGGGAAGGAGCCCTGTGCTTTTTCGGTGTGCAGTTTTAGTCGGGAAACGTGTGTAAGACCCCCGAGTTCTGGTCTGCAGCTTATGTAATTGCTTGTTAGGACTGAATCTGTCCTGTGAAGAGAATCAAAGGATATCTGAAGAGTAAAAACCAGGCTCACCCTGTAGAAGACTGGAGAAATTGCTGAATTGCACTCGGTCTGTCAGGAACTGAATCTGCTGTGTGTTCTCCCGGGTATTGTGCAGGAATTGTGATAGGGATAGAGAAGCAGCCTGCCTGGTATAGTACTTTATTTTTACCATATAAATGTGTGAGGAGGCTTGTGTAGCTCAAGTGAATCCTGCTGCCATTAAAGGACTTTTGCCTGTTACTGTTCACCATATAAATGTGTGTGTGTGAGGAGGCTTGTGTAGCTCAAGTGAATCCTGCTGCCATTAAAGGACTTTTGCCTGTTGCAGTTTGCCATATAAATGTGTGAGGAGTCTCGTGGAGCTCAAGAGTAGTTCTGCTGACATTGAAGGACCCTATCTTGTTTGGAGGTCGTGAGTACTAATTCAGGGTCGCTCCTGTTGAATTGCCACATTGAATCCAAATGGAATTACTGTACTGCTGACTGTTTAACTAATTTTCTTTTCTCTGTGTGAAAGGGCCCTACCAGCTGCCACGGTTTGGACTAGCCACTAGGGCTTGGGTACCCAGGGACAGTAACTGGTAGGGATAGGCCTGTGCACAGAGCCATAGGTAGATGAGTAAAGTGATAAGCTAATTAACCTGATTCCCCTGTCCTTGTTATAGCCCCTAAATAAATCAGAGCTGCTTGTTTCAGCAAAGTTATACTGCCTGAGGTATTTGTCTATGTTAAGTATTGTACTGTGATTGTTGCACTGTATCTTATTTTACAGGAGGTCCCAGTGCCTGAACCAGTCCTGGGGTAAGTGTATACTGTGAAGGTAATTCTGATATATTGTGTGGGCCACTAGTGGGAAGAAAGGGGGGTTGCAGTGTCCCAGAGGGCTGTGACCAAGTTAGTTTAACTATTGCAAACCCTGACCTCTGGGTGGAGGCACCCGCCATCGGATCCAGGCCCCTCAACCTTAGTGGCAAATCAGGCAGGGGTAGTAGCCCCTGGGATAGCGCCATCTAGGGGTTACACTCAAGAGGGGTGTCACCACCGTCTCATTCAGGGAGCTAGGAAACTCACCTGTTTCCAAGGAGCACCAGACTATCCGTGCTAGGATCGGACCAAGAATATCACTACAACCCAAAATCAGGGATGTTGTTTCAAGATCCAAACTACAGCACATAGGGTGCATACCCCGGACAAGCCGCATGACATCTAAAAGCTCAGGCTGGCCGAAGGTACTCCAGGAAAATCGAGGTGCAGTGCTCAAACACCAGTTCAGAGCAACGCCCATGGAGTGTGCTTGCTGGAGTACCGCTCTGATGTCAACCACCTTAGCAGCAAAGAATCAAGCAAGCTCCTCGCACTCAATTTGCGAAAACACTTTCTGTACCTGTAGACAGGCTGGGTTGCATAGTCTGTCCACAGTTCGAAAAAGCTGAGCCGGTCGGTTCTGTGCAGCCTCAATCTCCCCAGACAGGAACTCTGCCTTCTTATAGGTGATTGTGGATTGATAGGCTTGATAATGGTCCATCAATCTACAGTGATTGGCATCAAGGTGGGACCTCCGCCAGTAATGCTCAAACCTTCGTCCTAATCACTGCATCTCCTTCAAGGACCCATCAAACCAAGGGGACTGAGGGTGAAAGGAGAGAGGACGAATGTGGAAGGGAGCAATGACATACAGAGCCATAGATATGACCATATTATAGGCCACCACTAGGGTTTCTGGGTCACTGTTTGCCAATGGAAGGACAGATAGGTCAAGGACTGCCGCCAGGCCTTCAGAGCTTATATCTCGTAAAGGACAGCACCTGACCATTTCTACAGGGGGTAGGCCTATGAAGGGGGAGTGCAAAAGTTGAACTGCACGGTGTAGTGGTCAGACCATCCAACTGGTTTCACCCCCAGATTGGAAGCTTCAACCCCCAAGAGGAAGATCAAGTCAAGAGAATGACCAAATTTATGGGTAGCAGTAGAAACAATCTGTGTAAAGCCCAGAGATGTCATCAACTGGAGGAAGTGCTGACCAAATTGCAAGAGTTCATCATCGACCCAAGCATTAAAGTCTCCCAGGACCATCAGCCTAGGTGACTCAAACACCATGTCGATGACGAAGTCCACCACTTTCTGCAGGAACCGCTTCCCATCTCTGGGTGCACGGTAGATGAGAGCGATCCTGCAGCCTGTCTGCTAACTGCGGTACATTCAAATGACTGGGTCTCCTCAACTGGTACACTCGTGAGGCCCAATTCGGTCTTAAAACAGACCGCAACCCCCCCCCACCCTGCGATCCAATCATGGGTGGTGAAACACTGGGTACCGAGCTGGAATACTGGCCTCCAATACAGGGCCAGAATTCTCATCCAGCCAGGTCTCGGTGATACAAGCCAGGTCAGCTGCTCCAACAAGATCAGCAATAATTGTGGTCCTGTTTTTCACAGACCTGGCATTACATAGCACCACCCGGGTTGTATGAACCTCCAAGGCCATCCGAGCCACCTGCCCACCAAAATTGGTGGTGTCCTTGGGTATGGAAACCAAATATGGAAAACCACGTTCTGGGTTCCATTTTGCCCCAGGGCATCTCCTAGATCTCACTACCCTGATGTGGTGGACCCGTTCATTTACCCACCACTGTTCGTGCCTCCCGACACCACCACCCTCGATGAGCAATACCCAATGCTCTACAGCGTTGGTAGGTGGTAAGCGGCAATGGGGGGGGGAGTAAAAGGACAGAGGGTGCGAAGGGCAGAGGATGAATAGCGCACGAGAGTGGGGGCAGGCCTCCTACACATTTCAATAACCCATATAAACTACACAATCTACTGAAAACAAAAATATGGAAAAATTCAATAAAACCAAAATAATGAAATAAAACAAAAAAGTGCAACTAACAACATAACATTTCCTAAACCTAAAATGCCTCAATCATCCAGTTCATGCAAGTAATATCCACAATCCACAGTAAAGGCTAAGTAATTGAGAAAATATTAAGCTGTAATAAATTGCTGGTGAATCAAACCCCCAATGGTCCTCACTCCACCAAAGGGGATTAGTTCAACGAAGAAGTTTAAAACATTCCCCAACCCCAACTCCCTTAATTGTTCCCACTAAAAAAGGTGAGGGAAAAAACAATGTCCAAACTCTTTAGTACCAGGCACACTCTCACTGTAGCCCAGGACCTAGAGAAAAGGCACTCTCACTGCCTTACAGATTGAAATGTAAATAGGAAGTGCGTCTGACCGTAGTTTGCAGAAGAAAAATCCAACAAAAGGTCCACCTTGATGGTCGATTACTCTGGGGCCAGAGAGAGCCTCGATAAATCCCACAAGGCAGACAAACTACAAGTCCAGGGCCATTGCTAAGAGTCCCTCACCTGGGCTCACTTTCCAGCAAGCCCCTGGGCAAGACCGTAGGAGACACCGGGTTACACCACCGGCTACCCAGCAGAATAAAACCGGGACCTCCCATACAGCCACACACTGCAGCCAATCTTCTGACCCTCCTCCAGCTTCTCTCCTTCCCTCCTGTATTCTCCCAGATCCTGCACCCCACGGTCACCACACATCTGCCACCCATCCCTTTGAAAAACAAATAACATGTAGCCTCGATGCTCACAGGCCAAAACCTCCCAGGCTGAGGGGGTGTTAGCCCCTCAACCCTACTTACCCTACATGATGCCCAGCAACTACCAGTCAAAACAGCTCCTTTCCCTTTTTATACCCGGAGCCTGGAGTAATGCCCCCCACCTAAACGGGGTGGAACACTCAGACACCCCAAGCCAGGGCCCTAACCAACCAGGGGAGAGCAGAGGTTAGTAAGCCAGCCCCGTAAGGGGTGGCTTACACTTTCATTTCTCATATTCCATTTTCTGTTTGTTTGTTTGTTTCTTTTTTCTATTTTTTCTCATTCTCTCTTCTTATTTTAAATACATTTTTAACAGAATATTATCTAATTTAGATCCAGCAAAGGCTATAAATGCCCTCTCTATTCTTAGAAAAGGGGGATTATGTGCTTCCTAGAAGCCTAGTTTTACTCATATTCTGTTAAGGTAGTATGATTCCCTAAATGTATCTAATAGTTATGTGTAAATATTCTGTTTAGAAACATATGAAAATAAAAAAATAACCATCAGGATATGGTATTTTGGTCTATCTAGTCTGCTTGAGTTTGCAGACCCCTCAGTATTTACCGTGGTATCTGACCCTGGCCATGTACTTCCTCCTCCCTTTGGACATCCACCCCACCTTCCCATTCTCCATGCAGTTTTCCCCTTTACCCTGTCCCAGCCTCTTTTGAAGTTGTCTGCAGTCTTCAGGGAGACAACTTCCTCCAGCAACTCAGTCCACTCCAACACCACCCTCTCAGTGAAAAAGTGTCTCCTTATTTCCCTCCTCCTATATTTATTGGTATGTATAATGTATTTGTTTTCTTAAATATGTTCACTGTTAGATCAGTGTAGTAATTCATTTTCTAAAGTCAAAAATCTCTTTTGATGTTATCAGTTAAGCAGCCTGATGCTGTGGACAAGCAGAGGGCTTCAGTTTCAATGCTGTCAGTCCCTCTCCTTTCGCCAGCAGTAAACACATCACAGTGCAAGGGTGATTTCATTACACCTGTCCCAATCTGTACTGGACCCAATGGATATACAGTGGGCTTCAGCCTCTAGTGCTGTCAGCCCCTCACCTTTCATCCGTAATAAATATATCACAGAGTGGGGAAGCCTGTATTGTCCCTGTCTAACACTGTGCCTGGCCCCGTGATGAAGAGAGGGTTTCAGTCTCCAGTGCTGTCTGTCCCTCAGCTTTCATCAGCACAAAATGCATCACAGCGTGGGGAAGCATTCACTGTACCTGCCACACTGTGTACCTTCCCATATGGATAAACAGAGGGCATTATTCTCCAGTGATGTCAGTCCCTCACCTTTTACCAGCATTAAATGCATCCTAGTGTGGGGAAGCCTGCACTGTACCTGCTCCACATTTAGCTTTACCCTGTGGATAAACAGCAGTTTTCAGTACTGGCAACCCATCAGCATTCCTTAGCACTAAATATATCACAGCATGTGGCCTCTTGCACTGTACCTGATCCAGTGGATAAACAATGGCAGTGTTGTCAGTACTTCACATTTCACCAGCACTAACCAAACCAAAGCGTGATGAAGCCTGTAATAGCCCCGCCCCAAGTTTTACCTGCCTCTCTAGATAAACAGAGTGTTTCAGTCACAAGTGCTATCAGTATCTCACATTTCACCAGCAGTATATACATCACAGTGTGTGGAAGTCTGCAATGTCCCTGCTCCGCACTGTACCTTCCCTGTGGATAAACAGAGGGCTTAAACTCCAGTTTGATCAGACCCTCAACTTTCACCCGCACTAAGTACATGACAGTGTGGGGAACCCTCCACTGTCCCTGCTCCGTGTTGCACCTGCCATGTGGATAAACACAGTGTTTCAGTCTCCAGTGCTATTAGTCTCTCACCAGGCATTCACCAGCACTAACCACATCACAAGCATTTGTCAATGCTGAATGGTTGCTTGCTGGCATTAGCAGTGGAAGTGCAGGAGTTAGACAGATGCAGTATAGGAATGGCAGTGAAGTATTGAACTGACACCAACTCCACCCGCACCTTACAGAGATGGACAGGCATTGGGGTGTGCCTTTGGGTTGCCGCCCATAACGGTTACGACACCTCACCTCAGACTACCCTGCAGACACTGATAAGTGTTGAGGTGTGAACCCTGGGGCCAAAGAGTCCAAGACACACCTCAATGCCTGTCACTGGCTGCAGTGTGGGGGTGGGAGTGGAATGGTGTGGAATGGCATGAGCATTACTGTGGACAATCCCAAGTCACACCCCTGACGTCTGTCAGTCCTTACAGGGTAGGGCGTTATGGTCAAAAACCCTAATGCCCTGGGTGTTTCTTGGTATTTTTACTCCAAGTTTTCAACATGGGTTTCTGTAACCCCACCGCAGGAACAGTGACACTATCAGTTCATTAACCGAAAGGTGGTTTTGCACAGTGACTGCGCCATTTGGTGCCACATGTGCGAAAACACATTTTGAACAAGATGTGAAAAATGACAGCTGTACTGTTCATGAGGAGGTGTAAAAAATGATAATGTTGAAAATCTGGAGTAAAAATATAAAAAAAACTGGTGAAGTCATGAGCGTGCCTAGAAACTGCACAACGCACACCTGTAATGTAATTATAGTGGGGATTTTTTACACCAGACTTTCAATATAGGCATTTTGAGACCTATTTTCTTAATCTGTCCCAAACATTGATTTCTCACAGTGACTGCGCAAGTCTGCGCCAGAAGTGCAAAAACACATTTTGGCCAGGACGTGAAAAATGACAGCTATACTAGAGGTGTACAGGAGGTGTGGAAAAATGGCAGTGTTGAAAATATGGAGTGAAAATATTACAGATTTGTGAAGTTACAAGGGTGCATGGAAGCTGCACAATGCACGCTCATAACACAGTTATTTTATGGAATTTTGTCACCAAATTTTCAACATAGGCATTTTAAGACCTCTGCTTATGACCAATGTCACTGTGATTTTCTTAATTTGTCCCAAACATTGATTTCGCACACCGACTGTGCCATTGTACGCTACATGTGCTAAAACACATTTCGGGCAAAATCTGAAAAATGACAGCTGTACTGTTCATAAGGAGGTGTGGTCAAATGGTAATGTTGAAAATCTGGAGTGAAAATATGAAAAATTCTTGAAGTTACGAGCAGGTGCAGGAATTGCACAACGCATGCTCATAAAACAGTCATTTTTTGAGAATTTTTTCACCAAATTTTCAACACAGGATTTTTGGGGGCCTACTTCATGAACTGTGACACTGTTGTTTTGTTACTTGGTCCCAAAAGGTGGTTCCGTGCAGTGATCGTGAAATCACCTTTCGGGACCAAATAACAAAATGACAGTGACTGAGTTCATGAGGTTGAGTCCCTAGAACCCCATGTTGAAAATTATGTGAAAAAATTCCCAAAAATGGTCAACATATCCACCTAAGTTCAAAAACCCTATTTATGCCATTATACAGCTTACCGGCATTTCTTCAGTTCGTGGTCGGCTCTGAAGAGTTCAGACGTGTTTCTGGTCCACCAAAGATCATCACTCCGGGCCCCGGAGGTAAATGAGGGGGGTGTGTGTGTGGGGAGGTGGGTGCGCAGTGGTGGATGCGGGTTGGGGGAAGGGGGCATGAAAGATCACAAAGGACCGTTTTTTGGTTTTACATGTTTTAAAAATATATAGACAGCGTGGGATGCTTTGTTGCATGCTGGGGTGGGCTCCCAGCATGCCAGCACACCTGAGTGTTTCTTTTTTGGGGGGGCTGAAGCCGACGGGGACTGAGCACCCCATCAGCCATATACTGTGCTTGGAGGAGACATGTGCATTAGCCGAGGGGGACTGGGTACCCCCTCAGCACACAACAAATGGGGGGGGTGCATCTTGCCGACAAGGATTGGGCTACTCTGTCGGCAAATGAACTGGGTAGGGTGCATGCTGACAGGAGGACTGGGCATCCCCATTGGCTTTTCTTTTATTCATTGAAATGTTCCACCAGGAAGGCACACTGAACGGTGGGCATCGGCTTTCCGTCGGCTTCATGGGGACTGTGAGAGGCCAACGGAGAAGCCATCACCATGGGAACACCACACAATGCAGCTGTGTAATTGGCTGCTGCAGTCAGGGACACCCCACAGCAAAAGCAGCTGATTGTGTAGTGATGGGACACTCCCTGATTGTAGCAGCCGAGTTTCTTTGAGCATAGTGGCGGGCTCATTAACTGTCCTCAACGACAGCATGCTCCTCTATTCATTGCGGCAGAGACCAGCTTCAGAATGGCCTGCAGCCATTCAGCACAACACTGCCACACCTCCACAACCCACTTGAGAAGGAAGGAAGGTGACGCAATGTGTTTCTTGCACATGCATGCAAGCAAAACAAAAATATCAGAATTTCACTGAAAAAAAAGTTTTCAAAGCAATATCAGAAACAACTGCAGGAGTGGGAAGAGAAATCACAAAGGAGAGCTTTAAAAGTAGAAAAGGGAAGAGACCCCTAGAGTTTAGGGAAACAGAACGAGAAAGCTGCTTGAGCAGCAGTAGATTTTATATGAGGGCAAGCAGAAGAGAGAGCAGGCATTCCTAAGAGAGTAAGAGGACAAAGATGGAAAGGAGAGGAGAGAGGCAAGATGTGAGGGGAGAGCTAAACCAAAATTTGGAGACAAAGGAAACATAATGGGTAACACACTTGACATCGAAAGACAGGAGGAAGAGGGAAGAATACAGGGTACAGATATATGTACACAAGGGTTTATCAATGGCAAAGCAACAGAAGGAGTGACAGAGAGGGTCCAGTCTGGTTAAAGTGGACTTCCAAGCAGCACTATGAACAATATCTCCAAAGTAAAAAATAGGCAGAATCATCTTAGTGAGGATTTCTCTGCATGCAGGAAACAGAATTTTCTCTTATTTCGGTATAGTGTCCCAACCTTGGAGTGGACATTCATGTGAAAAGCATCCACATGAACAGAAAAATCTAAGTGGTGATTAAGCCAGACCCTGAGGTACTTGAAGGAGGTTACAATTTCAATAACTGTACCATCAAGAGCATGAAAGGAAGGAAGGAAGGGGAAGATTCTATCAAGTTTCTGCTGAGTGCCAAAAGTCATGGAAACTTTTTTTTCTGCATTATTTATTTATTTTATTTAGTTTTTGGTAACCGGGTGGGGTGCACTAGGCAGCTAAATGTCTATTTTCAGGCACAACCCAAGAGGTTACAATGCAGGAATAATAAAGACATTACAGTGCACAATACATGTACACAATTCCTTTCCATCAGAGCACACCTTCTCTTCGCAGGATCATCACCAGTAACTTTCCAATTTTGCAAACTGACCCTAACATTGGTGCTTCCTTTACAGAACCACCTATTGCCTCCTACCGCCGGCCACCTAGCCTGCGGAATCTCCTGGTTAAAAGCAGCCTACCTACTCCTAACAGTTCCTCCCTCCCAGGTACCAAACCTTGCAACAGGATCATGCTACACTCTGCAAATTTATTTCCAGTGTGACTGAAATTCGGGTCCTAAGGTGTTTTTCACATCACCAAGGAGTTCTCATGCACCTCCACTAATGTGGTGTATTGTATTCTTTGCAGGAAGTGTACAGCTATTTACATCAGAGAGACTAGTAGGTGCCTTGCTGACCATTTCACGGAACATTACAGAGCAGTCAGGAATGGAGACACTGCTAAACCCAATGTATCCCACTTTATCTCCAGGGACCACAGTGTCAGTGACCTTTCTGTTTGTGTCCTTCAGCAGGGCTTCTGGGATGCTGACCACAGAAAAAACATGGAAGCCAAGCTGATCATTCACCTTGGCTCTCAGTAGCCCTCTGGTTTAAATGACAGACTTATTTTCCACTAACATCTTTCAGCCACCCCTTATTTTCCCTAAAGTCTATTTGTACTCATTTAATTTCTTTTTAATTTTCACCATAAGTCTCTATCTCTGTCTCCTTCCCACACATTTGTCACCTTTCAGCCTTCTTACTAGGCCCTGTTAATTAGTCCCCACCTTGGGACTTCCCTAGCTCTTTCACTCCTATTATGCTTTATCTTTCCCATCACCACCTTTTTGTTTCACAGATTCTCTCTTAATCATGCCATTCATCACTTCTTCTCCCTGAGCCTCCCATTTTTTCTTTCCCCACACACACACATATATATATCCCTCTTTTTACCTCCCTCTACACTTACTTTGCTTTTTTTTCTCTTTTAGATATTTCCTGCAGAAGACCTAAGGTCGAAACATAGATTTTTAACTCTATTTTCAGCGTGCATCTAATATAATCATTTTGTTTTGCTTCTAGACCACATGCTGACGCAGCGCCTTGTTTTTGTTTTTTTACACAATACATTGTTTACAATGCAGTTATAAACAGGATATCATAAAGACAAGTCGCATACATTAGGAGGAAAACAGTGAACAGGGCTCAGTAAAGATGATAAATATTTGAGAAAGCTACACTAGCCATAGTGCAAGGTTCAGGTGAGGGTAGATTAACAAAAGTCAGGACACAAAGTCTGTTAACTTCACAAGAAAGATACACTAAGAGTAGACAGACATAATGCAGGTCAAGAAATTTTCCCTAGCCACTGATTGAAGAGGACTGGTGATGGTAAGGGAACCAAAGTTGGCACCTAGGGAGGAGTGGTACAAGTTTGGTGACAGGTGCAAGTGTATTGGTGATGTTGAATAAGATAAGAATGTAGTTGACAGTTGAAAGAGGCTGCTGTTTGGTCCAGCCACGGGGGGGGGAGGCTGTTCCAGAGTTTGGGGGCTGTGGATGAGCAGAGCATCACACCAAAGATGGTAGAGGACCAGGGGATAGTCAATTTAGCAGTATCTAAGGGAGTAATGGCTAGTGCAAGTCTCGAGGCATGAAGCAATGGAGAGGGGTTTGTTAGTCTTTAATACATTGTAGACAAGTTTACCTAGCATTAGGCTCATTTGAGCAGCGGGGGAGGACCACCCTAATTTTTCATACAGAAGGCAGTGGTAGGTAAGATGGTGACAACCGAGTGTGAAGCGACAAATAATATTATATCCCACTGTCCATTTACACATGATGGAGTTGGCAAAGACTGGAAGGCCATATGTGAACCTTGGGAGCAGTAGGTATACCTTTCTGAGGGAGAAAGGTTTTTGCTGGCTGCATATGCAAGACCAAGAATAGAATTTATGGCCTTACATGTGGAGGAGATATGCAGAACGAAATCCAAGGAATGGTCCAGGCTGAACCCTAAGTATCGGAAGGAAGTGACTGTGTCTAGGAGGGAGCCATTTGCACAGGATATTTGTAGGGGCGTGTTACTGGTACGTAACCGGTAAGGTGAGCCAAAGATTATCACCTGCGTCTTGGACAGGTTCATTAGGAGTTTATTTGCAGACAGCCAAGATTGGACTACATGGAGATCAGAGGAAAGTGCATTACTGATGCTGGTTATGTCAGGGTCGTGGCTGATAAAGACTAAATCGTCAGCATAAAGGAGAGGGGTGCTTTTATTGAAGTACTAATATATGGAGTTAATGTGCAGAAAGAATAACAGTGGACCTAGAATTGAGCCTTGGGGACACCCAAAGAGGTGGGATGATCGTCAAAGTATGAGGAGCCCATCTTAACTCTTTGTGTACTATCAGCGAGATAACTGGCAAACCAGGGTAGAGCATGCTTGGAGATTCCAAGGGAGCTTACCTTTTGAAGTAGTACTTGGTGATTGACATGTCAAAAACTTTAGTCAGGTCAATAAACACTGCATCAGTGTATTTACCCTTATCAAGTGAGGCACAGATTGTGTCTGTTAAGGTCAGTGTAGCAGTAGTGGGGCTATGGAATTTCTGGAAACCATGTTGTGCCGGGCAGAGTAAGTTGTATTTTTTGAGGTGAGCAGTTAGTTGAGTGGAGACAATTTATTCAAGTATTTTGCTTAGGGCTAGTACAATGGCAATAGGCCTGTAGTTAGATAGGATTTTTACTATTACCTTTTTTGAAAACTGGGACTATATTGGCATGCTTCCAGGTGATGGGGATGGTGTTTGTAGAGAGGGAGAGATTAAGAATCCAGGTGAGAGGATTGCCAGCTCATTTGCTACAAGTTTCAGTAGTCTTGGCTCAAGGCCCTCAGGACCTGCTGATTTTGATTCAGGAATCTTTTTAAGTAATTTAATGATCTCCTAAGCTGATACCTTTTTAAATAGGAAGGAGGGGTGACAATCAGAAGGAGACGGTGGTGGTGGAGGGGTGGGGGCTCCCTGGTTTTGATTTCATTAGCGGAGGGTCAGGGAGCGATCAGTGAATAGTCTGTTGAAGGCATCAGCTATGATATTGGGGTTATTACAATTTACCCCATCAATTTCTAAGTCTGGAGTGATGGTAGGATTCCAGTAGCCTAGGGCTTGTTTGAGATGGTTCCAATACTGGTGGGGATAGTTTGAGGTTGAGGTTAAATAAGACTTGCAGTAACAACTTTTACTATATCTAATGGCATGTTTGCATTTGTTTCCAAGGGCTCTGTAGGCAGTCCAGTTGGAAAGGGGGTTGGATGCTTTGAAAGTGGCCCAACATTTGTCTCTTTCTTTCATAAAGGACAGGCGGGATGAGTGAACCACTTGGTGTTTTTCTCTTGTACTCTCCTAGTAGTGATGGGGGAGTGTTTGTTCTGATGCATTAGAAATATATCACTGAAATGAAATATAGCTGTTTTGACATTTGAAGTGGTCCATGGGGGAGGGGGGGGCAGTCCTGGCTGGCCAGGTCAGCTTTGAATTGGAAGGGTCAAGGTGAGAGAAGTCCCCAAAGTGGATGATGCAAGGTGGAAATTTGGGCATGTTGGCATGCCATACACAGTATATGAGTGAATGATCGCTTAAGGCGTCAGGTAAGATTAAGGGATATCTGATTATCACAGAACCAGTATGGGATATTGTTAAAATCCAGCTGGAGCTGGTTTGTGAGGTCAAGGACAGAGAAGCCAGTGGCAAAGAGAACCGTATCATCTGCATACATATGTATAGACACAGGGGAACAGTCCTTGGGGATATCATTTAGAAAGACAGTGAAAAGAATTGGACCCAAGACAGACCCTTGGAGGACACATGACTTTATATGTAGAGGAGGGGAAATGGAGTCTCCAATCTGGACAGCTTGTCTCCTGCCCGCAAGGTGGGAGCGGAACCACTCAATAGCAGATAAACAGTCCAACTGCCGAGATAGGAAATTATTTTTACCTAATTAACTGCCATTCCATCTTCCTTTCAGTTATGTACTCTGATATATGCTGACCACTTTTTGAAAATAATTTAGTTTTGGGGTGCCCTCAGATATACAGAATTCCACTCTCCTCACCAGCCACTACTGTTTCTTTTCATATGTAACCCCCCTGTTACCCGGGGTTACTAGAATCCCAGTAAGACCTAGTGGTAGGCAGGGAAGGCAGCTTGTGAAACTCCAGTTAAATGGATTTCACACTGTCTCACTCTGTTCTCAGTCTCAGCTGAGACTGACGGATGACATCACCATAGAACTATCGCAGCTGCATGAGCCACATTGGAATCTGCAGATGGGAGTTAGGTTAGAATGTTGGGAGTTTTGAACAGTGAGCTGCAACAGTTGTATGTGAGAAGTCTTAAAGAGAGGAGCACAGCAGTCTGTGCACAGGCTCTTGGAGCCTAAAGCTCTGATACAGAGCTACCTTTTAGGAAGAGGTGTGTGTTTCCGCCTAAAGAGGAACACAGTAAGCTGTTCGTGAAGTGATGGAGACCATTGTTACTAGTCTCTGTGCCCCATCCCTGAGGGGATGGGGGGTTAAAGGTTTGCCTGTTATTCCAGGGGCAACCTCCTGGTTCCGGCTAGGGAAGAAGCTGCCTTATTTTTCTAAGATGTGTTGTGGCACCAGAAGCTGTCAAGATTCGCCTGTGGGGCAACTGCAACCAAAGGGTGAGTTCTGCTCTTACATGGGGCCTATGTTTCACCTGAACTGTTTTAAAGTGGGAATTGGACTGCTTAATCAGTGGGAGGCCTAGAGGAATAGGCTAAGCCAAAGTAAAAGTATGTTCAAGTCCAGCACAAGGGGAAAGCCAAGACATGTAGAGGAAATGTGCTACACATTTACCCTTTAATCTACACTGCCAAGCTTTTCAGAAAGAGATGTTTAAGAATGTTCGAGTCTAGTACAAGGGGGAAAGTCAAGACATGTAGAGGAAATGCGCTATGCATTTACCCTTTAATCTACATTGCCAAGCTTTTCAAAAAGAGTTGTTTAATGTCCAGAGAAATGGCCAGGTATGGATTGTGGAAACTAGAGGTGGGAGACCCCCCCCCCATCTTTAGTAACCAGGTTCACCTCTACGGATTTGCTCTGTGACCCTTTTACTTTGCCTCAGGCACTTGGCCAGTGCTGAGGGAAGTACCCAGATGTGGGATTGAAAGGAAATTTCCCTTATGGAGTCGAAGGCTCTAAGGTGGTTTAGGGAGCCACCGGAAAATGTGTCCTCTGCCATATGGACAGGGTTCAAGTGGCCGGCAGGGGAGCCGGGTCAGAAAAAACCAAATAGTGCACAGGTTGGGCTGTGTACCCAAAGCAGCGTGCAAATCCGGGCTGTGTGCCTGGTGGGTCCGGAGCCTGTGAGCCGAAGTGTTGAAGAAGTGTTCTGTTTCTCTTATCTGCATTACCAAGAATGTAGCCCCGTGGGGGTCCGTCTATGCTTTGGTTGTTCAGTTTGGATGTGAATAAAAGCCACACTTTAGAATACCATTCCTGGTATTGGACATTACAGTTATTGCTTCTTGTGTTCGGATTTACTTGGGTGCCCCTGTGCAGAGTAGCCAAACCTAAGCCCTTGTGCCGAGTAACCTAGTCCTCCCTGAACCCAGTCCCCACCTGGTACTGCTGTCAGCTTCAACAGCATACCACCTGTCGTTTGCAAAAAGGCAGAGATGTAGGGATTACACATATTTCTAAGGCATTGTATGACATCAACAACACCATTCTACGCTATTCATCTGAATGGCCTGGAATGGTTTTATTGATGCCACAAAATGTTGGAGACAGTATAGCACAGTGGATTAAGGCTCTGAGCTGCAGATCTGGAGACCTGGGTTTGAATCCCACAGCCACCTAGGTGTATATTGTGTGATCCTGAGCAAGCCACTTAACTTCCTTGTGCTTCCAGGTCGCATCTGGAAACAAGCTACTCCTGGTTAAACAATGTTCCCTTTCCCCTTCCTTTGCATGTTCAGGCAGTATGAAAAGAGACAGCAGCAACTACTCAGGAGAGAATGATTTAGGTTAGTTATAGAGGAAAGGTCAAAAACATATCTGCATATTGTATAAACACTAAAGGGATGACCAGAGGGCATCAAGAGGTGTAAAAAAAAAACTGTTTCCAATCACCTTTAAGCTTTCCCAGGAGAATGGAATGGGCTACAGAAAGATTTGGCTAAGTCAACAAAAACAGTAGTGGTAACAAGACCTTGATCCAGTCCAGAAAGGACTGCATCAGTGAACCTAAGGAGACAGGTGGAAGTGGAATGAGACTTTCTAAAACCAGACTGAAAAGAAATGAAGAAGGAGGCTGAGTCAGAAAAGTGGAGAGTTGAGATAGAACAATACGTCCCTGGAGCTTAACCAGAGTGGGAAAGAGAGAAATTGGTCAAAAGTTACTAGGGGAAGAGAGGTTACCCCCTTCAGGAAGAGGAATGACAGTAGCCAACTTCCAAGAATTAGGGACACAGGATAAAGAGAATGAGAGATTAAGAAGATAGGCAGTAGGGAGGACAATGGCATGAGCAGATAGAAATAGGAGTCTAGGGTCGAGACCATCAGGACTCCTATCCTTGTAAGGATTTAGAGACAAAAGGGCCTTAAGAGCAATAGTGGGGTAATGGGTGAGAAAGAAAAAGGGAGGAAGGGGACAGAGGGAGAGGTTGTGGGACAGAGTGAGAGAGAAAAGAGGAGGGAGAGGAGGAGAAGGAGGAAGAGGAGAACTGCGATTGGGCACAGGAGGTAAAAAAGGAATTAAAAGAAGAGGCAACTGCAGCAGGATCAGAGATAGAAGTGTCACCCATCTTGAGAACAGGCAGAGGGGACTGGGTCGGAGGGGAGAAAAGAGAATGAATAACCTTCCAGAACTTAAGAGGGGTGTTTATGGTTGTTCTGGAGTGTGGATGCAAAATACTCAGACTTCACAAGTCTAGTAGCTTTAGTATGAGCATTGCAAAGTAACTGGTAACCAGTAAGGTCAGAAGTAAAGTCAGAGTATTTATAGGTACTCCAGGCAAGCTCACGTGCACAGTAACACTAACAAGACAATAAGTCAGTTAAGCTCCACGGGAGGTGGGCACCTTGGACCCTGGTTCTTCGAAGTGGTGCTTGATGATCCAGACAGACATAAATTTAGAAGGAAAGAATTTGAGGACATTATCCGTGTTACCAACTGAAGAAATAGGGGACCAGTCAGTGGCTACCAGGTCAGCATGAAGGCAGGACAGATCCAGCGAACAGAATGACTATCTCTGAATGAGTTGGGGGAAGGAAACTTTAGGACGATGAATTTTATGCACGTAGTAGACTATATGATGGTCACTGAGGGGATCAGGGAGGGTGTTTTCTTCCATCCCGATCATACTGTGGATGCTGAGGAACCAGTCCAAGAGGGAATGATTTCGAGATTTGAAATTAAAACAAAGGGACTTTACATTAAGGCAGAATTTGTGAAGAGAAGGGGAAAGCCAATTTAAATTAAAATAACCTAATATGAGTAACTCACCAGAGGAGGTATGTGAAGAAATGGAAGTAAGCAACTTAGTTACTAAAGGTGGGGATATATCTGGCAGCAGTAGACACCAGCAGTAACTACAGGTATTGAGAACAGGAGGGAGAGTTTGAGAAGTAGCATCTCATAGGCAGAAGAAAGAGAGGCGGAGAGCAGAAGCTTAAACTGAATGATCGAGGAGAGGTAAATGGCTATGCCACCACCCCTCTTTGCTCAATCCTGATGAATAATGGTAAAATCTGGAATGGTAACAGAGGAATTAAAGAGCAGCTGATGCCTTCAGTAGAACTTTAACAAAACATAATATTTAGACACAGTGTGGCTTGTATTTCACATCCGTTCTGTATACCTCCTCATTATTTATTACTGGTGTAATCTGCATGAAAACAGGATCTTTGCTCCTGAAGAGTAAATCTATTCCTGTTGCTTTCTCCCCATCTGAAGTCATAATGTACTGCTTGTGACATCACAGTTACTCCCATGGTAATAGAGTGTGATGTCACAACAGAGGATTATGACTTGAAGTGGGGAGTAAGCTAAAGAGGCAAATGAAATGTGAGGTATAAATATCAGGAATTCATGTAGATTTCTTCAGTAATCAATAATGGGAAGGAGAAAGCTATAGAATATATATGGAATGCAAGCTGAATTGTACCTAAATATCACGTTTTTCAAAGTTTTCTTGGTGGCGTCAGCTGCTGTTTAAGGATCTTAGAGGAGAGCAAAGGTTCTGAAATCATCAATACATCGTCATAACGTTAACAATAATTGGTTGTATTAACTCAGTATTGGGGAGAAGGCTACGAATGTTAACATGGGCCACTCTCAAACATTTGGGAAGAGGGGAAGGGTCAGGGTTAAGCTCAATGTCAACTGCAAATTAAAGCAGCAAGGAGTCAGTAAGCTTCAGAGCCTATGAAATGCTTATGTGAAAAGGAGGGTGAAGGTGAGAAGGAAGAATCAGAATTTGCAAGGTAGGAGGGAAAAAAAGGATTGAAAAGTTTCAAGGTGAAGCCAAGAAGATGAAAGGAGAGTACATCCAGGATGCCAGGGAGCATGAGACAAGGACGGGTGACAGGATGATGCGAGGGTAGGAGAGGATGAGGAAAAAGGACAGAGGAAGGTTAGGGAAGCTGGAAGTGGGAAGAAAGGTAAAGGAAAACAGGAAGGGGGAGAATTGGTTAAAGCAGGAGGTGTTAGGCCCAGGAGCTCCTTTTTGGCTAGCAAACAGGTCTGAAGCTTTATTCTGCAGGGTAAAGGTAGCCAGTTAATGAGTGCGTAAAAGGTGCAACCATGAGTATGGTTATCTGCACCAACTACAAAGTGGCACGCCTTATTACAGATCAGCTTTGCTCCATTTAGCACTGTGTCACAGGCAGCTGCATTTACAGGAAGGCCATAATCTGTAAGTGACAAAATGGAGCTGACTACAATACGGCATCTAGCATACCCAGTGAGATTGTTCCAGTTACAGTACAGGGCCCCCAGTCTTTTGTTAACTATGGCCACTAGATTGTCAATATGGGGGGCAAAAGATACGGTGTCATTCAGAGTTACTCCAAGGCATCTGAAGGTCTCCACCTGTTCAAGGTTTTGTCCTTGGCCATTTTGAAAGGCAAAGGGTGGAATTTTCCTCTTCTGTGGGAGACTAGAGAAGAGCATGCTCTTTGTTTTTTTGTAATTGAGGACCACTTATTGGAGAACCGGCTTCCTAGTGACCTGAAGTTACTTTGGAGAGTGTCAGTGAGGCGGTCAAGATCAGAGTTTTTGGAACAGATGACAGCACAGAGGAGTACATTGGCTGTTTGACAGGTATCAGACAGTTGATTTATAATGAAGCCAAAAAGGTGTGGGCCCACGATGGAGCCTTGGGAGACACCAAAAGGTACTCCTCTATTGTCGGACAAAAATGTATCAATCTTTACATGATGGGAGCACTTGGTGAGATAGCTGTAAAACAAGTCTGCTGTGTTCTTTGACATACCCAGGCCAAGGACTGTTAAGTAGGAGCCTATTACTGACCAGGTCAAAAGCCTTAGTAAGGTCAATATACATAGCTCTGATGATGTCACCATTGTCAAGGGCCTCATGAACATAGTTGATGTATTCCAACAGCACCATGTTGGTGCAGTGTAGCTTCTGGAAGTCATGCTGCTGTACACACTGGACACTGTATTGTTAGAGGTATGTGACAAGAAGTTTGTCAGAGACTATTCTCTTAAAAGCCTCAGATGGGGGGGGGGACAGAAATGGATCTGTAACTGACAAGGCTAGTGTGGGCACTGCTTTTGAAAACTGGTGTAACCAGTGCAGAATTCCACTTCTCAGGGAACTGCAAGTAGCACAGGGAAAAGTTAAAAATTCTAGAAATGGGGTGAGAAATGTCCACTACCACAAGGGCAAGAAGTTTCATATCAACCAAATCACTCCCACAGCTAGTTTTGCTAAGTACCCTACTGATGTATTTCGAAGTGTCTCACTGAAACAGCCTTAAAGTTGAATTTAGAGTACCCTGGTTCAGAGACTGCTATCTGGGAGGCCTCAGGACCAGGTTTGAAAAACAAAAATCAGCACTCCAACAGGGAGAAAAAATGCCATAGAGGCGCAAATGCAAAGAAAAAACTCATGGTTTATTACAGCAGTACTTCCACAAGAAATGGTGACACTAAACCCAGGCACTTTGGGTCTCCAAATGACCCAGCCCCTGATGAAGGGACACGTGGAGACCTGAAGCATCAGGGTTTAGCATCACCGTTTCTTGTAGAAGTACTGCTGTAATAAACCGTGAGTTTTTCTTTGCATTTGTGCCTCTATTGTATTTTTTCTCCCTGTTGGAGTTCTGCTTTTGTGTCCCGCTGTCGATATAATTCTAGCTAGCACCTGCACTACTGGGCTTGAGTGCATGGTAATCATGTTTGAGGATTCAGGACCGGGTTCCCTGCAAGAGGTATGGGTAGGCTCAGCGAGGATGACAGAACTGAGGACAGTAAAAGCTGTGTTGAAGTAAATGGCAATTTCAGGGGGATCACAGGCCGCTCAATCCTCCACCATTAGCATTTGAAGAGGGATTTTAACTCCCTTGCCAAGAAGCTCTGAGATACTGTCCCAGAATATTTCACCATTGCTTCAGTTCTGAGTCTGCAGATCTTTACAGAAGTCAGATTTGGCCTTTCTGATCATAATGGTGCACTTACTATGAGCTTCCTTATACCTTTGCAGGAGGACAGGAGACTATTTCCCTGGCCAGTACCCACAGATTGTCCCTATCCCTCATGCAGGCCAGGAATCTGGGGGTGGTCCTGACAGTGTTCCTTTTGCACTGCACTTTTTAAAGGGTGAACATTTATCACAGGCATGTGCAAACTCAGAGACAAAGAATTCTAGGTCCAAGTCAATATTGGGAATAGCATCTAAGAAGCTCCAATCAATTCGAGCCAAGTAAGATCTGAATCCAAGTGACAAATTTTGCTTTAATTCAGGTTTTTCCTTGTTCCAAACCATACTAGTATGGGTAAAAATAGTATAACTTGGATATGGTTTTCTTGCTGATGTTGTATATCGGGGCTGATGCAGATGTTTACATAGAACCCATTCTCAGTATGTATACCTGTTTTCAGACACTCTCACCCATTGGACCTCTAAGAAGAAGTAGCAAAATAAGTTGTGTGTAGTCCAGTAACCATACCTGATGCGCTCATAACAGGACGAATGTAGTCAGGATGAACAAGACTGATGAAGAAGGGAACTGGACCAAAGTAGATGGGGTGGCAGTGTGGGTAGCTCTGCAGTACTTCCAACTGCTTTGAGATGCCATATTCATTAGCCTGAAACTATAAAATACATTTATTAAAATTGCTGGATTTTGTTTTAGAATTTATTTCCCTGGATAGACCAACTGAGAAGTGATGCCTGATTTCAGTGGGGTCCTGTTTCTACCTAGTTTTACTGCTAAGAAAACAAAGATTCAAGCAAGAAATTGTACGTCAAGTGCATAAGGCTGTAAAATATATTGTAAAACGTATCTAATAACACCCAGGAAAATGTATGTAAAGTGCATAAGGCTGTAAAATATGTTGTAAATTGCATGAAATAACACTCAAGACATTTTGTAAAGTGCATAAGGCTGTAATATATAGTGTAAAACGCAGGCTGGAGTATCATATAGTACTCAGAACTTACACCCCGCACTAGTTGCTACTGTTCTGTTGATAACTTACCTTGTAAGTAACAACAGGGAGGAAAGTTCACGGTTGGTCTAGATTACTATTTTGCCTACTCACTTGTGTGAGTTCCTGTTCCCCCTCCCCTTCTCTCTCCATCTCAATGTACCCTGCCCCCCCACACTGTTCCTGAGCAAATTCCCAGCCAGTCCTTCCCTTATGTGGCCTCCTCTTTTGTCTCCTACTAGGTGTAGCAGCCAGTGTTCCCCCAGAGAAGGGTAGAGAGGGCCAGAGAGTGTCCATCCTCCTCACCAAGAAAATCCAACAGAAGCCCCCCCAACGCTGCACAGGTACGGACCCACAGCCACTTCAGTGAGCGTGTATCGGATTGTTTTTTGGCGGCACTGAGTTGCACAGGAGCTCTCAGAGTGGCGCAGTGGTTGCTCAAAATCATAATACCCACACACCCACCCTGGGGGGGGGGCCCTCATTTATCCTCATTTAGACCTTAAACTGAGCCAGTCAGAACCATCTCCCCACCCTCTGTCTTCCAAAGACTCACTCCGCCTGTGCTGCTTCCTGTTGAAGTTGGCTCCCTTACAGCTCTCTAAAACCTGGTTTCTCTCACATTACTCATCATAGGAATTAACTCTCCCTCCTAATACTGAGCTACTTGTTCCTGTTGCGGGCCTACCATAGTTACCGCTCATCCCTCATTCTTCCTGCCCACTTCATCCTTTTCCCTGAAGGTGGCAAAATCTTCTTGGAGGCAGTAATTAACTGTTAGCATACAGTCTCATCTAGGAGGACCTATAGCTGATATAGTTTCTCACCCACATCTTTCACACAAGGACCTCTCCTCTCTAAACTTAACCACAATGATAACCCTAATCAGACTCCTGATCCCAGCTCTCCCACCCCCCAACTGGGAATCAATTCTGTACACTCCACTGGATCTGGCAGGCAGGCTGGTACACCTGCAAGATTTACTGTAGTGAACGCGGCACCATTTAGAGACCCTTGCCAAACAGTAACTAGCTCCTACCCCCTCCCAATGTACTGCCCTCTGACATCCATAGCAAGTAGCATTATACCTGTAAGGCTCACAAGCCACCACCATTGCTCCACTATTTTTAGCTCTCTCACACTAATCTGCCCAAGACGCAGGTCGACCTTGCAGCCCCCAGCTAGTAGGCTCAGTCATAAAAGGCTGATATTTATGCTTCTTCTCATCTCAGGAAATGTCCACCCTAACCCTGGCCCACCTGACAGCAAGGGGGTTACCCCCACCCTTGAGGGCAGGCTTAGGATAGCATCGCTCAATGTTACTGTCTGCTTCCTAAGCTACACTTTTAGAAGCATGGGTTGAACATGTCCAACCTGACTTACTTGCCATCACGGAAACATTGCTGAACAATAAAATGCCCGACTCAGAGATTGCCTTGCATGGCTATAACATTTTTCAGCAGGAAAGACAGGGTAAGAGAGGAGGTGGGTGCCTAATATACCTTACTACTAGACTGCAAGCGCAGAAAGTACAACTGAATCCAGCCACCAGCCAGTGTGAGTGCCTTGCCATCCATATCCAACAAGGTAGCGGGTTGCGACATCCTAATGTGATGATTGTCTATCTTCCTCCAGGAAAACACTCATTAGGCATCGAATCCTTTGCTAGTTACTACTCCCAGACATGCTCATCTAGTGAATTTACTGTGGTAGGTGACTTTAATATAAGCTGGTCAACAAAGTCAATCGCAGTGTACAAAGATCTTGTCTCTGGCCTATTCCTAACACAAGCAGTTGGGAAGCACACTCGAGTGAACTATAAAACCGGTACCAAAACCATAAAAGACTGGGTCTTAACCACTCACACAGAGTGGTTAGCTAAAGTCCATGTACTGCCGAATGTCATTAGCGACCACTTACCTGTCCTGTGTGAGTGGTCTGCACAACCGACCCCTAAAGTCCCCCCCCCCAAAGAACCATAACCAGCAGGGTCCTCCATAAAGACTGGGTTGCATCCTTTAAGATGTATCTAGCCCTGACTGATTGGAGCTTTCTGGATGCCATCCAAGATGCAGACTTGGCTCTTGACTACTTCTGCAGCAGATTCACAGACGCTTGTGACAAATTTTCCCCTCTTAAAAAGGCACAAAGTAAAAGGCACCTCTGCAAGCTGAACTGCACCCTCCCTATGTGCCCTAATGCAAGAAAGAGATAATCTCTGGTGCCTAGCCAAAGCCACCGGGTCCCCAAGAGACCTACAAAGGTACCACAAAGTCTGAAATGATTGCACAAGTCTAATCAAGAAGGCTAAAGTAGACTACCATACTACCAACAAAGACAGAGTTGGGGTGATGGGAAGAAATTCTGACAGTGCACAAATGATCTAATGGTCAGAGGTGACCAGTCACCCTCAGCCATGCTCATTAACAATACCCAAGTGCTATCAACCCCAGCTGACATAGCCAATGCCCTTCAGTATTGCGTCCACTGACTTAACCTCAGTCCTGCCTACAGGCGTGGGAACGATGGGTGACTGTGTAGGAGGCACAGGGCAACAAAGCAGTAACCTTCCTAAATTTAACTTCAGGCAGGACTCCCCCAAGATAATTATCACATATCTAAGAAGTGTTATTGGCAAAACAAGAGAGGGTAGTGATAAGATTGACATGCTAATACTGGCACAGGTCCTTGAAGAGGTGGCACTGCCTCTGGCAAAGATCTTTAACCTCTCCCTGTGATACTGTTAATTCCCACAGATGTGGAAGGCTGTCATAGTTACACTAGTACATAAGGATGTGGATCATACTAGTGTGGCCAACTACAGGTCCATCTCCATACTGCCTCCCCTCTTTAAAGCTCTTTTACCTTGGGAAATATAGCCTGTTGTATTGCCAACAACAAGGGTTTAGAAAACTGCATAGTACCACTACTGCACTCACAACCCATCTACATGAAGCCCTTGACAAGGGACACCTAGTGGGTGCCACATATGTGGATCTTGCCAAGGCATTTGACCGTGCTGATCAACCTCTACTGCTGCTAAAACATCAATGCCTTGGTCTCTCTCCTGAGACAGTGTCTTGGTTCTGCTGCTACCTCTCAGGTCGCACACAGAAGGTTAAGATTGATGGGGTGCTCTCAGAAGCACAACGGGTCTCTGTTGAAGTTGCACAGGGATCGATACCAAGACCTCTTCTTTTCAGTCTCTTTACTAATGGCTTTCCTGGTGCATGCCCACAAACACAGATGCTGCTCTATGCCAATGATGCGGTCATCTTCAATAGCAGCCCTCACCACGGGGTCATCACTAGTGGGCTTCAAAGCAGCTCTGAGTCCCTTGAATGCTGGTTCAAGCAGAATAAGCTTGTCCTTAATTATAAAGAAAATAAAGTCATGCTCTTTGCCGGTACCTACCTAAGCAGCAGCATCCCCCCCCCCCCAACCATCCTGAATGCACAGGGTGACCCACTTGAGCAGGTTTTCTAGCTATTAAGATTACTGCCCCTGCTGTCTCAACTCTTGTGTCATTACAGAGATGAATCCCAGTTGCTGTTAGCATCTTGTCAGCTGCATGGGTTTTTTCCCCAGAGCCCTATGCATTTGGTGCTTATGAACAGGACTCGCCTTCCAATGTTGTTGACCCTGGCACCCAATGGGAAGTTCTACACAGATAATTTCAACTGGACCTGGCCAATTATTGGCTATTTCATATGTACTTTACCACACATTAAATTAACTGTATAGACACATACATGGTACAGAACATATGTTGTTTCTTTGGTCTACATTATTTTTATTTCTCAGACACATAACAGTGTCCATCAAGTGTAGACACAGAGGTTGTCTGGCTGGGAAATTTGAACCTGCAGTCTTCTCAGTCTCCAATGTATCCAATTACTCTTTACTACCCATTCCATAGCTTATTCCACCATACTGTTTTCAGATTTTTTGCATTATAGTAAAATAATTATATTTTGGACTAAACTGGGTTATGTGTATGCTCACTGCCTCTTGTCCAAGTCCCAGAACATTTTGTTTTATTTAGTTGCTTTTCTTGGCTGTTTTTTCAAGCACCCATATTGTTGTAATTTTAACGTGGCTTGTCATCAGTTGTTTGGATTTCCTGGGACCAGTGTTTGTGGAGATCATCAATGGGTCATTAAGAGAGGGAGTTTTTGCTGCACCTCTGCAAGAGGCTGTAGTGAGACCCCTCCTTAAAAACCTATCTATTGATCCCGATGTTCTTGCAAACTTAAAAGTCTATCTCTAATCTTCCCTTTCTGGGGAAGCTTATTGAGAAGGTGGTGGTTGAACAGCTGGTTGAATGCCTGGAAACATCATCCATCTAGGAGCCTCTCCAGTCAGGTTTTCAGCCACAATACAGCACTGAGACGGCTTTGGTCTGGGTGGCACATGATCCCTTTATGGCGAGGGACCAAGGACACTATACCACTCTGGTGCTCTTGGACCTATCCTCAGCATCTGACACAGTCAATCACAGGGAACTGTCGGATTGTCTGCAGAACTATGTGGGTGTTACTTGCACAGTTTTGCGCTGGATTTGTTCATATTTAACTGGAAGATCGCAGCATGTTATCCTAGGAAATTTTTCCTCAGGTTCATTCGTGCTGTCTTGTGGTGTTCCGCAGGGTTCCATCTTGGTGCCACAGTCACAGTCACAGAAACATGGTACACAGATAACCAAGACTGGGATGTTAACATACCTGGGTACATAACCTACAGGAGAGACAGGCAGGGGAGAAGAGGGGGAGGAGTAGCTCTCTATGTAAAGGAAGGGATAAAAGCAACTAAACAAAAGGGTAAACAGGGAGGAGAGGAGGCACTGTGGGTCACCTTGGAGACTGGAAAGGGCACCACAATCTGTACAGGGGTTGTGTACAGACCCCCACATCAGGGGGAAGGAATGGACAATGATATGATAGAAGGCATTCTTAGGATGGCAGAGAAAGGTTAGATACTGTTGATGGGAGACCTGAATATGCCAGATGTTAACTGGAGCACATTTGCTGCAGCCACATCCAAGAGCAGGGCCATTCTCGATGCCCTACAGGTGGCAAGCCTCAGACAGCTAGTTTCAGAACCCACTTGTGAGGGAGCAATCTTAGACCTCATACTCTCAAATGGGGGCAGTGAAAGGATCTCAGATCTAGAAGTGGGTTGCCATCTGGGAACAAGTGACATTCAAACAGTGTGATTCACGTTAAACTCAGCTACAGAGTCAAGCCATACAAAAGTGAGGGTACTAGACTTCAGGAGGGCTGACTTTGGCAAGATGGGAGAGTGCCTCAGAAAAGCACTAGCAAACAGGCTAGAAGGAGGGGTGGAGCAACAATGGAGAATCATTATAACCGCCATCACAGAGGCAACAAGCATTTGTGTGAAGCAAATAAACAAATCAAAATGAAAGAAAAAGCCACTGTGGTTCTCAAAAGAGGTGGCTGGGAAAGTCAGGGAGAAAAAGATAGCATTCAGGAAGTACAAGGAAACACAGAAGAAGCAGAACAGAGAGCTGTACCAGTTAAGGCAGAAGGAAGCAGGGAGGGAAGTCAGAATACCAAAGGCCCAAACTGAGGAAAAGATAGCCAACTTGGTTAAGAAGGGGGATAAAACCTTTTATAGGTACATCAGAGAGTGTAGAAAGACAAAGGGAGGGATAGTGAGACTGAATAGAATGAACAGTGGGTGGGCAGAGGGGGACAGTGAAAAAGCAGGGATACTGAACAAATATTTCTGCTCAGTATTCACAAAAGAGGAGGGGGAAGTGCCTAATCCAATTAACAGAAGCACTCTTGATAGGGGGGTCAATCCCAGTCCTTTCACAGAAGAAAGGGCTCTGCAAGAACTCCTAAAACTGAAGGTGGACAAAGCAATGGGGCCTGATGGAATTCACCCCAGAATTCTAAAAGAATTAAGGGGGGGGGGAACTAGTGAAACCACTGACTACACTTTTTAACAAATCATGGGAGGATGGTGTGGTACCTGAGGACTAAAGGAAGGTGGAAGTGATTCCCCTTCACAAAAGTGGGACCAAGACAGAGGCAGGAAACTACAGACCTGTCAGTTTGACCTCTGTGGTAGGGAAAGTGATGGAATCACTTCTGAAGGAAAAAACTGTTGAGTACCCAGAGGCCAGTGGGGCACAGGACCCAAAGCAGCATGGGTTCACAGCAGAAAGGTCATGTCAGACGAATCTAATAGATTTCTTTGACTGAGTGACCAAAGTAGTAGACCAGGGAGGGGCTGTGGACGTGGCCTACCTAGACTTTAGCAAGGCATTTGACACAGTCCAACACAAAAGATTAATAGTCAAATTAACCAGCCTGGGAGTGGGTCCCAGGGTGGTAGCCTGGGTAAAACACTGGCTGGACAACAGGACACAGAAGGTAATTGTAAATGGAGTCCACTCTGAAGAAAGAGGGGTTACTAGTGGGGTACCTCAGGGTTCAGTACTGGGTCCAGTCCTTTTTAATGTCTTTATAAAAGTGATATTGCAGATGGACTGGAAGGAAAAGGATGCCTCTTTGCAGGTGACACAAAGATCTGCAACAGGACTGATGCACAAGGAGGCGTGGAAAGGATGAGAAGGGATTTGGCAAGGTTGGAGGAATGGTCAGAAGTAAGGCAGCTAGGATTCAATGCAAAGAAGTGCAAAATAATGCACCTGGGAAACAAGAACCCAGGGGAAGATCACACAGCGGGAGGGGAGGTAGTAACAACAACAACAAAAAGGGAAAGGGACCTGGGGGTAATCATATCAGATGACCTTAAGGTTAGCAAGCAATGTGAGAAGGCAGTAGAGAGGGCTGGGGGTATACTGGGATGCATAGGGAGAGGCACCACCAGTAGAAAACAGGAAGTTGTTATTCCTCTGTACAGACAGTTGATGAGACCCATCTGGAGTATCATGCCCAGTTCTGGAGACCCCATCTCCGCAAGGACATAAACAGGATAGAGGCAGTCCAGAGGAGGGCAACTAAAATGGTGCAGGGTCTGCAAGAGAAGCCATACGAGGAGAGACTAAAGAAGCTTAATATGTATACCCTTGAGGAAAGAAGGGAGAGGGGGGACATGATAGAAACTTTTAAGTACCTCAGTGGAATCAACAAAGTCCAAGAGGGTAGCATCTTTCAGAAAAAGAGACGTGCAAGAACAAGGGGACACAATTTAAAGATGGGGGGCCGTTCAGGGTCAATGTGAGGAAGTATTTTTTCACAGAGAGGGTAGTGGATGCATGGAACAGCCTTTCTGAGGAGGTTGTGGGGTCTAAAACTGTGGGAGAATTCAAGAATGCATGGGACAGACATAAGGCAATTCTTGTGGGGTGTAGTAGGAAGAAACAGGCTGTTGGTTAACTAGGATCTGCGGCCTATCCTGAAGGTAGGGAAATGGGCCGGCTAGGTGGTCCAAGCGGTCCTTATCTGCCATCAAAGTCTATGTTTCTATATGCCCCTGTTGTTCTCAGTGTACATGCTGCCACTGGGAGAGATCATTAGGTGGTGCAATCTGAGGTTTCACTGCTATGCAGATGACACCCAGTTGTACCTGTCTTGTGCCCCTGATGATCTTTCTGCCCCAGATACGCTAAGTCGTTGTTTAGCCAAGATAAACAACTGGATGTCCACTAACTGGCTATGTCTCAACCCTGGTAAGACAGAGGTTATGGTGATTGAGCTGGGTCATGGGGATATTTTCGCTGATGGGAGACTGCCTACCCTTGTGGTCGATGGCATCTCCTGTCAGTAAAGGTGATCAAGGATCTTGGCATTATTCTTGAGGATCAGCTTAGCCTTGAAAAACAGGTCTCATCGGTCATTAGGGCCAGCTTTTTCCATCTCCGAAATACTGCCAGGATCCATCCATTTCTGACTCCCACTGACCTGGCTACAGTTATCAATGCCTTTGTTACTGGCCAACTTGATTACTGTAATGCTCTGTACTTAGGGCTGTCTGGAGGTTTGATGAAATGCCTGCAGCTAGTGCAGAATGCTGCGGCCAGGATGTTGACCGGTACCTCTATGAGGGATCATGTTACTCCTGTCCTGCGTTATCTGCATTGGCTGCCTGTGATTGTGCGCATCTCTTTCAAGATAGGCTTGTTATCATACAAGGCCCTATGTGGTCTGGGACCTGACTACCTTAAAACTCATTCATTCCTACAGATGCTACATGGCGTCGGAACCATCCATTGCTGGAATGGACCCAAAATGGCCACCAGAAGCAAATGAGTTAAAGAGCTCCTGGTTCCGTATTCTCTTATTGGCCCCCCTATGCTCCACCAAAGCTGGCCTACTAGTTGTACCATCCTTCCATTTAAAAAGATCGGGAGACAGGGACTTTGGTGTGGCTGCTCCGCTCTTGTGGAATTCTCTTCCACCATACATTAAGGTGGAGGCCTTCAAAACCTCTTTTAAAACTTATTTATTTGATAAGACTTTTAATCTTCTCTGAATTAATTTATTTTGGAGTTGTAGTCTTGCATTTTATTGTCATTTTGTTAACTGCTCTGAGCCCCTAGCTAGGGCACTATATAAATAAAATTTCCCTTGACTTAACAGTTTTTCATCAAATTTTAGAGCCAGTCTACTTATCACAACTATCCCATGACCACCTAATTTTCACCTTTTCAATCAGTTGGGAAATATGTTTTCAGAGACAAATTTGACACAAGTCCCAGCACTCATGTTCTTTTTTCAATTTAGTTGTTTTTCTCAGCTGTTTTTTCAAGCACACATAATGCTGTTATTTTTCTGCCCATAACGATTTGCATACAAGTTTTCAGCTTTAATACATCATGATACAGCCGTAATGCAAAGGAAGTGACAAAGGACATTAACATCAGGGTCGGCCAAATAAGCTCATACACATCTGACCACAAGATGTATGAACAAACAAGTAAAGGGCATGCCTGGAAAACAGCGTCACCTAACTGTTAACATGGTATCATCCCTTAACATAGAACATTAGCATGGGTCAGCATCAACAAACAAATATGGCTAGTAATTAACAGAAATAGCCCACAGTTCTTAAGAATTATCTTGAGATGATGGCACCAGGAGGGGATGGACTGGTGTAACCCCCCCCTACAAATGGGGGTTCCCGAAAAGTCTTCCAAGAGCCCACCTAATTGCTCACTGCCTGGTTGGTGTTCAGCTCTAAAGCCGTTTAGCTGTTGTTACCAGGGAGCGCCTTTAAAGCCTCCATGTCCTTTCTCTTTAAGTGCTGTCTGCTTGCAGTCACGATTAATCTCTATGGGGGGGACTGTGTGTTTACATGCCCGAATCCCACCCGGGCTGCTGAATCCTCGCTCTGTTTCTGCCATCGCTAGTGGTGCAGGGGGAGTCCTGTTAAGAGACGTAACTAATTGCTGATAAACATTTAGAGTGATAAAGATATAGTGTCTGTTCTAACCTGCCTTCTTTACAGCAAGGACTGTTCAGTTTAGCGCCACCATTTTGGTCCCGAACTGCCGAACTGGACGAATCAGTACTGGGGAACTCTAAAATGGAGCCTGCTGAAATGGGACTGTATGGATTACCAGTTGGGATTTGTAGTTTTAGGCTGTTGGCACCTTTTTGCAACAGAAGGGGGAGCTCTTACTGTGACTGACAACTAAACTACCCAATCAAACCTTTTGGATCTAAGGGAAACCCCCTAAGCTGTCTGCTAGAAAGCCAGATTCGAGATGGAAGTTGAAGAGGAAAGAGCTTGCATAGTCGAACAGCCGTGTTGTGCAGTAGTTCACGCGGGAGAACCATGGAAGGCCCGAAACCCGACCTATTGCCATTTTGGCGAGAGAGAAAGAGAGAAGGAAAAATAGTCGGACAGTGATCCATTCGGTGTGCCGTGAAGTAAGCTACTGGATGGGTACCAGGCTCAACCTAAAGAAGACCGAAGATTTTGCCAAGTGCGATCCACCTGTCAGGACCTTAGCTACCTTTGAGCTCCCGGGTGTAGCAGTGACTTTGCGATTGGGATTGAGGAGTCAATTGGCTGGTACAGTAGTCCTTGGTTACATATAAATGTGTAGTGAATTGGAGAAGGGTCACAACCTGGTTTCCCCCTTGACCTGAGTTGTGTGTTGAAGGCTGGAAGCTGTCCCCAGCTTGCATCAGACTGAATTCACCTGCTATCAAATGCAGTTGGACCCTGCCAAGAGGGCCTCGTCTCCCTACCCTGCTCTTTCTGGCAATCCAGAACAACCATCATCCATCCTGTTCTCAGCACTGGGTATCGTGAGTAGTAAACAGGGTAGCTCCCTGCAACATATCTTTTGAATCACAAGTGTGTCATCTGATTAATTTGTTGTGTTGTTTTCAAGAACTGAGCCCTCCAGCTCTGGATTACAATCTGTGGGTGTGCAAGTTAATTTTTCTTCCTAATAGGGCCCCTACCAGCTGCAACACTGGCCTACCCCAGGCAATGGTCCTGGCTAGCCCCCTTTTCCATCCTGGGTATCCAGAGAGTGTGACTGATAGGGACACTGACTGCATGCACAAATGTGATATTTATAGTGTGTTTAAGCCAATTAACCTGACTGCCCCTATCCTTGCTATAGCCCCCTTAATAAATCGGATCTACTTCTTTTTCTGCAATCTACATTGGCTATAGTGTCTGTTTATGTCTAAGGTATTGCATAGTTGTCTTTGTCCTGTATCACCTTATTTTACAGGGGGTCCCCAGAGTCAAGCAGAAGGAACCTGTCCTGGGGGTAAGTGCTAAATCTAGGTGCATGTGTAAAGCCTATCAGGGTTATTGGGAAGATAAACATTGTGTACTGTGTGGGCCACGAGCAGGAGACAAGGAGGGTCACAGTGTCCCAGAGGGCTGTGGCCTGGTTAGTCAGACTAACACCAACCCTGACCTATGGGTGGAGGCACCCGTCACTGAACCTAGGCCCCTTAACCTGCTACTAGCGAAGCAGGCAGGGGTAGTAGCCCTTGGGATAGCGCCACCTAGGGGTTGCATCTTGGAGGCACCACTGGGATTAGCGTCCTCTAGTGGTCAAAGGAAGAAGTTACCCTGCTATATTTAGTTCTGGGGAGAAAATGGAAGATCTCGCTATGCCCAAGCTGAAAAGTGCCCCTCATAAGCTGTTAGTGCACCGAATGATGGGGTGGAGTGAGGCTGAGGGGTTGGACCCCCGACAGGCTCTTCTATTACTGGATGTTCCATTAGGGATTGCTAATGCTGATATTGTAGCCACTGTGGAGCATGTTAAGGGTTGGGTAAAGTTGAGGTAAAGGGGAGAGATGTAGATTTGTTTGAACAGACTATGATAGTGTTGCTCTCCTGTAGCTCCCTGATAGATGCAGAGAAAGTACCCCCTGTTATTTTGCCTGAGGGTACCCAGAAAGGCTGGAGGGTCATTCACCTGCACAGTGATCCAACTAACCTGGGTGGCCCCCCCCCGTATAGAAGGGCTCAAGGATAAGTTGCTCAAACTATTAGCATCTGAAGGACAAACTGCCCAAGAGCTTGTAAAGGCGTTAGACCTTTCAGAGGAACACATGCCCCTGCACTCCCCAGTCACCTCTCCCGCTTCTCCAAAGAGTTCTCCTGTGGCTCTGTCCCCCATAGTGATTCCCTCAATACAGCTGGATTCCTACCGAAAGCTCAGACTCTTTTCGGGCACAGTCCCAATGCCCCCCAAGGGAGGATGACTTGGAAACATGGATGGACTATGCCACTCCGTTAGTACAAGAATGGCAATGTTCACAGGGGGAAAAGAGAAAGAGGCTGATGGAGAGTTTGAGGGGCCCAGCCCTGGAAGCAATCCGTTTCTTGAGAGCAACTAGTTCAGAGGCTACGGCAGCCGAATACCTGTCTTCACTGGAAGGAGTGTTCGGTAGTACTGAGTTGGTGGATGACTTGTTGTGGAAGTTCAAGTCAGCTAAGCAGTGGAAAAATGAGAAATTGTCTGCTTTTGTTACTAGGATTGAGTGCATGTTGTTTCTTTGGAGCCCCAAGCTGAGGGTAACCTCCTGGAAGAAGTGCAAGAGCTGAGAGCATTAGTGGGGGACTTGCTGTGGACCACACCGAATCCTCACCCTGTTGGAAGTCCTGAGGATCAAGGAACCAAAGCACAAACCAAAGATAAGCCCTCCAATACTCCTGTGGTACGCAGTTTGGGAGATGACCTGTGAATCCCACAAATTCCTCGAGAGCCTACTTTCTGCTATCAGTGTGGAGAGGATGGACACACCCGTTTCTTCTGTCATTCACCGGAGACTTTGAGGAGGGTCACTGCCCGGTTATTGGCTGTGATTAGACAAAATAATAATTCACCACCAGGGGGAGCTGTAAGGAAAAGTTATGCCGCCAAAGCCCGTGCTAGATCAACACCAACATCAGTGCCACCGGAATGGTCCAACGTAGTGGGCTCCTCCATGGAGACAACAGTGAAAGTGAATGGAGTGTCTACCAGGGCTGTGCTCGACCATGGCTCCCAAGTAACTATAATGTTTCAGGACTGGTATCAGAAGCACTTGCCTAATGTGCCCCTACAGCCGTTGGAAGGACTGCATGTCTGGGAGTTGAGTGAAAAGGCCAACCCCTATGCCGGGTATATCAAGATTTGGTTGTCTTTCCCTATTTCAGTGGCTGGAGTGGTGGAGCAAGTGGAGACTTTAGCTTTGGTGTGTCCCCCTGCTGGACTGTATGATGGGGTCCCTCTACTAACTGGAACGAATGCTCATATGTTCGGGAGATTGGTGCAGATATACTACGAGAAACAGGGGCAACGATCTGGTAGGGCTCTGAGGATTCCTGCATTGATTAAGACAGCGTATGAGTTGCAGCAGAATGCCGAAGAGGTGGATCAAGACAAACCAGTCGGGGTGGTATGGAAGGAAAGAGAAAGGGAAAGGGCAAATTGTTTAACCAGGGAAGGCACACTAAGCCAAAGCTTGGTTCCAGGTGCGACCTGGGAGCACAAGGAAGTTAAGTGACTTGCTCAGGGTCACACAGTATGCAAGTGGGGGCTCTGGGAGTCAAACCCCGGTCTGGTCTGCTGGGTGTCACCAGATTTTCAGCTCAGAGCCTTAAACCACTGAGCTATACTGCCTCCTGGAAGAAGGATCCCGAGTCAATGGTCCTGGGCCACAACACCCAGTACACCCTACAAGGGGAGGTCCGCTTATGGAAAGGTCAAGAATAAGATATTCATGCTGGACGCTCCAGGCAATGGGAAATTGCTGGAAGGGTTTCTGATTAAGCCCAGTATCTTACCCGCTCGTGCTCATGCCTATGCCCGACGGGTCATGGTCCAGGTTCACAATGTGTCAGATCGAGAAATTTGGGTGAATAGAGGCTGCACCTTAGCTACTGTACACTGTGCAGACACTGCAGTGCTACCTAGCAACAAGCCATCTGAAGTGACTGACCAAGTGACATCCGACTTGTTTGACTTTGGTGACTCCCCGTTGCCAGTGGAATGGAAGACTAAAATCAGCCAGAGACTCGCCCAGAGAGATAAGGTATTTTCACTGAAGGAATGGGATGTGGGATGTGTCAGAGGAGCAGAGCATCACATACGCCTGCAAGATAAATGGCTATTCCATGAGAGGTCTCGGTGCCTAGCACCAGCAGATATAGATGATGTTAGAAGACACCTGCAGGAAATGCTCCCAGCTGGTGTAATACAAGAATCCAGAAGCCCTTATGCTTCGCCTATTGTAGTGGTGAGCAAAAAGAATGGGACAGTAAGAATGTGTGTAGATTACAGGACTCTGAACAGGTGGACCATCCCCGATCAATACACCATGCCCCGTATTCAGGATGCATTGGACTGTCTAAATGGAAGCAAGTGGTTCTCAGTGTTGGACCTTCACGGTGGGTACTACCAGATCCCCATAGCCCCAGAAGACCATGAGAAAACAGCCTTCATCTGTCCGCTTGGATTCTATGAGTTCATGAGGATGCCCAGGGGATCTCAAGTGCTCCAGTCACTTTTCAGCAACTGATGGAACGTGCCATGGGGGACATGAACTTGATGGAGTGCCTGGTATACTTTGACGATGTTATTGTGTTTGGAAGTTCACTGGAGCAACATGAGAGACGACTTTTTAAAGTGTTGGACCAACTGGAAGACTTTGGCCTTAAACTGTCCATCGACAAATGCTAGTTATTTCACACATACATAAAGTATATGGGGCATACAATGTCCACCGAGGGGATAGAGACTGATCCTAGCAAAGTTGAGGCCTTGACCACCTGGCCCCAGCCCCACAATTTAAAAGAATTACAACGCTTTCTAGGCTTCTGTGGTTATTACCGTTGTTTCATAAAGGACTACTCAAGAGTGATTCGTCCATTGTTGAATCTGACCTAGGGTTACCTTCCCACGGACAAAAAATATTAAAGAATGACCCCAGCTGAAGCAGAGAGGGCATACTTCTGCCTGGGTGAACTTTTTGGGCCCCGATGGATGCCCAACTGTGAGGCTGCTTTCCATGAAATCATATATCAACTTATCCACACTCCTGTTCTTGCTTATGCTGATCCTGCTAAACCTTATGTGTTACACACCGATGCTAGCCTACAAGATTTGGGGGCTGTACTGTATCAGGAGCATGAAAATGGCCTTAGACCAGTGGCCTTTGCCAGTAGAAATCTGACTCCATTAGAAAAAAACTATCCTGCACATAAATTGGAGTTATCGGCATTGAAGTAGGCTACTGTTGACCAATTCCATGACTATTTGTATGGAGCAAAGATACTAGTAAAGACCGATAATAATCCCTTAACCTATGTACAGACTTCAGCTAAATTGGAAGCTACTGGGCTTTGGTGGTTTTCTGCATTGTCCACTTATGATGATGCTGTTGAATACAGATCGGGCCTGAATCACATAGTTGCTGATGCCCTCTCCCGGAGGACTAATTCCAAAAGTGATTGGGTCAGGTTGTCTGAGCCTGACATTTGAGCCCTGTGCCAAAAGTTTGATAAAGATGAACAGATATCCGAGGACCCAATGGACTGTTTGGTAGACTATCTGGGCCCCTCTGACACTTGCATACCAGCTATGTACTGTCACTTCTTCACACTAGATATTAGTGCCTTGCCTCAGTTTGATAACAGCCTTCAGCAAGCTCAATCTCGCAACCCAATGATCCGAACAGCCCTTGAAGCCCTCTATGCAGGCTAAGATGTGTCCAAGTTGCACTCCTCTGACTTGAGAACTGCACTGTTGTACAAAGAAGGCCCTAAATTGAAGCTAATAAATCAGTTGCTGTACTGACAGACTGTAGAGGGGGGGGTCAAGTAGACAAGCAACAATTGGTCCTGCCAACACATTTCAGAGACTTGGTGCTGAAGTCCCTACACAACCATATGGGTCACCTTAGAATCGACAGAACCCTTGACCTGGTGCGGTCCTGATTCTACTGGCCTAAAATGGGGGCAGATGTTGAACATCATGTACGAACTTGTAGTCACTGCCTACAGAGAAAGGCTTTGCCACAGAGGGCTGCCCCCCTTGTTAACATCACCACCAGCACACCCATGGAGTTAGTGTGTATTGACTTTCTAAGTTTGGAGCCTGATCAGCAGAATATCAGTAACATGTTGGTGGTCACAGATCATTTTACTAGATATGCTCAAGCCTTCCCCACCAAAGACCAAAAAGCATCCACTGTGGCCAAGATGCTGATAGAGAATTTCGTTGTTCACTATGGGGCCCCCCAAAGAATTCATTCTGACTAAGGCTGAGACTTTGAGAGTCACTTAATCAAAGAAATGCTCTCTCTATGAGGGGTGCAGAAGTCCAGAACCACGCCTTATCACCCACAGGGAGATCCACAGTCAGAGCACTTCAATCGCACCCTGCTTGACATGTTGGGCACTCTCCACCCGAAAGACAAGCCAAAATGGAGCCAGCAGATTAGCACCTTGGTCCACGCCTATAATTGTACAAACAAACAATTATGCTACCGGGTTCTCTCCCTATTGCCTCATGTTTGGGAGAGAGGCTCAGTTATCAGTGAATGTTTGTTTTGAGGGTTCACCTGATGGAGTCAGAGCTGAAAATTACCTACAATATGTGCAAAAGCTAAAAGCTCAGTTGAACCATGCATACCAACTAGCTCAGACAATGGCTGCAAAGAGAAATTTAGCTAATAAAGAAAGGTATGATAAAAAAATAAAGGCCCAAGAGCTTCGAGTTGGAGACCGTGTATTGCTGCGGAAACTGGGATTGCATGGCAAACACAAAATTGCTGATTGGTGGCACCATCTTCCCCACATAGTAGTAGACAAATTGAATGACTTACCTGTGTACAAAGTGAGGCCTGAAAACAACTCAAAAGATGTCAAGACCATGCAACATAACCATTTATTGCCCACTGGCCAAATCCTGATTGAAGCTGAGCCCCCAGAGATAGCACTCCCTGGACCAGTGACTCAGTCTGCTATGAAACGAAAACAGAATAAGCCTGCCCCCGTGGTCACTGACTTATGGTTTTCTCCACAGCAAACCCCAACTGATGATGACTGTCAGTCTACTTCTGATGAGAGTGAGTGCAACTATGGTTATTATCCCTCTTAAGAACTGAGTCAGCTGTTTCAAGGTAACCCCATGGTCAATTGTGGGGATGAAGCTGGGCCTTCTTGACTGCGTAACCCCCCAGCTTTATCCCTGGAGCCAATGCTCCCTGAGAGTGAAGTGCGGAGTGTCAGGTCTGATGATGTTGAGTCGCTGTGTATGGTGAAACTGTGTGAGTTACCTGAGGAAGAGACAGATGATTTGGGACAGACTGGTGACATGCCAGAATCTGTAGAGTACTTTCAGTGTGATGATGACTCCTTTTCGGTGCCAGAGGGCCATCTCAGTCAGCAAGGTGGCATGGAACCTGAATTTACTGAGCCAGGGGCTGACAGTGTCCCAAGACCAAACTCTTCCACTCAGACAGAGGCCCCCTTGCAAGTGAGAAAAGTGCAGAGATTGAGGTGAAAAGTACCAAGACTGTGGCTGTTCCTCCCCAGGAAGACTGGATGTGATAAAGACATAGTGTCTGTTCTAATCTGCCTTCTTTACAGCAAGGACTGTTCAGTTTAGCGCCACCATTTTGGTCCCGAACTGCCGAACTGGACGAATCAGTACTGGGGGACTCTAAAATGGAGCCTGCTGAAATGGGACTGTATGGATTACCAGTTGGAGTTTGTAGTTTTAGGCTGTTGGCGCCTTTATGCAACAGAAGGGGGAGCTCTTACTGTGATTGACAGCTAAACTGCCCAACCGGACCTTTTGGATCTAAGGGAAACACCCTGAGCTGTCTGCTGACAAGCCAGGTTCGAGTTGGAAGTTGACGAGGAAAGAGCTCACATAATCGAGCAGCCGTGCTGTGCAGTAATTCACGCGTGAGAACTGTGGAAGGCTCGAAACCTGGCCTATTGCCATTTTGGCGAGAGAGAAGAAAAAACAGTTGGACAGTAATCCATTCCGTGTGCCATAAAGTAAGTTATTGGATGGGTACTAGGCTCCACCTGAAGAAGACCGAAGATTTTGCCTAGTGCGATTGGCCTGTCAGGACCTTAGCTGCCTTCAAGCTCCCGGGTGTAGCAGTGACTTTGCAATAGGGATCGAGGAGTCGATTGCCTGGTACAACAGTCCTTGGTTACATATAAATGTGCAGTGAACTGGAGGGGGATCACAACCTGGTTTCCCCCTCAAGCTGAGTTGTGTGCTGAAGGCTGGAAGCTGTCCCCAGCTTGCATCGGACTGAATCCGCCTGCTATTAAATGCAGTTGGGCCCTGCCACGAGGGCCTCAACTCCCTACCCTGCTCCTTCTGGCAATCCAGAACAACCATCAGCCATCCTGTTCTCAGCACTGGGTATCGTGAGTAGTAAACAGGGTAGCTCCCTGCAACATACCTTTTAAATCACAAGTGTGTCATCTGATTGTGTTATTTTCACGAACTGAGCCCTCCGACTCTGGATTACAATCAGTGAGTGTGCAAGTTAATTTTTCTTCCTAACAGGGCCCCTACCAGCTGCAACGCTGGCCCACCCCAGACAACGGTCCCGACTAGTCCCCTTTTACATCCAGGGTACCCAGAGAGTGTAGGTGATAGGGACACTGACTGCATGCACAAATGTGATATTTATAGTGTGTTTAAGCCAATTAAACTGATTGCCCCCATCCTTGTTATAGCCCCCTGAATAAATCAGACCTACTTCTTTTTCTGCAATCTACATTGACTGTAGTGTTTGTTTATGTCTAAGGTATTGCATAGTTATATATGCACAGCATTCGAGAGGGAGAGTGAGAGAAGCGTGTGAACTGGCTTATTAGGAGTGTCGTGGTGATTGAAAGCGCTGTAAAATGTTAAAATCAGACTTTTTCTGTTTAAATTCGGGCTCAACCCACATCTAAATTGACTGGACTGTGAGTGTGGTGTTCAGAGGAATAATCGGCAGGACTGTCAGCCCGCTTCTTTCCAGAGGCCTCCAAGACTGGCTGCAGGCCGTTTTTTCCATCGCAGCAAACAGCTACTGATAACAGTGAGTGCCATCTAAATGAAATAGCTCAAACTTTGTGATTTCACCAAAAGCCAGCTGAATCTGTGTGTAGCAGTGTAATTGCTTTGCAAAGAAGGGCTGTGTTAAGTTTTACCAGCTAAAGCAAGAATTCTAAGCAACAGACTGTGAGCATACTTATAGGTTCAGCTTCAGTAAAATTTTCAAAGTCACGTGAGAGACTGTGGGTTGAATGAGATATGCAGCAAGAAATACAGGCAATCCTGTGCTATGAAATACTGAGGCTTTAAGGGACTGTAAGCTACAGCAATGTCTTCAGCGAGTAAAAAGTCTGTGGTAAATCATACAAATTTGCTAACAAAAAGAACAGTGCAAGTTTGTGCAGTTTGAGCAAATTTATCAGTAGAGTGTGTAAATCGGATGCGCAGTGGCTTGACCCATTTACAAAATGTTGATGCGTAGGAGTGCTGCCGCCACCATTACAGGGTGGGGTAGTATGCAAACACAGCAGCAGAGGAGCCATTTTGAAAAAAAAGTTTCAGTGATGTGGGACTTGAAATAACAGTGAGCGTTGTTATTTTACTCTGCAGTTATGGCTTCAGGACCAGTCCGCTACCCGGATCATGCCCGGGCTGTGATAGCAGTAGAAGTTAACCATCTAAGGAACATTGAGAGATGTTACTATGGGGGATGACTGCCTCCTCATGTGGCGATTCCTGGATATCCAGTGTGAGTATGTGCATGGTGTGCTTAAATGCTGGAAGGGACGTCTTCATGGCACCTCACTGTTCTGGGTGCCTAGAGAAATATAGTTTGTTTAACGCGCTCAAGATTCATTTGGCTCCCACATGGACAAAACTTCAAGAATCTGCAGTTGGCAGCACAGAGCACCAGGCGGAGCCTGTTGGAGAAGGCTCTTCAGAGTGTGGCATGAAGCAAGAGGGCGCAGATTTACAGACAGAACAATGTGCTGATGTTTCAGAGTCTGAGTCGCAGAGAGACATTTCGGGAAGAGCATCAGTAAACCCTTGGAGAGAGGGGCCTAGTCCAAGTCCCACAGGTGAAGACGAGACAAGGGAGGCCTTTGAATGGGAGGTTTCGACCTCCGTGCCCAGCGAAGAGTGGACAGTCTCAGGAGTGAGGATGACTGCTCACTCCTGGGCATAGATTCTCAGTAAGGAAGAAGAAGAAGAAGAGGGGGAACCTATGTGGCCTGTAGAAGAAGGCGTGGGTTCACAGCCTCCAGTTCCTGGCTTAGAGGAATGCATGGAAGAGAGTGGTGACTCTGCAGCTCTGTCTCCACCAGGAAGAGTTAGAGATCCATTCTATGTTGCATTGAGTATGCGTAGCTGGCAGAACCATGACTGGCCACCCCCAAGCCAGGCCAGAGGTCGCAAGTTGACCAAAGCTAGTAAAGAGGAAAGACTGGTATGTAGGAAAGCAAATGAAATCCATGAAGAATCATTTCCTATCTTTCCTCGGAGAGTCTGGGAGGAGATTGAGAAAAGCAGGAAATCATGGATTTGGGAAGAGGCACTGAAACATGCATCCTGGTGCAAACAAGTATGTCAAGAACAGAATGTTTCAAGAAAAATACAGCCAGTGGAAAAGAGACAGGACACTGTTTATTGACACTGTTCAAATTGTGGATGGAGAGGAACATGAAACCTTTCACAGTGTGGATTATGAGCACCCAGATGGGGTAATAATTCCAGCACGTGATCCGTTAGGCTATTGGCCACAATGCAAAGACCTCCCTGCGAATGTGCCCATGCCTACCAAGTGGAAAGCAGAGCAGTGTTAGCCAGAGCTGCCATTCAGCAGTTGCCGTACCCATGTTGTTCTGCCAGACTGGCATTCCAGGACCCAGGTGCCCCACATTCATCAGTTCTACAGTGTACTGGCTTTCCAGGTTCCATCGACCGGCCCACCAGATGACTTCAAATCCAGAGAGGACACCAGCCCAGCTGTATCCTGACTCATCACCTGGGTATCGGATGACTTCAGACCAGCTGTGTTCTCCTTTTGTTCCTGTTTCCAAGGTTTCGTCTCCAGAGAGGAAATCAGCCCAGCAGTTTCCAGATGTGCCCTCCTGTCGTTTCCCGGAAGATGTCCGCCCAGCAGTATCAGAAGAATGCTGCCAGGGAGAGTCTTCGGCCGAGGACCAGGTGCGGTACCGTTTTTGTTCTACAAAGGACTGGTAAGTCCAGACTTTTCTATTCTTATGACATTGCAGTACACACCATACACTAGCAGACTCCAGATGTCTGAACTGTCCTCAAAGACTCTCCGCTTTGGGACTTTGGCCTGCTAGAACTTTGCTTCACCAGGCTCCGGCCCAGGAGAGACTCTTTAATGGACTTGCCTTCGGGCACTGTGGTCACTAAATGGGACTTTTAGGGCACTCTATCCCCCCGATATTGTATATTGTAAATAATGTCATTGTTTTCTACTGTTTTCTAATGTTTATACTGTTTTTTCTACTTTTCTAAAGAATATTTTTTGGGATTCTCCAGTGTTTTGATGATAGGGGTTTAGATAGACTGTGCATGCAGATTAGGAGCGTGTTGTCTTTCTTTTTCTTGCAGGTATTCCTGAAGAAGATATGAAGAGAAGACAAGAAGAGGAGAGGGACTCAGTTGAGTTCCTCAGTAGTACTTTAGAGTGTAGTGTTTAAAGTACTGTTGTTGTTGTTGGTTACTGTGTGTAACTTTTCCTTCCACAGGAATGGTCGTGGGGGAGTGTGGGAGTAATGCATAGTGTATGGTATTAGCTCCTGGTGTGTGGTTGCATGGTGTCCAGGGTTGGGGGGAGGTCCCCTGTTTGTTTTGTTTTTTGGGAATTTTGAGTTAGAGGCAGGCAAGTTTTCCCTAGAGGGCTAGGTGGGGTAGACAGACTGTGGTTTTGAATGGCCGTAAGGGTCGCAGCACTGATCTATTAGGGCTATGCTCTGGACAGTTCTTCCAGAGCCACTGAGTACCCATAGTTAGCGGGTAGAATAGAGGCTGATGCATCAGCCGATGGCCTCTGAGCCCTTAGTGTTGCCTGCCTGTGCCTAGCACATGGTAGGAAGGGGCCTGATCACCCCTCTCCGTAGGTAACACATAGGATAGGATGGCCTAGGCAGGGTAACTAATGACTGCAGTCATTTTCCTGACCCAGGGTGAGAGTAACTCCCCTGTTACCCGGGGTTACTAGAACCCTAGTTAGATCTAGTGGCAGGCAGGGACAGGCAGCTAGTGAAACTCCAGTTAAATGGATTGCACTATGTCTTGCTCTGTTTTCAGTCTCTGCTGAGCTGGAGGTATGACATAATTTAGAACAGTCGCAGCTGCATAAGCCACACTGGAATGTTGCAGCTAGGGAAGTTAGGATAGAATGTTGGGGAATCTGAAGTCAGTTCTGCAGTAGAGTGTTGAAGAGGGAAGAGGTGTGCTGCAGCTGCAGGCCCTCATAGCCCTCAGCTCTGACAAAGAGCTATATTTTTGTTTGAGGTGTGTGTTCTCACCTGAAGAGGAACACAAGAAGAGCCAAGTGAAGTGGTAGAGACCACTTCCAGTGGTTCAGGGCCCCATCCCTACGGGGATGGGGGGAAGGATTCAGCCTACTTCCAAGGGCAATCCCTTGGTCCGGCTAGGGGAAGAAAAAGCTGCCTAAATCTAAGTTCATGCTGAGGCATCAGAAGTTTTGGATGAGATTTCTTTGAAGAAGAAAAAACCTGTGGGGCACCTGCAACCAAGGGGTGAGTCTGCTCTGATAAAGGGCCAATGTGCTTTCACCTGAGAAAAGATGAAGTTAAGTGACTGTTACTGTGGGGTGAGGAAAAGACAGCCAAGTACAGTTAAACGTTGTGGGAATTGGACTGCTTAACTCTGTGGAGGTCTAGAGAAATGGACAAAGCCACTTTAAGTATGTTTCAAGTTCAGCACAAGTGGGATGGAAGAACAGTAGATTAAATGTGACATACATTTAAAAAGAATCTACACAGTAAAGTGTTTTCAAGAATGAGGTGTTAAAGTCCAGAGAAATGGCCAGGTATGAATTATTGGAGTGAGAGGTGGGAGACGCCCCATCAGTAGTAACCAAATTCACCCCTACGGGTTTGCTTTGGGAAACCTGTTGCTTTCTCTCAGGCCAGTACCTGAGGAAACTACCCAGACGTGGGATTGATGAAGAAGATTCACTAAGGAGCCAGAAGTGCTCAGAGGTGGTTTAGGGAGCCATCGAGAAATGTTACATGGTATATGGAAAGTGTCCAAGGGCTGGCATGACAGCCGAGCTAAGGATGAAAGGTAGTCCAGAGGGCTGGCAAGGCAGCCGAGCCAGGGACACCGAAAAAGAGCTGAGTTAGGGCAGAATGCCCAGAGTGTTTCAAAACCTGAGGGTTTCAGTATAAAGAGGATGTGTTCTGATCTCCATAAATCTGCATTACCAGAAGTGTAGCCCCGTGGGGGTCCATCTATGCTTTGTTATTCTGTTGGATATGAATAAAAGCCACACTTTAGAATCCCAACTTCTGGTATTGGACATTACAGTTATTGCTTACATAGATACATGGACAGTGTCAGCAGATAAGGGCCTATGGCCCACCCAGTCTGCCCATTTGAGCTTGTAAGTTCAGTTTATGTTTTCCTAGAAGTCTGTTGCCCCCTTACCCCTGACCTCCAGAATTCCTTTATGTCTATCCCATGCATTCTTAAATCCCGTGATTGTTTCAGCCCCCACCACTTCCTCTGGCAGGGTGTTTCACTTGTCCACCACCCATTCTGTGAAGAAATTCTTCCTCATGTTTCCTCTGAATCGTCCCTCCTCCAACTTCATCCCATGCCCTCTAGTCCTGGAACAACTTTTTCGCTTAAAAATAGTGTATTCCTGCACCCTGTTCCTCCCTGTAAGATACTTGTATGTCTCTATCATATCCCCTCTCTCCCTCCTCTCCTCCAGGGAGAACATGTTCAGTTCCTTCAACCTGTCTTCATAGGACCTGTGATGCAATCCATGCACCATCTTTGTTGCCCTCCTCTGAACCTTCTCTACCCTGTCTATGTCCTTGCGTAGGTATGGTCTCCAGAACTGTACACTGTACTCCAGGTGGGGCCTCACTAGTGTCTTGTATAGCGGAATTATGACCTCCCTTTTCCTGCTGGTGATGCCCCTGCCTATACATCCCAGCATCCTATTTGCTTTACCTGCTGCCTTGTCACACTGTTTCCCTACCTTGAGGTCATCAGAGATAATAACCCCAAGATCCCTTTCCTGCTTGGTGCATGCTATATCCTCACCCCCAACTGATATATTGTGTCAGGGTTTTTGTGCCCCATATGCATTATCTTGCACTTCCTTGCATTGAATTTCAACTGCCAAACCCCTGACCATTCTTCAAGTTTCTGCAGGTCCCTTCTCATTCTGTCTACACCCTCTGGTGTGTCTACTCTGTTACAGAGCTTTGTGTCATCAGCGAACAGTGAAATTCTGCCTTCTGGGTCCCTATAATGTCGCTGATGAAGATGTTGAATAGGACCGGTCCTAGCACTGATCCCTGTGGTACCCCACTGGTCACTCTTCCCTCTGTGGAGTGACAGCCATTTACTACCACCCTCTGTGTCCTGCCACCCAGCCAGTTACCTACCCACCACACTACTGTCCTGCCCACACCCATATTCCCCAGTTTGTGTCATAGTCTTCTATGTGGCACAATGTCAAAGGCCTTGCTGAAGTCCAGATAGGCCATGTCCACTGCCCTCCCCTGATCCACCTCCCTAGTCACCCAGTCAAAAAATTCAATGAGGTTGGTCTGATGACCTCCCCCTGGTGAAACCATGCTGCCTTGGGTCCTGTAGTCCATTGACAACCAGATGTTCCACCAATCTCTCCTTCAGTAGTGCTTCCATGATCTTTCCCACTACAGAGGTGAGGCTGACTGGTATGTAGGTCCCTGCTTCCTCTTTGTTCCCACTTTTGTAAAAGGGGGCTACATCTGCTGTCCTCCAGTCTTTGGGTACCTCCCCCGTTTCCAGTGATTGGCTAAACAGGATAGCCAGAGGTTCAGCCACCACCTCTCTTAGTTCTTTAAGGACCCTGGAGTGCACCCCACCTGACCCCATTGCTTTATCAACTCTTATTACTTCCAGTTCCTTCAAGACCCTTTCCGTGTAAAGGGACTTGTGTCCATTCTGCACCATTCTCACCCCTTGTACTCCCTTCAGACCCATTACCTCCTCTTCCTCAGTAAGACTGAGCAGAAATACCTGTCCAATATGTCAGCTTTACGTTGTCATCCTCCACGTGGCACCATCCTCCCCCTTCAGTCTCACTATCCCTCCCTTTGTCTTTCTTTTTTCACTTATGTACCTGTAAAAAGTTTTGTCCCCTCTACCCACTGATTTTGCAATGTGTTCTTCTGTCTGAGCTTTGGCTTCCCTTACTGACCTCCCTGCCTCCCTTTGCTTCTCTTGGTACTTCTCCCTATCCCCTTCTGCCTGTGTCTTTTTGTATTACCTGAATGCAATCTTTTCGGCTTTCACTTTCTTTGCTACCTCTTTGGAAAACCATAATGGTCTCCTCTTCCTTTTCCTCTTGCTAACCTGCTTGATGCATAATTCTGTTGTTCTTGTAATCCCCATTTTAAATACTGCCCACTGTTCCTCAACCCGATTCCTGTCCCATTCCCCTTAATGCCTCTTTCAAGTATCTCCCCATTTTCCCAAAGTCTGCCCCCCTAAAATTCAGGATATGTGTTTTTGTGTGGTTTGGTTCTGCTCTTTCTGTGATTTCAAACCACAATGACTGGTGGTCACTGTTTCCCAGGTGCTCCCGCACTGTTACCCCATCACACTGTCCCTGTTTGTGAGCACAAGGTCCAGTATTGCCTTCTGCTGAGTCGGTTTCTTGACCAGTTGCTTGAGTAAGGCACCCTGAAGGAAGTCCAGGATAAATCTGCTCCTAGTTGATGCTGCTGCTGGGATGCTCCAGTCCACGTCTGGAATACTGAAGTCTCCAACCAGTACTACCTCACCCTTGTCTGCCATCCTTTGGAGGGCTAGCATCAGCTCCCTATCTATTTCTTCCTCCTGGGCTGGTGGTCTATAGACCACACCTGTGCGGATGGCTGTCCCCATTTTCCTTTCCAGCTTAACCCACAGTATCTCTCCCCCATTTTGTTCCTCCTGGATCTCTGTGGCCCTTATGTCATTTTTCACATACAGTGCCACTCCTCCTCCCTTCCTGTCTGCTCTGTCTCTTCTGAATATGTTGTAGCCAGGTATGGCCATCTCCCAGTCATGGTTATCATTACACCAGGTTTCAGTGATGGCCAATATGTCCAGGTCTGAATGCACCATGACAGCCTCCAGATCTTCCATCTTGTTGCTAAGGCTCCTGGCATTTGCACACATGGCTTTCTATGATTTGACTTCCCTAGACTGTTTCGCTGTTCTACTCCAGCCCCTTCCTTGGTTGTCCTTTATCCCTGGTTCTCCTTGCTGTCTGCCCTTCTGCTGAAGTTTGCCCCTTTTCTGTCTACCCACCTCTTGGGCACTAATCTCCATCTTTTGCACACTGCTTTGCAGAGATAGCCACTCCTCTGGTTCACTGGTTCCACTGCTAGCTGTGGGGGTGAGCAAGTAGGTACCCTCCTTGCTGGCCTGCCACCCCCCTTTGCTAGTTTAAATGCTTGTCAATGTAGCATTTAAACTTATCATTGAGTGCTTGATTTCCTCCAGGATGGATGCAGGCCGTCAGGCTTGAACAAACCTCCATCCCTCCAGGTGGGTCCCCAGTCACCAATGAATCAAACCTTCCTCACAGCACCAGTTCTTCAACCATGAGTTAAGTTCCTGGTGCATGCACTCCTATCTCCCTTGCCTCTCGCAGGAAGTACTTCTGAGAGAAAGTGACAGAAGTAGCTACTTGCTTGAGACCCTCCCAATTTCCTAAACTCTTCCTGAACTTCCTTTGGCTCCCCATTTACCAGGTCATTAGTACCTAGGTGGATAATGACATCCAGCTTCCCTCCGTCTTGCCTTCCCAGTGATCCCCAGGATCTTCCTTCCATCCCTCCATGCCGTGGCACCTGGTAGGCACCTCACCTCCCTGTCCTCCCCTCCTGTGATCCTAGCTGGATCCCTCTTATGATGGAGTCCCCACCAGGATTCTCCTCCTCCTCTGGGGTCCACTGCTTTCCCCCCTGAGGTCACCTCCTTGGCTAACCTCCACATCCTTTCCTTCCACTTCTCTGGGTACCTCTATTTGGTTGTCCTCATTTGCCAGTGTGGCATATGAGTTCTTTAGTGGAATAGGATCTGGGATGTGCCTTTGCCTGACCGCTCTAACCCTCCCTGAGCCCACTGTCATCCAAGTGCTCCTCGTTCTCCGCATCCTTTGAGGCAGCTGCATTGGACTGGGTGGTCTCTGGATAGGGGTGATGGTACTCCTGACCCAGTTTACTTCCGCTCTGAGTCTGGCTACCTCATCCCACAGTCCAGAGAGATGCATGCAGACAGGGCAGCACCTCAGTGTCCAGTAGGTCTACCTGAATATGGCTGCCCCACAGCCACTGCATTGCACCACTCCCAACATTATACTGCAATTATACTGCTATTCCACTACTTGTCTGCTACTGACACTCTCCTAGTTCCCTTTTTATTAATTTACTGTCCTAAAAATCCTGCCACTGATCCTCAGATAATTTTCTTTAAAAAAAAAAAAAAAAAGGAAAGAAACCAATAAATAAATAAATGAGTCAAAACACTTGTCGTGCTAAGGGTGGGCTTCTTCCCCCTTATGCCCCTCCTACTTCACGCCCCTTACTATACCCTGTGTTTAGCTCCTGTCAATCAGATTTAATAGGGCATATAATTAAGAGTTGGGGGAAAGGGAGGTGAAAATTTGCAGCAATTAAAGACAGCACAGAATTACACCACCACTACGTTTTAAATTTTCAACAGCCCAAAAACAATTCTAAGTAAAGACAACAAAGAAAGTACAGTGTCACTAAAAGCCCACAATCTAAGTTTAAAAGAAAAATAGCAATTACCAGTTACTCTAACGCACTGAATTGAATATGTTTCCTTCCTTCCCTTTCTGGCTTCTTCTGAGAAAATAAAACTCACTTGCTACCTCAACTCTGACTAAGCCCCACCTCCAGTTATCACGTAGCTGAGGTCAGAGGCCAGACAATTAACACCCCTTACTCAAACTACAGGGCAGTCAGACAAGCCAAGATAAAATTTGCAGCAATTAAAACAGCACAGAAATACACCACCGCTACGTTTTAAATTTTCAACAGCCCAAAAACAATTCTAAGTAAAGACAACAAAGAAAGTACAGTGTCACTAAAAGCCCACAATCTAAGTTTAAAAGAAAAATAGCAATTACCAGTTACTCTAAAGCACTGAATTGAATATGTTTCCTTTCTTCCCCTTCTGGCTTCTTCCTGTGTCCGGAGTTATTTGGGGGCCCCTGTGCAGAGTAGCCAAACCTAATCACCATGCCAAGTGACACCCTCCTCCCCAAGTTTCAACTTATAAAAATGGAGGCACCATGTCATAGGACCAAGGGCCCTCAACCTGTTCACTAGCTACACAGGCAGGGGTAGTAGCTCTCTCAGTTTTAGGCACACTGGGGGTTACACAAAGATTTAAAAAAATTCAACCACCCTTCCTGTTATGACACCTCTGTTGTTCTGTGGCAGCAGGATTGCAAAACCCTCCCACATGGTTGCTGTTGTCTGCTCCCCCAAAGTTCTCATGTTCTTTTCCCCTTGACTCCCTTGGGGCTGGGAACACTGATGGCCCTTCCTCCTCCTCTTCTTGTACCTGAAGGTACAGGTGGCTCTCCCTCACCTCTCCTTCTTGTTACTAACAGTATTACCATAGTTATTACAATATGTGCACACTGCTGCACTAAACAGTGCTGTACAATACAGTACTTGCCATAGCCTGTTGCCTGTAGGGGAGGTATCTGTCCTGGTCCAGAAGGCCAGGATGGACCCTGTAATACAGTAAATACAGAAAAGATAATGAACATTACCATGGTTTGAACTAGGTACATCATATTATCTAATGGAACTCCAAATCACAAAGGACATTGACACTATTAGCCATGGGTACCCTGGGTCTAGCCTCTCACCCCATCAGGTGCACAGGCACTGGTGCACCTCTAGCATGGAGAGGAAAGCTCTGGAGCAGCATGACATTGTCCCACTGCCACCGAATCATGTAGATGGGCTCACCCTGGAAATCAAGTAACAAAATATCAAGTGGGGATGGACTAATATCACCTATCATCTCCTAAATGGTAAAGTTCCATATGTACTCAAAGTGGTTCAGTGCACACTTAAACGGTACTGTACTTACTGAAACAGTCCTAAAAATGTTCCATGTATGCCTCTTCCCATCCTTGTAATATCTGCCCTGCCGGTACAGGCCAGATGGTAGAGGGACCCAGAGGCATAGCTTCATGATGCCTGGGTGTCATGACCAGGACTTTTTAAATCTTCCCCATTTTGGAAAGTGTTGACTTGCAGCTCTACACCCACCTATCATAGCAAACTCCCAGCGTATTTATTTATTTTTATGAACTGTGTCCCTGTTTGTTGTAATATGACTGATTTACGTTCTCATTTCATGGTGGGTGTTGTTTTAAACAGTAAGGCAAAGTGCTATTTTTTTTAAGTAAATGTATTAGCATAATTTCAAACAACATGCTACTGGGCTTATGGGACCCAAAGCCTGCTAATCTGAGGTTCCAGCACTGTAGAGTCGCCAGACCACGTGAGGTCCGAGGCTAGCCATTGAAGCTTACTTATGATACTTTAAATTAAGCACCGTTATGAAGACAATATGCAGCACTCTCAAGACCAAATGCTCATATGTCATAGCAACTGCCCAGAATCACCAATGCTTTTATTTATTTTTGTGAATTAATGTTTCCACATCTGCTGTAGCAGGAGTGGTTTGCTGTCTCATGTTGTAAGGCTGTTATTTACAAAAAATGTATGATCATGACCTCACACGATGGTACACACTGCTGAGCCTGTGTGATCCAATGCCCACTGACTCTGAAGTTCAAGCACTTTACGGCAATTAGAACAAGTACTGTCCTTCTGTACGGTGCTATTACAGTTCGCTGCATTTCTGGCACTTTATGTCCCCTTCGTCTTTGGAGTCACATACAAAACAATAAGAGTAACAATAATGGCTTGTTGCACAGCAGTGTATGTGATCTATGACCACAGACACAAAATATTTCAATATAAAGTTGACCCCCCCCCCCCAACACACTTCTGGCTTCTGTGTTATTTTGAAAGATGCGATTCAAAATGGAATCAGGTGGAACACCAGTGCAGCCGGGCCACTTCACCCTTCTTTTTCAGGACCCAGATGGGTGGATTTATTCTTTAAACAGCCCTCCATTTGGACAGCAGTGTTTAATACTGCAAGCACAGCTCTATTCACTTGTGTAAACATTTACTGGCAACAAAGCACCAGCATCATACTATACTGTACTGTATTGTCCGTCACTACAAGATGAAGAAAGTGGCTTCTGGGTGGTCTTCCATGAGGTCCAAAGGGTGGCAGGACCATCAGCCCTTTTGTGAGAGATGGCACCAATTTGCCCCATACCTGCAGCAAGATACTGGCTACTATATGGATCCCTATGGTCAGGGTGGATCCTTGCTGGCCACATGGTCAGTAACGTTGAATACTATGATCTACTGTCTTGTGCATCATTCCCCTGACAACTGGTGCAATATTAAGATGTGCCCTTACTGTAGGATGTTCCCACTGTAGGGTTCTGCTGACATCCCTTATGGTATATGATGTCAGCTGGTGAGTCGAACATCCTACATAATGTCTTTATATTAATGTGCACCAGAAAATGCACAATACGTATATAATTCTGGTGGCATCAGGGATCTCTTCATGGAGACACAGCTGTACACGTTTGCCCATATGTTATTTTGTATGGCATATGGATCAAAACTATTTATTGTAATATCATGGAGAAAACATGAAAACAGTACAATCACAGGTGTTGGTGTTGTACTCTTTTTAATGTTTTCTCCATGATATTTGAAAGCAATAAGATATGGCTGGGTGTTGGTAGTAGTGAGATACCCGCACACCCAGAGGCATAGCGGCCTCGTGCCTTCACCCTCTGGGTGTGCAGGTATCTCAGTACTACCAACACCCAGCCATGTTTTATTGCTTATATAAAATGGGCCCACTGGCAACTTTTAAAAAAGAACATTCTAAAAGTTTTCAAAGCCATAAAAAATATACTAAAATGTTGCTAAATGTAAAATAGGCCATCCACAGATATTTTTCACCTGTCAGTCATCTGTCTTTCTTCACACTCAATACACTGTGCGACTGTTTACCATAGAACAGAATAATTCAAAGCTCTGCATTATTCCATTAGTAGAATGCCTCCCCCACCCACACACACACACAATGGTAACATGGAATACACGATTTCAGAATTCTTCAGGAGTTCCACTGGCATACACACAAAGACACACACACACACACACACACACACACGCGTGCCTCTAGTGGAGCCAGAATCTAATTTTATGTGTTGCCAAGTAAGGAGCAGGGAGTTCTCTGGCAAAGTGTTAGGGATAGAAACAGGATTTTTCATGGTCAACAAAGAAACACCAGCAACAGAAACTCTAAATAGCACTCGATTTAAAAAAAATCGTGTATGTGTGTAAGGGGGCTCATGAGTGTAAATAACATTACTTATTTACTTTAATGTAATGGACTTTTATTTTTAGGGCCTAGTTGAAGTTTTTTATATGGTTCCACCCATTCAAAGTATTTATTTATTTTATTTATTTAGTTTTTGTTGACCGGGTAAGTGCACTAGACAAATCCTGCCTATTTTAAGGCACGACTCGGGGGAGGGGGATACAGATGAATGCCAACTGACCTTGAACCAGATTAAGCTGTTGGTGGTATTTTTTTAGTGAATGAGGGAAATTTGGCCAGGACACTGGGGAAATTCCCCTACTCTTTTCGATAAGTGCCATGGGATCTTTAACATCCACCTGAACTACCACCAATCCAGGCAGATGGGACCTCTGTTTAACGTCTCATCCAAAAGACGGCACCTCAGAAGTGCAGCACCCCTCTCATGCTGTACTACAGTGTCAGCACTGGGATATCAACCCAAGTGCCAGACGTGGGCACTGAACCCACAGCCCTCTGATCTCCCGGCCTCAGAGGCGAGTGTGCTACCTACTGAGCCACTGACACTGTTGCCCCATAGTGCCAGCATTAGTGTGCCCCGTCATCAGGACTCCAAGTCAGGATTTCGCCAACCCCTTTTTTTGCCCCTGCACCCCCCCTTTATTATTTTTATAACTCTGAGGTGAGGGATGGACCTTGGGGAGGGGGCACCCTGGTGTACCAGTGCACTAATTCCAGTGCTGTAATGGCCGGAACGCTTTTTGTATACGAGTAAAGATTACAGCCATGTTTGTGATGGAAACTGAGAAGAGTGCCTCATGAATTCTGTGAGTTGCCCTGGTTGGCAGGGACTTGTTTTAAGCCACTGGTGGTACTCTCGTACTGCCATGGCTAGAACCAAGTCTCAGCCAGTCAGGACACAGGGATTTCCTTGCCCATTTTATATTATTATAAACTACCAATGCATCAGCCATTTTTTAATGTAGTTTTTTATGGCATTTGCGTTTTAAACTGCTGCTTTCGTGAGTGACACTGTGCCAGGGTCCTCTGCTTTCTTCTGAAGAAAACCCACCTGGGTGAGAGTAGGATTTCTGTTTTCTAAAAAGATGAAACAACAAAAGATTTTGAGTTAGGGGAGGGCATAGGTTCTCTATGAGTGTAAGTGGAGGGGGGGATAAAAGCATAACGGCAGTTGGAAAGAGTCACCATTCTTTTAAAAAGCAGTTTACCGCAGAAGGGAGCAATAGTATTCTGTGATCTCTGAACTGTGCTGCAGAAGCTTTTTAATTAGGATGGAAATCCATGCAGAACAAGAGTTAACCATATACTATATGGCCTCCCTGTTCCTTTTTTGCCACCACCCACACCGTTAAAATAACAGCATTTAATAATGGTTTATTTTTTAATCTAGCTTTCTAATGAAATTATGTTCTATACTTTACTGAAGTAATGTCAGGCCTTATAGTGCTTTTTTAAAAAAAAAATCTTTATTTTGAAATAAAATGATGCGAAAAACATGATATATCACTTCAAGCACATCAAATAAACACAATAAATAATAACATTGTATTAAGAGCTTCTCGGGTCTCTTAACTGGTAATTTATTCAGTTCCTTATGATTCAGAGGCAGACTGATCCAATTCAAAGTGACATCTGACCAAATGCAGACTCTCACTTCTCTGGTATTCCTCTTTTCCCTCCACTGCCATTCCTGTTTACATGTTTGCCCCACATTAGATACTGTCTGTAGAGCACAAGATGCTGGAAAACTAGTGTGGCCAGTCAACCCGCCCTACCTCCAGCCAACGTGATTAGTTCACGTTCTCTCATCACTCAAAGTCCATAGCTGGTAAAGTCCTATAACTTGATGTCACTGAATAACCCATGTCAAGGGTAGCAGGCAGGACTTCAGTTAACTCCATTTTGGGAGTATCTGACTTCCAAAAATAAGGCAAAAACTTCCAAAATAAAGGGGAAGGAAGTAATTTCATTCCAAGTGTAAAAAAATTGGACGACTTCCAAAACTGAAGGTACAGAAGCCAAGAAAGGAAGGATTTTTCTAAAATAAATTGAATTTTACAATTAATGTTTATATTAACATACATAAATTGATCATTCCTAGAATGCTGTCTTCCAAAATGTGAGATCTGGGAAGTATTTATCAGAATGATGTCCAGATTTTGACTCATGAAAGTATTAGACTTCCACTTAAAATAAATTAACTGGACCCCTGGTAGCAGGATCTGCACTTAGGGTCAAAGTCTGGGATAGTGAAGTAGCAAGTGGAGTCACAGTCTGGGCATGTAAGATAGCTAGTTTTGTAGTTTCTAAATAAGAGGTACAAGGGGGCCAGTGGGGCTTAGTGTGGGTAGCAGGGTCGGTAGGAAAATGGGCACAAAAGTTACAAGGGTTGTTGCTGTCTGTGTAAAACACAGAACCATCAGCACTGGAGAACAGCAGTTGTGTGAAATAGCTTGATGAGGATGTTCCCTTCTGGGGTGCTGGGTTAATGTGCTGTACAGCTGCAGCACCGGATCCTGGTTCTGGTTCAATTTTTCACAGTGATGACAGCTATGGATGTCACCGGCATACTCTGTGTATTGACTGCAGTAAAATCCGAACAATCCAGAGACAGCATTACCCTCAGGCCAGGGCAACAAACACGAACAGAATCTGATGTACATGAAGAATTTTTTCCCCACCTCGAATGCTTTAGTGTGAGTTTGTGAATGCTCTTTGGAAGATGTGTGGGTGCTATACTTAGAGGCCATGATTGTATGAGTGACCCAATTGAGTACATATGCATGAGTGCTGAAGTGAATGGAGTTCTGTAAGGCTGGTTATCTTGCTGTTGTACAGAGGCTTATCACACTGTATCCTACACACTGTAGCTAAAAGCCAGCTAACTTCTATCTGATTGGCAGTGTGTGTGTGTGTTAGATAAAATAAAATGTTCTGCATCTATAAGGATCATTGGTATACTACATATTGTTGACTGAAATGGGGGTGGGGCAATATTTGTGTGGTAGGAAAACACATCTTTTGGTTTGTGTTTGGGGGAGCAACAGTTCTGTCAACTTTTGAGTACAAGTTTAACATTCCTGGCTACAGCTCTGATCACAGCCCCCTGTACTTCCTGCCTGACCAGCCTCAACTGTTCACAAAGGCTGTTTACAATATCATCAGTGTTCAACCCAGTGACTGACTTCTCAAACTGCAATAAGCCAAAAGTTCAGGTACCCCACAAGGTAATGGTATGGGCAAAGCGCATGCAGATAGAGCATTCTGCAGGCCACCAACTGCAAAAGTTTTGGCAGGTAAAACTTGCTGTGGTGGTGGCAGGCTCTGGTACTCATTTCAGGACATGTAGGCTTGTTGGCTTATCCATCATTTCTTCATCCAAGTATGACTTATCTATCTCCAACAACTTGCACCAGAAAAAAATATAACCAACAAAAATGAGTGTTCTCAGACTTTGTCACAGTGAGCCTCCCCAAATCCATGGAAAAGATTTTGAGCCTCCCCAAAAACTGAAATAATCTTGGCCCTCCCCAAAGAAGAATAATGTTATGTATTTTGCACAGTACACCATGAATAAAAAATTGAAAACCCTTTGAGTACCTGGCTCAAATTCAGTTCTTTGTCTTATACTGAGTTGGAACTTTTGAAAAAGAGATCCTGTGCTAAATAAACAAATATTATTATTCAGCCTATTGTAACCACACACACACACACACACACACACAGGCCAACCTACTTGTTCTACTATTTTCATTCTTGAACCATTGTTACCCCTTGTTGTAGTACCTTCATGGGTCCGACTACTTCCTCCATTTCTTCTCTATATGAAATAACTTTCCTACATACTTTGCCTCTCCCCCTCTTTCTCTGCACTTATGCAACATCTCTAGGATTACTGTGCTCCTTCCTGCTATTGCTTTTAGCACTTCTATGCTCAAACCCTGTATTTGGGCTGTTCTGCCATCAGTCTACAAATTGATCAATTACCACCGCTCATTATTAATTTATTGTTCATATATATTTATTTGCACTATTGCTCACTGTATGTTTCTTGACTGTTTTGCAGTTACCTTTTGACATTTTTTCACTCCCTACCCTTCCCCGTGTAAACCTGAAATTAGCCCTGGCTTATTCACCTTCCCTCGTCATCTATTAGCAAATAAATACATAAAATTCACCTACTATTATTATCCTCCTTCAATTTGCTTCATCTCTTCACACAAAATATATAAAACCCAAAATTTAAATACAGTACTTTTTCAAACTTGCTTGAGCCTCCCCTGGAACAGGTTGGGGCCTCCCCAGGGAGGCTGGCCTCACCATTTGAGAACTGCTGATCTAATAGGATAGCATTTTCCTTCTCACATCATCTAGGACGAGTTTTCCTCACACTTGGCTGACTTTGCAGGTCAATGGGTGTTCTCCACACCTTCCTGGTGGTAAAAGGGGGGTGTTGCTTAGCATAGAGCATTTTCGTTTTCATCGTGATAGGAATAAATTAATAAATAAGTCAATAAAAATGAATTATAAATATACTGTTGAGCCAAACCCACTGTTTTTAACAGGAACTGAAATCGTGTTGGCATGACGTAGGTGTGAAAGATGACCATCCGTGGAGAGGGCTGTGACAAGACTGATCATATTCCATAGTAAAGTTATGGTCATTGAAGCTTAAATACTGCACTCTATGCCATCACTCACTCCCATATAGGCTGACCTTTGATAGAACTTACAGGGCTGTGAGCTGAGTGGTGTACTGTAGGTTACATTGTGTGGCACACTGTAGGTTACGTTGTGTGGCATACTGCAGGCTGTGTTATGTGGCACCCAGTAAGTTAAGTTTTCTACTTTCATAATACTTTACTTTATCTTACTTGTATTATACCAAACTAGGTGGAACTTTGGTCTTTTTCTGCTGTCACCATCTATGTTTCTATGTATAAGTATGGCATATTATGACATTTTCACCAGACTGTTTTTCACTATGTAAACAGTTTAATCTGTATTTAATCTCTACCAGTTTATTTTTTCTATTAAGAAAAATGGCAAAGATTAATGAAGAGGTGAACCTGACAATTAGCAACATGCATGCCACTGGTAACCGCGTGAGAAACATCCATGCACTTGTTGAGAGTCGTGGCATCATTATCACAGTGGGATCGGTATGCACCTGTAAAGATCCCGCTAAGTTCAGCTATAAGCGCATGCTATTGTGTGTACCAGGTAATATGTAATCTAAACTGCTAAAAATTTTAATAAAATATGGTTTAATTGTTTAACGTGGGCCCCCAAAAGTAGTTCCACTGTGGGACACAGGTATCCCAGTCTGACACTGACCCTATATTACATTGTAAGATTTAACACAGCACTGTTTATTCCAATTCTGTGTTCACAGTAAGAACAGACTTCTTGTGGATAAAATTCATAGGTGGAAGAGCCCACAAGAGAGGGGGCCATTCCAGATTTGGCACTTACAAATACGAGCAGTACTGAAGAAGTCACAGTCAAGAAACCCCTGGGAATCAGTGACCATCTGATCGAGTGGTTTGATATAAAACTAGAGCCAGAAAGTAAGCACTCACAAACTAAGGGTTTAGATTTTAGAAAGGCCGATACTGGTAGAACAAGGGAGATGGTTAGGAAGAAGCTGGCATAGGGAGCATCAGCAGGAGTGGAAAGGGGACTGATTAAAAAGGGCGGCTTGAAGCAGCAAGTCTCTGTCTTAGGGCAGCAGCAAAAAAACAGGAGAAGAAGAAAATCAGTCTATATACAGCAGGTGATGGAGTCCGTGAGGAAGAAAACAATAGCTTTCAAAACAAATACAAGGCCAACCAGACAGATGAAACATGGAAGTGTACCAGACCAAAGTAAGGAATGTCAGCAAAAGGGTTAGGAAGGCAAAGTCAGAATCTGAGGTGGGATAGCAAAGGGGGTGAAGAAGAGGGATAAGGCGTTCTTCCATTACACTGGAGAGCAGCACAAATCCAGGGGAGGATAGACTAAAGAAGGGAGACGTGGAGGTGGATAAAGGTGAGGTAAGGCAAGCATGTATTTTTGCTCCCCATTTATGGTGAAGGACAAAGGTCACTATCTGTATGAGGTCTCAAGGCCAAAAGGGTAAGGGGGAGTCAAAATGTATATGAAGCCAGTCACTGAGGAGAGGACTCTGAGGGGTCTAAGCATTCTGAAGCTTGATGAATCAATAGGCCCAGATGAGTTGTCTCCCAGAGTGTTAGAAGAAATGTGGCAGGAGCTGGCCACCCCACTGGCAGGCCTCTTCAACTGTTCTCTGCAAACAGAAGGGGTGCCATTGGACTGGAGGGCTGCTGATGTAGTACCCCTACATAATCGTGGGAGCCTGTGATGAACCTGGGCACTATAGCCCAGTCAGTCTGATGTCTCTAACTGGCAAACTATTTGAGGACAGAGAGAATGAAAACACAGAAACACAGATGCTGTTGGCAGAAAAAGGTCAGTTGGCCCATCATATCTGCCCATTCCTACCTGACTAATGTTGCATGAGAGAGCCCTAAAGGCTCTTCAGTTTCCCCTCCCCCTTTCCTTTCTTGTGTGATCTTTGCCAGATCCTTGTATATTTCCCATCCTCATTGAATTTCTCCACTACTTTCACAGAGACCACTTCCTCAGCCAGCCTATTCTAACCCTCCATCACCCCCTTAATGAAAAAGTACTTCCTGCTATCTCTCTAAAGTTCCACCTGCCAGCTTCACAGAGTTGCCTGTGGTGTTTGTGTTCACACTCAGTCTGAGCATTTCTGCACTATCCATTTTATTTACCAATAGAGCTGTCTGTATCACGCCCCTCTTCTCACCTCAAGTGCACACATATTCAAATCTTCCAAATGCTCCTCGTACACACTTTTCTGCTGTCCCTGGATCATCCTGGTTACCCTCTTCTGCACTACCTCCACTCTGTCCCTGTTGTTCTTTAGATGTGGGCTCCAAAACTGCATATAGTACTCCAGTTGAAGACAAACTAGTGATCTATACAGTGGGTAGCGGCACCTCTTTTCTCCTGATGGCAATCCCCCTACCTATTCATCCCACCATCCTATATGCCCTACCCATCGCCCTGCTCCATTGTGTTGATGCCTTCAGACTGCTGGAACTTACTACTCTCATTCCGGTGATGACACCCTATATGTACCAGCTACCTCTCTGAACTCCACTCCATGGCCTCCTGGACTCTAACTCCATTCTTCATTTATAAAGAATCAAACTACAGCTAAACAACACACAGAAAGATGGCAGCTAGAGGCAAACTTAAAGAATTTGCCACAGAGACTCCCCAAGTGAAACCCTCATTTGTCCGTGCAGCAACGGCATGTCCACTGTGGCCACCAGTGTCTCAACCGATCACAGTGCAGACATAGCTAGAGGAAGAAAAAGATGTCAAGATAACATCTAAATTCCAGTACTGGAACTACACAGTATCAGTACAACCCTGTAAAAGAATGGAGAAATGGTCTGCAATACAAAAAGATATTCAGGAAACACAGAATCACACTACAGACCTAGAACAGGACCTTATTACTTATGTTGCGCAGACACCTCCTCTGCCTATATTACTGGTAAAGTGAAACAGTGAACAAGTGGGAAGACCTCAAGTCCCACACTTGGTAAAATAATATGAAAACTTACAGGCTTTCTGAAGCTGTCGATCAAGTCAACATGGGGAGTAACCAGATAAAAAGGTGCACAAAAAACAGAATAAACACAAAAATACTGCTCAGTGGTTTATTGTGTAAAATGGTATACCTGGACAACAGGCAAAAAGCTCCCCATTTTGCATAATAAACCACTGAGCAGTATTTACTATCTTTTGCACATTTTGTCTGGTTGCTTCTATATATTTGGAGTGCTGCATTATCTGGCGCCTTGAGGTTTTGTTTTTCAACACGGGAAGTACCTGAGTTCACTGCTAAAAGAGCTTCTGGGCCTGCCTGAAGACCTTAAACGTGAAACATAAAAGGACCATAAAGCCCTAACTCCCAAGCCTAAAGAAAAACCTCAAAACCCACATCAGCGGTCTTGTTTTTCGATTATATAGTTAAAATACTAGTGCTTTTCGAAAGGCCTGGGACAAGAGTGATTACCTTTTCTGATTCCTGTCTGTACTTTTATCCCAACTTCACTCCAACAACAATGGACAAAAGCAGGAAGATACAGGAAATCTTGAAATGTCTAAAACAAAAAGGTGTAAAGACCCATTTAAGAGCACCTGCACAACTCTGTATCTTCCCATCGATTCAAAGATAACAGAGGCTTACTAATGCGGCCCAGAGTATAAGCAAACAGAACCAGAAACATTGGAGATACTATAGCACAGGACCGACAGCAGCAGAAGTGATCAGTTAAAAATTGCTGTTTTAAGGGCAACCTGGATGTTGGTTTGTTGTATGAGGCCTGGTACCAGATTTTTGTCAGTGATGCTGGGAACGGGAATTGGGCCATTCGGAGCTGCCCCCCCCAACTAGCTGAAGGGACTTAAAGAGCAGCTGATGCCATACGGAAAACTTTGGAAAACATAATTGGACACAATCCAGCTTCTATTTCACATATATTCTATGAATTTCTCCTCCCCATTATTTATTACTGAAAAGATTCCCAAAAAACAAGAGCTTTATCCCTCAGAGTTCATCTGCCTCTATAGCCTGCTCCCTACTTGAAAGCATAATGCTCTGTTGTGACATCACAGTTTGTTGCCATGGGAATAACTGTGATGTCACAATCACTGAATTATGACACGGTGGGAAGAAGCAATAGGAATTGATGAACCCTCAAAGAACAGCTACCCTGTTTTCTTGCATATGACCTCAGTAATAAATAACAGGGATAAGAAATACAGAGCTAATGAGAAATATAAACTGCTTTGTGTCCAAAAACGCTGTTTTCCAAATTTCTTCTTGAGACGTCGCTGGCTCTTTAATAATTAGATTAGGTACAGTCCTAACATGTTCTCCCCCCACCATCCACAGGAGTTCCATTGAAGGGATGGGACCTGTTAGCAAAGTGTGTAAAGCAGCATGAACTTAGATAACAATGAACAGCTGGAACATTAACAAACTATCAGCGGTCATGAGGACTTATTCTTTATTTTCCTGTATCGGGGTATGACTCACAAATTATATGATAGAGGACTACATGAACTGTTGCTGACAGGCAATTTGACTGGGGGATACTGACGCACACTTCTACTTTATCTGGCATTCGCTAGACGTCAGTTAAAGACAGTGCAATGAGAAGTCTGACAATAAGACATTTTATTTATTTATTTATTGAAATGTTTCACCAGGAAGGCACACTGAGCAACAGGTTACTCATTTCCCGGTGCGACCTGGGGGAAGGGGTACAATAGGGATGAGACATTTTACATTCAAGTTACAAAGATCAACATAGTATATTATTAAGACAGTTGTTATAAACAGTGTTGCATACATATGTAATTTGTGAGAACAATTAATAAGTGCAATGATAATAAGTGAACAAAGCCTATCATTAAATAAGGGGTGAAGGAGAGAGAGAGGATGAGATGACAGATAGTGCAGAGTTGTGTCCAGGAGAGACCCCTTCAGGATGCAGGGAACTCTGCAAGAGGACAGGGGAGTGGATTAAGGATTAGAGAGAGGGTGTAAGTGTGATTAACACCTAGGAAGGGAAATAAAGCCTGACCCAAAAAAAGAACCCTTCAGGATGTGAAGAACCCTGCAAGGGGGCAGGGAAGTGCAGGCGATTGTAAACCCTCCTGCGGTTAGGCTTTGTAGTTATAGAGGCATAGTGAAAGGGAAGGAATGAGAAAGAACACCTGAGAGAGGTTGAGGCCTGATTCAAGGAACCCTCCAGGATGCTGGGAACCCTAGAAGGGGACCTGAAAGGCCAAGGATAGGTAGATGATGGAAGAAAAGGTGGCAAGCCTAGGCACCATAGGACCCCTTCAGGATGCTGAGAACCCTGCAAGGGGAGTGTGAAGACTAGGAAAAAGGGGGGAGAGAGTAGGGGAAAGAAGAAAGGTAAGAAAACTAGCACCTAGGAGGCGCTAGGGTCAGTAGAGGCGTAGAGTCAACAAAGACATTGGGTAAATTCTGAAGGAGGACGAAATCTAAGAAGCAAGACGAAGGAAATTAAGGTGGGGTCATAACAGGAACAGTTAAGTGCAAGATAGTTGGAGAGGGCAGTGTTGAAGGAATAGAGGGAGGAGGAGTGTCGGATTTGGGGAGGTAGAGAGTTCCATCTATTAGGGAAACGGTGAGAATACACAGACTAGCCAGAGTGGGTGGAACAGCGGGGGACAGTTAGTGTGCGAGTGTCAGTAGATCTGAGAGAGTGAGAAGGAGGAGGGGGTGTTATAAACGAAGGGGAGAGGTAGGAAGGAAGTTCACCCAGCCAGTATGTAGTGGTGAATTTAGCGCAGTGTGAGAGGTGTCTATTTGTAAGGGAAGGGGAAGGAAAGGGCTTGATAGATGTCAAAGTGGTGGCTGTAAGAGGGAGCATCAAGGGCAAAGTGGCAGAAGGAGTTGAAGAGAGTGTTCAATATGGTCAGGGAGGACTTAGGAGCAGCACCATAGACCATGTCACAGTAGTCAAAAATGGGGAGGATCATCTTCTGGACAAGCTCACGCCTAGCCGCAGGAGGGATGCAACTGCAGTTCCTGAACAAGGCACCGAGCTTGAGGCGCAATTTTTTCTGGATGGCGTCAATGTGTCCAGAGAAGATGAGGTATTGGTCTAACTAAACCCCAAGGTATCCGAAGGACAAGGTGTCCTCAAGTAAAGTCCTGTCAAGAGTGCAGAAAGTGGGCAGGGAAGGAAGCCTAGAGAGTCTCTACCTTGTGCCAAATGTCATGGAGACTGTCTTCATGGCATTGAGGAATAATTGATGGTTTGCAAACCAGAGCTGGACCGTGTTGAAGTTGTGCTGCAAGCTGGATGTAACCTCAGCTGGGCATGAGCCAGATGCATACAGGACAGTATAATTAGCGTACATGTGTATGGCAGAGGAGGGGGAGCAGACAGATGGCAGGACGTTAAGGAAGATGCAGAATAGAAGAGGACCAAGCATGGAGCCCTGAGGGTGCCAGTGCAGATTGAGAGGGGTGGCAAGATGGCATCTGCGATCTTAACTGATTGGATTCTACCAGTAAGGTAGGCCTTAAACCAGTTAGTGGCAGAAGGGGTTAGACCATCAGATGAAAGGGAACCAAGGAGAAGGGAGTGGGAAACAGTATCAAAAGCCTTGGCAAGATCGACAAATATGGCTGAGGTGATTTGGCCACTGTCTATCCTGGAGAGGATGGAGTCAGTGAGACGAAGTAAGGTGGTGGTAGAGCATTTTTTTCCTGAAACCAGATTGGAATGGGGTGAAGAAGGAGGTATCAGATAGAAAGGAGGTGAGTTGAGTGAGAACTAGATGTTCTTGTAGTTTGGCTAGGGTAGGGAGTAGCAAGATGGGGCAATAGTTGCCGGGGATGAGGGGTCTCCACCTTTAGGTAGGGGGAGAACCACTGCATGCTTCCATGTGGTAGGGACATCAGAGGTTGAGAAGGAAAGATTTAAGATTAAGGAGATGGGGTAGGCAATGGCCGGGGCTGAGAGCGAGGAGGTTAGAGTCAAGGTCATGTGGGGAAGATCCTTTTGAGGGGCTGATGGCGATGAGGGCATTTAGAGTATCGGTGGATGAGACTGGAGACAATGAAAAGGAGGGATGTGGGGAAATAGGAAGTGGAGCATTTTGGGGGGAGGATAGCGGGGCAGCTGTGACATTTGAGGGGTAATGGGAGGGATTTCAGCAGTTCAGTTGCACAGGAGGCATAACAGGAGTTAAATTCCGCAGCTACAGCACGGGAGTCTGCTACAAGATTGCCATTTACCTTTAGCACTGGGGAAGGAGGGTGGGACTGAGGGGTAAAGAGGGTATGAACCACCTTCCAAAGCTTGGGAGGGGAATTTAAGTTAGTGGGGAAAGCGTTTTTGGAGTAATTGGACTTGGCTAGCCTTGTTGCCCTGGTACAGGCATTTTGAAGCTTACGGTAGTCCATGAGGTCACTAGGAAGCTGGGTGGATTTGTAGTGTTTCCAGGCATGATCTCTGGCCCTAAGACAGGCTAAGAGTTCTGGAGTAATCCATGGTAGACAGTTACCCCTAACTCTGGTTTGTTTGAGGGGGCAAAGGCATTCCAATTTGCAAGGAATCTCTCTTTGAAGTAGGCTACAGCCTTATCAACTAAGAGGGAGAAGACTAAGGGAGACCAGTCAGACAGAGATTTGTGCAGGAGAGGTTCAAGGTCTAGGGATTTGAAGGAGTGAAGTTGCAAGGTTATATGCAGAGATTTTGGTCTATGGATTTTCCTGACAACGAATACTGGATTGTGGTCACTGAGAGCATCTGGGAGGATGCCAGAGCAAATTACTCTGTGGGGGTGGGTGGTAAGAGCCCAGTCGATCAGGGAGTGATTTTGTGTCTTATGGCTAGTTTGGGTGGGTTCCGAGATCAATTGCGAGAGGTTCAGGGCTCCAAGATCATTACATAGTTTGGATGTCTTGGAAGACATCCAGTTTAAGTTAAGGTCACCTAAGATGTATAGTTCACCAAAGCGAAAAGGGCTGTGATGGAGGTTATGGGGTCGAGAACAACAGAGGGCTGGACATTTGGGTGACAGTAAATGCTGGCTATAAAGATGGGAAGGGTGAAGAACAGAGTTAAATGAATAGCCAGTGCATCATGGGACGCTGGGCTAGTGGATGACTAAATAATAGAATACTGGAGGGAGGTAAGAACGTACATGGTGACGCCACCACCTCTACTTGCTCGTTCTTGCCTCAGGAGGGAGTAGCCAAGAATGGAGTCCGAGAGATCCAGAATCATGCTCATTAGCCAAGTTTCCATGATGATCAGTATATCAGGTTCTAGAGTGGCCACCAAGGTTTGTAGAAGGTCGATTGTTTTGCAACAAACTACGTATATTTAGATATGAACATATGAAATTTGCCAGCAGATAAAGGCCTAGAGGTCTATCAAGTCTGCTCGAATGTACAGCTAGCACCCCTAAGATGAAGAATCTTGAAACCCTTCAGGAGGACAGCAGGAGCAATAGAAGGAACTGCAGTAGATAATGGAGCATTCAGGGCATGAGACACAGACAGACCAGGGTTGGGGTGGATATCTCCACAAGACAGCAAGAGTAGACCTAAGATGAGGATGTGAAACTTGGGGCATTTAGAGTTAGATGTCGAGGAACCAGTGAAACTGGCAGGGTAGTGCGCATGAGAGTGGGGAGAAGGAGATGAAAAGCAGCAAAGAAGGGTGGGACAGTTAGTAATGAAACTTGAGGGCTAGAGGGAGAATGTGACCATAGTTCAAAGGGTGGGGAGGAAGTGATAGCAAGGATGTAATTAGGGGATTGGAGATAGAAGGGTGTAGAAGGCAAGTTATTCGGCATTTGTGAGTAGAGAGCAATCGGAGGGGTTAGGGAAATTACTAGAAGTAGAGAAAGGGGGAGAGAGGAGAGAAGGAGTTTCATGTTGCAGGGCATGATATGTGTAACAATGTTATCCCTCTGTACAGACAGCTGGTGAGACCCCATCTGGAGCACTGTGTGCAGTTCTGGAGACCCAATCTCCTCAAGGACATAGACAAGATGGAAGCTGTCCAGAGGAGGGCAACTAAAATAGTGCAGGATCTGCACCGGAAGACATAGGAAGAGAGATTAAAGGAGCTTAATATGTATAGCCTCGAGGAAAGGAGGGAGAGGGGGACATGACAGAAACTTTCAAGTACCTCAAGGGAATCAACAAAGACCAAGAGGGTAGCATCTTTCAAAAAAAGAGGTGTGCAAGAACAAGGGGGCACAAACTGAAGATGGGGAGGTGGCTCAGAGGTAATGTAAGGAAGTATTTTTTCACAGAGAGGGTTGTGGATGCACGGAACGGCCTTCCGGAGGAGGTTGTGGAGTCAAAAACAGTGGTTGAATTCAAGCATGCATGGGACAGTCATAAGGCAATTCTAGGGTGTGGGGGTAGAAAGAAGTAGGCTGCTGATTAACTAGGATCTGCAGCTTATCCATTACGTAGGGAAATGGGCAGACTGGGTGGGCCAAGCGGTCCTTATCTGCCGTCAAATTCTATGTTTCTATGATCTCTGTATAAGAGCAGCAATTCTGCAAGCGGAGGTAAGAAAAAAAGAAAAAAGATAGGAGGAGCGAGGTGAGGGGTGCTAGGTCTAATTGTCTTTATTTAACATTTGCTGAAACAGAGCAAAGGAAAGGTATCTACTGTATATGAACAATAGGCAGGGATCACTTTAGATAAAGATTGTGTCCCTCTAGTGGCAGTATAATATAACTTGCAAATGGGAAAATGGACACAAAAAAAGTAGTTACAGCTGAAAGCAGAGCTAGATAGAAGGAGAAGTCAGTCCAATCAGTCAGCAGAGACAAGGTTTAAGTGTCCAATGAAGGGCTGTCGTCTGCCAGAGTGCACTAATCAACTGAGCAGCTTAGGAGATGAGCACTCAGCTGAAGCAGTTACCTGGACAGAGTTCAGGGCAGGCGAGCAGAGGTGTGTCTGTGGCTGGCCTGTAGGATTGCTGAGCACCATAGCAGCGAAGCCCTCTCAGGGAAGTCCTGGAAGAGAGGGGGGGGTATGATAAGAGTCTTAGTTAAGACCAGCAAAGGACAAGGAGTGGCTAAATCAGGAGGCCAGCAGAGAGACAGAGAGTACAAAAGATAGCTAGGATACTTCAATAGAAGGGTGGAGAGATGGAGACAAAGGATGGCTAAAGCAGGTGATAAAAACGAGAGTCAGCAAGAAGAGGAGCGGAGAGGTCAAGGAGGGGGTCGTTTGCATTCCCAGCATTAAGACCAGGTTAAAAAACAAGTGACGGAGGGGCTGGGGGTGAGAGGAACCAAGGACAGAAGTAGCAAAATTGAGACCAGGTTGGAGAAGTGAAGCGGTGGGGGGTGGGGATGGGGCCGAGAAGAGTCAAGGACAGGAGTAGCAGCTAGGTATTTAGATGTGGTGCAAAGCACCAGAGACAGAAGATAGCAGCAAAGCAGGTAGATAAGGCCAGGATGAACTGAGATTTTCCTGGCAGACTTCAGTATGAACAGGCTGTAAACACTCTAACAATGATTACTAATTTAGTTCTAAACTACTTGGCAGACCATAGCTTTAAACAGGCTGTACTCACTCGAAAACAAAACTGTAAATTCGATCTATAACATTTGATAAAATTACTGACTGAGCTAAGAATTCAGGATATTAAATATTACATACTACAACAGTCGCTAACTGAACTACTGGGCTGAGAATGCAAATTCAGAAAAAAAAAAGACAGTAGTTATAGCTGAAAACAGAGTTAGATAGAAGAAGAGAAGTCTGTCCAATTAGTCAGCAGAGACAAGGTTTTAGTGTCCAATGAAGGGCCGTCTTCTGCCAGAACGCACCAATCAATTGTGCAACTCAGGATCCGAGCACCCAGCTGAAGCAGTTACCTGGAGGCAGAGATGGTGACTGTGTCCGGCTGGTAGGAACGCCGAAGCCACAGCTGTAGCAGTGATGCCCACTTAGGGCAGCCCTAGGCAAGGTTTGGGGCAGGAGGGCAGAGATGGTGACTGTGGCCGGCCGGGAGGAATGCTGGAGCCACAGCTGTAGCAGCGATGCCCACTCAGGGCAGTCCTGGACAGAGTTCGGGGCAGACAGGCAGAGATGGTGACTGTGGCCAGCCGGGAGGAATGCTGGAGCCACAGCTGTAGCAGTGATGCCCACTCAGGGCAGTCCTGGACAGAGTTCAGGGCAGGCAGGCAGGCAGAGATGGTGACTGTGGCCAGCCGGTAGGAATGCCAGAGCCATAGCTGTAGCAGCGATGCTCACTCAGGGCAGTCCTGGACAGAGTTCAGGGCAGACAGGCAGAGATGGTGACTGTGGTCAGCCGGTAGGAATGCTGGAGCCACAGCGGTAGCACTGATGCCTGCTCAGGACACTCCTGGAACAGACTCTCTTTTTTGTAGTGCTGCATAATGGCACCACAAATTTTAAGTTGTTTAATCAATTAACTGTCATGCTGTCCCCTCTCTTTCTCTTAGGTGGGGTACTTAATTGGGATTAAGTAAGTGGCACTTTCTCTTTTCACGTGATGCATGTGGTCAGGTCCAGCAGGCAGAATACAGAAAAACATAGAATTTGTCATGTCCACTTGTCCCTGTGCAATGCTTCCTCTGAAATATGCTTCCCTCCTGTATCCTGTTTATACCCCTATGGGACTTGAATGTCTATCATATCTCCTCCTCCAATGAATAGATATCAAGGTCCCAGAGTCTTTCCTCATACGGCTTCTGGTGCAGCTCATGTGCCATTTTCATCACCCTTTTCTGGACTGCCTCCATCCTGTCTATGTCCTTCCTGAGATGCGGTCTCCAGAACTGGACGCAGTACTCCAGGTGAGGCCTTACCAGTGAGCTGTACAGTGACATCACCACCTCTTTCTTTCTGCTGGTTATGCCCCTACCTATGCATCCCAGCATTCTGTTTGCCTTCTCCACTGCTTTTTTTCACACTGCTTGGTGGCTTTTAGGTGATCTGATATGATGATTCCAGCTCTCTCTCCTGCTTTGTGGTGGCCAGAACCCCCCAATCCTGTACTCATCTCTTGGATTCCTGTGACCTAGGTGCATTATTTTGCACTTCATAGCATTGAAACTCAACTGCCATACACCTGACTATTCTTCCAATAAGCTTAGATCCTTTCTCATTCTTTCCACCCCTTCCGGCATGTCAACTATGTTTCAGATCTTGGTGTCATCTGTGAACAGGCATACCCTTCCTTCCAGACACTCTGCAATTTCATTAATGAAGACATTGAACAGGACTGGTCCCAGCACCGATCCCTGTGGCACCCTGCTGGTCACCTTCCTCTCATGCCATTTACTACCACCATCTGAGTCCTGTCCCTTAGCCAGTTCTCAACCCATTTTACTACCATAGGACCCAATCCCTGGTTTCTCATTTTATTTAGCAATCCTCTATGTGGGACGCTGTTGAAGGCCTTGCTAAAATCCAGCTAGGCCACATCCACTGCCCCTTCCTGATCTACCACCTTGGTGACCCAGTCAAAGATCAGATTTGTCTGACAGGACCTTCCCGCTGAGAATCCACGCTGCCTTGAATCCTGTGCCCCACTAGTCTCCAGAAGCTTCACAGTCCTCTCCTTAAGTAGGGACTCCATTAGCTTCCCCACTACTGAGGTCAGGCTTACAGGTCTGTAATTGCCTCTCTCCTCCCTACTGCCACTCTTGTGGAGAGGGACCATCTCTGCCCTCCTGCAGTCTTCAGGCACCTCCCCTGTTTCTAGAGATGAGCTAAAAAGGTTAGTCAGTGGACCTGTCAGTATGTCCCTGAGTTCCTTTAATACTCTGGAGTGAATCCCATCTGACCCCACTGCCTTGCCTGTATTTATCCTCCACCCCCGAGGTTCCTTTGGGACTCTTTCCACAGTGAATGGACTGGTGTCAACCTCCCTCCCTGACTACCCCTGCTAATGAGTTTTGGTCCCTCACCCTTCCCTTCCCTAGTAAACACTGAGCAAAAGTATTCACTCTGTATCTCAGCCTTTTCTAGGTCATCTTCCACCCACCCTCCTCCTTTCTTCTTCAGCCTAACAATATCATTTCTGGTCTTTTTTGTCACGCTAATGAATCTGAAGAAGGTCTTGTCTCCTTTCTTAAGAGCCTATGATATACCTTCTTCTGTCTGTGCTTTAGCCCTTCTGACTGCTCTCACAGATTCTTTCTGTTTCTCCAGATACTTCTCACTGTCCTCATCCTTTTGAGTCTCCTTTTTTCTTTTTGTTGCAGCTGTTAATGTCGTGCCGACAGCTTCTTAAAGTGCATGCGCATATGGGCGACTCAGGCAGGTGTGAGGCATTGCGAGAGGGGCCACTATATTCACCCTCTTGGTTTAACGCTACTATATGTGGGGGGTCCAAGATATTGAATTTAATCTGTGCTGTATTAAAATGGCACCATGTAGTAGCTCAGACAATAACTTCACACTGTGCTACATACAATAAGAAGTGGGATTCTGGAGGAAGAGGGAGCCGTTTCCCATAAAGGCTCTCTGGTTGCAGGCAAATGCTACCTTACATTCCTAGCAACCCTTTTTTCTGCCTAATTTGTACTGGATCTGATGCCCAAGTGCTGACTGCTTGGTGCTACCTGTCATGACCAGTGCTCGTTTTAACCTGTCCATCCTTCTGCATGGGACTGAAATGGAAAACATGGTTCTTACTGATGGTACAGTGACTAAGATGTGCTAAATTACTAGTTGCAGTATCTATGAGAGGGATTAAAGCCGGCTCTTGTTTGTTTTCTGTGTACCTCACGTGTGGATTTCACTAACTAGTCACCAGCAACATCATAACACACACCCCACAGTCCTCCTCCTCCTTTTTTGCTCATTTTCCCAACATTGCTGTGAAGGCTATACTGTCATGAGGACCAATTTGATCCAAGGGCTCCAGTGACCATTATCTGCTGTTCAAGCTATGGCCCATATATGACCTGGGGGAAGGGGTGGCCCTGGTATAAGTGAGGGGGCCACTGGAGTTTGCAAGCAACAACTTTAAGGAATCGCATTCCTTTCCCATAGCACAGAAACATAGAATTTGTCAGCAGAAAAGGACCGGTAGGCAGATCCATTCTGCCCTGTTATTCCCTGCCTATTCAGACACTTTGGACCCTTTTTGGTCACTGGCATTCTTCCCATCTCCTTTTCCTCTACTTATTATACCCATTGCCTATCCCATACATGCTTAAAGCTCCCTAATGTTATCAGCCCCTCCCCACACCTCTTCTGGCAGGCTGTTCCTGGCATCCACCACCCTTTCTGTAAAGAAGTATTTCCTCACATCCCTCTTAAACTTCACCCCCTCTAGCTTAATTGCATGCCCTTGTGTTCTGGTGCTTTTCCTCACCTGAAAGAGACACTCCACCTGCACCTTGTTCACCCATGGGAGGTACTTATAAGTCTCAATCATGTCCCCTTTGACTCTCCTCTCCTCCAGGGAGTACATGTTGAGATCCCGCAGCCTCTCCCCAGAAGAAGGGTGACGTGTACTGTGGGCTGGTTTTATACAAGCTGTCAGAGAGACTGTGACTACTTGGCACCGTGATAGTGCACTGCAGATATTCTGACAAAGTAGAGCTTTACCATCTGCACAGATCTCAATTCTATTTTTAGCATTAAGGGTTTACAGTTGCAAGTTACACAATATGAGTTACAGTACACAGAGTGTCTGGTTGACACATTTTTGCTATCGTTCAACAGTGGTGTGTATGTGTGTGTCCAGTACTCCATTTACATCTACCGCTCTGGGGGTCTGGGGGAGTGAGCGGGGATGAGTGATGATGGTATACAGTTTGGACCTTTGCGGTGATGACTACCTTAACTGATTTAAATATCGTTACTTATAATGTTAATAAGGGGTTGGGCAGCCCTATAAAGAGAAGCAGGGTTCTACAAGAACTGAATCAGCAGCATAGTTCTATGGCATTGCCGCATGAGACACAATATACACATTTACTCCTTATAGTTATAAGATTACAGCGGGTGAATATATAAACACTCGGAATGTCTGCACTACTGAAGAATGAACTACTGTCCCACTTTATTTGCACTTGAATTTTCAGATTCCGTCCACCGAGCACAGGCCCAAAAGTCACAAAGGAGGTAAATCAAGGGGGAGTGGTGGACAGCACCTACCTTGATTTCAGCAAGGCCTTTGGCACCGACCCACATAAAAACTTAGTAAACAATATGGGTAGTCTGGCAATGGGCCACAACGTGGTAAACTGGGTCAGGAACTGGTTAATTGACAGGAGGCAGAGGGTGGTGGTAAATGTTGTTCAATCCAGGGAGCAGGGGGTGACTAGTGGGGTACTGCAGAGATCAGTTCTTGGGCTGGTCCTACTTAATATCTTCATCAGTGACATAGCAGAAGGACTGGAAGAAAAGGTCTGCTTGTTTATGGATGACACGAAGATCTGCAACAGGGTGGATACTCCGGAGGGGGTGGAGAAAATGAGGAGAGACCTGGGGAAGCTTGAGGGATGATCCAAGGTATGGCAGCTGAGGTTTAATGCAAAACAGTACAAAGTAATGCACCTTGGATGAAGGAACCCTGGAGAGAGCTACAGGGTGGGAGTGGAGCTGCTGACAATCACAAAAGGAAAAAAGGGATCTGGGGGTTGTCATTTCAGATAACCTGTAGGTGTCTAACCAGAGTACAGAGGCTACAGGGAGGGCCAGTGGCATGCTGGGGTACATAGGCAGAGGTGTCCCTAGCAGAAGGAGGGAGGTGGTGATGCCACTGCATAAAACATTGGTGAGGCCTCACCTGGAGTACTGTGTGCAATTCTGGAGGCCACATCTTCGTAAGGACATTGACAGAATGGAGGTGGGCCAGAGAAGGACAAACAAGATGGTACAGGGCTTGCACCAAAAATCATATGAGGAGAGACGAAGGGAGCTCAACATGTACTTGCTGAAGGAGAGGAGGAATCAGGGTGATATGATAGAAACATTCAAGTACCTTAAAGGAATAAACAAGGTGTGGGGGGGCAACATCTTTCAATACAGAAGTACAGGAATGAGGGTGCATGATATGAAATTGAAAGGTGGAAGGGTGAGGGGTAATGTGAGGAAGTTTTTCTTCATGGAAAGAGTGGTGAACGCAATGGAATGGTCTGCCACAGGAGTGGTGGAAGTGAGCATAGTGGATGGTTTTAAACATGCGTGGGACAGACATAATGGAACCCTAGAAGTGGGAAGGAGAGGGAGAGGAGAAAGTCATTAATCAAGTAGGGTCAGAGGCCACAAGCAAGGGTAGGGTTTATGGGCAGACTGGATGGGCCTAGCGGTTCTTATCTGCTGTCAATTTCTATCTTTTTATGTTTCAAATGAGAGATCCTCATTTGGAGCACTCACTGCTTACTGATGAAATTAGCCCCACGAAAAGCAATTCAACCAAGCAAGAAATGTTTAGTTCTTTGTCACCTGAAGGAGCCATGAAATCCCAAGGCTTTTTACCAAGCCCTGTGGACAAACTGCTAATCCCACAGGCAATTCCTGAAGAAATTAATCAGGAAGTATTATGTTATACTACAGATACCTCAATTTACAATAAGAGCCCCACCTCACTGTCTAAAGACGTGGACAATTAGGCCATAAACACTTAGTCAATCACTGATAATGGAATGCCTATATATGTTTAAAAGGGAAATACATACATTGAAAGAAGAGTTAATGCATAATCAAGGTAAAATTAAATCTCTTAAACAACAGCTAGATACATACAAAAAAGGAGAGCCAGTAAACCAGGGCTGCTACTGCATTATTAAATCAGGGAAAAGTAAACCAGGGCTGTGACTGCATTTATTGAATCAAACCAGGGCTGTGACTGCATTATTAAATCAGGGAAAAGTAAACCAGGGCTGTGACTGCATTATTAAATCAGGGAAAAGTAAAGACAAAGGGTGGGGATATTCAGAAGGGTTACGCATGGCGCAACACAGTTGCGCCATGCACAAACCACTGATGCGCCCCGGCGCGATATTCAAAATGGGAATCTGCCTGGCACAAATCCCAATGCGCCAGAGCACATCAGTAATGTATGCGGCGCAAGTAGGGGGGCGTTCTCATGCATGTTCCGCACATCCCGATATTCAGCCCGGGATTTGCTGAGCCCATGCAGGTGCAACCCCTACCTGCGCTGCACACAGTTGATCCAAAAAAAAAAGGAGCAACAGCTGGCCACCTACAGGTGAGCTGCCATATTGCAGGGCGTAACACAGCAGCTGCCACCTGTGGGTGGCCACCCGAGTTCCAGTGGCACCTTCATGGTGGCACTCCCCATGCCCGATCGAGGGCATTAGTATTGTAATAATGGTCCTATATCCCTGGTGGTCCAGTGGACCACTAGCAGCCTGATCGCAGGCATATATAATTAAATAATAGACCTATATCCCTGGTGGTCCAGTGGACTGCTCGCAGCCCGATCACTGGCGTCAGTAATAAATTATGACAAACCAATCTATCCCTGGTGGTCCAGTGGTACCGCCCTTCCCACTGAGCCCCACCGCCCCGCTCCCCCCGGTCAGCGGTGGTCGGTAGTTCCCCACCCGCTTGCCGCCCGCTGCCCGCCGACTCACTTCGTACAGTAGGGCTGTATGCCCATTGGTCCACAGCGTGAGCCAATGGGCGAGCAGCCTGTACTGTACTACACAGTCCAGAAATGTGAATGGATTACTTTATTACACATGCCCGTGATCGGGCTGCGAGCGGTCCACTGGACCACCAGGGATATAGGACTATTATTTTATTACTGACGCCCACGATTCGGCTGTGAGCGGTCCACTGGACCACCAGGGATATAGGACTATTATTTTATTACTGACGCCCACGATCGGGCTGCGAGCGGTCCACTGGACCACCAGGGATATAGGACTATTATTTATTACATATGCCCACGATCAGGCTGCGAGCGGTCCACTGGACCACCAGGGATATGGGACATTTACAATTCATACATATGCCCGCAATCAAGCGTCGGAGCATGTTGCTGCTTGTACAGGGGGCGTCGGTTCCCGAAGGCTGCAGCCTGGTAGGGCGCCAGGTGCAAGTCGCCGAGGACTGGTGCACCTGCATGCAAATGGGGCCATAATAACACGCAAATGACCCCATTTGCACCTTGCATGCATTATGGCCCCACTTGCATGTGCACTTTTGAATATCACGGTTGTTGCGCCAAGTGCAACGGCACTTGTACTAGTGCACCCCCCGGCTCCACTCTGGCCACTTGCGCTGGCACAGTGCCACTGCGCCATGTGCAATGCAGGTGGCCAAGGAGCGATATTCAATGATCCTGTGCCATGACGCAGCTCCGCTGAATATCACCCTGTCAACGCCCATGCGCATCCAAGTTGCACTGCACCCAGGCTTGCACCACAGCCTGGCACAGTCTGAATATCCCGCCCATAATCTACAAACAAAGCAAAGGAACCAAAACATCTGCCCAGCCAACAGACACACAGAACTAATTTTACGAACAGTAAATAAGGGCAAAAAGTTAGTGGGACTCTACATGCTAATATGGATAAGAATAAAATACCCCTTACAGTGCTCAGAGCGCCGGCATTACGGTACAGTGCAAACAGGGTGCCAAATGCGGTATTCGCCACTCCCTCCCGAGGTCGGCCCCCCCCAGAGTAGGAATATTCAAGTAGGAGGGTGTAGGGGGCACAGCCCCCCCAGGCAAAAAGTGATCAGTGACATTGCCGACTGGCGACCTAATTACCCGGCGAGCATGTAAATATTGTTTCTTTCACAAGTAGTAGTAATAGCTGTGTAAGTACATCCCAGGACACAATTACATTAACCATTTCTTTGTGTAAATCAGTAAAGAAACAGAAAGCTTTCAAACAAGCTGCCACAAAAATGTGGAATGCACTTCCAGATAACTGACACAGAAAACTGAAATGGTTTTAACTTTGTCATCATTGAAAAACGTACTCAGAGAAGATGCACAGCGTACATGTGTTACTGTGTATGATGTATGTAGTGATGCAGAATAATGTACTCTTGATTATTTGTATAAGTTAAATATCCCTGCTGCATTGTCAAGACTGTATTCTGCAATTTTTAGATGTACGGTATATTGTCTTTCAAATAACATGAAGTCTTGCTGTATTCTGACTAACTGCAGTTAGCCACAGCATTTCAATTGCCCTGGAGATGAGAGGGTTAAACTCTATGCAAAGGCATAGAACGTTCATCTCAAGCTCGGTTTTCCAACCTCTGTCCCAGGTATTCTGAAGTGTAACCGTCAGATTCTTTATTCTGCCTAACTGAGAAGTCACTCCGGAGATCCTCTCCTACACTTCGGTTCAGTCGCAGTAAATTGATCGGTTCTATTCAACCGTTTCTTTATTTTTGTGGTTTTCGCATCTCTGTCTCGGTACAGTAAGTGTGTAGTAGGTAGAGTGTTATAAGAAATTTGTTTTGTTTTCGGTTCCCTACCGGTCGGTCCGGTCAGGAACCAAAGTACTTCTGTTAAAAAAAAAAAAAAGATTTTGTGTGCAGTTCCAGTATCTATCAGTTCCTGAAAAAACGACAAGTTTCTGGGTTTTTTTCAACTGACCCATGACACAGTCGGAACCGATAGGTTTGGTAATCACCTGACTTGAATGCTGGTAAGGGTGACTGGTTATTTAGAGGCATGTCTGAGAAACCCAAAAAGAAAACCGGGCCCATGGGGTTTCAGCACTGCACTGTGTGGGAAGGCCTTTGCCAAGGCTGATCCCCACCTCACCTGTGTTTATTGTCTGGGGTTTGACCACCTCAAGAAAGACTGCCAAATTTGTAAAAACTTCCCTAAAGCCACTGCTGAAAAATGTTTATGTAGGCAAAAGGAGAGGGAGGCCGAGAAGTCCGCTGACCCAGATGGCCAGCCTGGTTTGGTTTCGGCCAAACCCTGGGGGGGGGTGCCTACTGACCTGGGCGATACCCCCTCGGGCAAAAGGAGAGCTGATTCTGCGGAATCAGTTCCTACAAGGAAAAAATGTAAATCGGCCAGTTCAGATCCCGGTCCTCATGTTCCAACACCACCGAATTTGGGGCTGCCTAGCTGACTATATTGAAGTCAGTTGAAGCTGTTCCGACTAAACCGGCAATTGCCTCAAGGACAGTCGGTCAGTCGGACTTACAAGCTTCTGATTATGACCCTGAAGCTTTTTATGAGGGTGAATGGGATGGAGATGAAGACGATGATGAAGAATATGAAGACCTGGATGAGCCTATCGAACGGACATCTCCCCAGACAGGCCTTCCAATGTGTCTCTTCCCAGGCTTTCTGAGTCCCCCTTCCACTACCTGTTTTACAGGAAGGTGGCTGACACTCTTCAGCTTCCTATGGAAGAAGCTAAACAGGATCAGGAGGAGCCTGACTATGTTGAGATGATGGACGTCCCAGAGTCCAAAGGGTGTCTATCCCTCTCCACAAGTCCCTGGGGAAAAAGACCCAAAAGATCTTACAAATGCCAACATCCATACCCCCTGTGGATAAGAAGATAAACAGGAGGTATGCTTTGTCAGGTCCTGGGATGGAATTCCTTATTACTCACTGCAGCCATGTTGGGGTAGTGCAAGCTGCAGCTTGTGATAAGGCTAATATTCCTCTAGCATCTCAACCCCCCAGATAAGGATTCCAGGAAAGTGGATGCCATGGCTAAGAAGCAGTACCTGGCATCCTCTTAGGGACTCAGACAATCCAACTACATGGCATATACGGCCAGATACCAGAAGTCTAGGTGGGATACGATTCTGGCACTGGCTAAGAATGCCCTTCCCCAGCTAGCCAGTGAGCTGGAGCAGGTGGCTGCAGATGGCATTGAAGCTTCTAAGGTACAATTCCATGCTGCTGTAGACTCGAATGATGTTCATTCTCGAGTTATGGCTACATCTGTTTACATGAAGAGATTTGCCTGGCTCAGGTGTACCAGCTTGTCTCAGGATACCCAGACCAAGGCCATGGATTTTCCTGTCACTGGTAACTCTCTGTTTGGGGAACAAACAAAGGCTTACAAGAAAAAGATGGACGAGTACAGGACCACATATAGGAGTGCTGCAGCCAAACAGGAACAGTCCACTCCTCAAAGGCAGCAATCTAGGTCTGGCAGGGGCAGGCCCTATCAAAGGCCTTTTTACCAGGCCTAGGCTTCCTTTTCTTTCCAGCAGAGGGCGTTCTTCAGGAGAAGAGGCAGAAGGGGGATGACAAGGGCTGCATCCTCCTCTCAGTCTAAGCCCCCTGCCAAGCAGACACCCTGATGGGTCAGCCAGGGTCGCCTCCCCAATCCCTGTAGGGGGCAGACTGGCTCACTTCTTCCAGGCCTGGAAGTCTATCACTTCAGACAGGTGGGTTCTGGAAGTGGTGAGCCAGGGTCTTGCTCTCAGCTTCACCAGGTTCCCAAGGCTGAGAGCAAAGGTTTTTCCCCCCTTCCTCTCCAGAGGAAACACAGACCTTGGAGACAGAGGTCTCATCTCTACTGCTCCTGCAAGCAGTGGAAAAGGTCCCTCTCGTTCACGGGGGGAAATGATAGTACTTCACGTACTTCCTTACCCTAAAAAAGACAAGGGAGTGGCGACCCATCCTAGATCCACGACACCTAAACAAACACATCGTAAAGCCAAAGTTCAAGACGGTGACTCTGGGAATAATTTTTCCCTCTCTGAGACCAGGAGACTGGCTAGCCTCCCTGGATCTCAAGGATGCCTATTTTCACATACCTATCAGGCAATCCCACAGAAAGTACCTCAGATTCGAACTGCCCTCAGGCCATTATCAGTTCAGAGCAATGCCTTTCAGTTTAACATCTGTTCCAAGGGGTATTTACCAAGTGTCTGGCAGTAGTGGTAGCCTTCCTCAGAAAACAAGGCATCTTACTGTTCCCTTACCTGGACGACTGTCTCATAGTAGGCCAGTCTCCAGACCAAGTCAGGTCAGCTCTAAGGGCCACTCAAAACCTTCTGGACTCACTAGGATTCATCCTGAATCTGGAAAAGTCTGTCCTGGAGCCTACCCAGCTTCTCACATTTACAGGAGTGGAGCTGGACACTGTTCAGGCCAAGGCCTTTCTTCCTTCCCCAAGGGTCCAATCTCATATCAATCTGGCTTCCTCTTTTCGTCCACTTGTGTCTCGGCCAGCCAGTCATTTTTTGCAGCTGCTACGCCATATGGCAGCATGCACTGCAGTGGTGCAGGGAGCAAGGTTCCAGATGAGAGATATTCAATTTCACCTGAAAGCCTTTTGGTCTCAGAGAAAAGATTCCCTCTCCAAGTTGGTTCCGGTGTCTCTGACTCTGGTTCAAGACCTCCAGTGGTGGCTGGAAAAGGACAATTTGAGGCAAGGGGTTCCCTTCCTCACTCAGGTGCCCACAGTGATTCTCACTACAGACACTTCCCTACTAGGGTGGGGAGCCCATCTGGATCAGCACACGGCTCAGGGGACTTGGTCTCCTCAGGAGTCCCTTCTGCACATAAACCTGCTCAAACTCAGGGCTGTCTTTCTGGCAGTCCAGACATTTTAAAACATGATCCAGGGGAAAGTGGTGCAGATCAGGACAGACACCACCACAACCATGTGGTACATCAACAAGCAGGGGGGCACTTGGTCTTCAGCCTTGTGCATCGAGGCCATGAAAATATGGTCTCTAGTTTACTTCCTGCAAGCTTCCCTGATTGCTGTGCATCTCCCAGGGAAAGACAACGTACTTGCAGATGCTCTCAGCAGGATCTCTCAAGGTCATCACGAATGGTCTCTAAATCCTCTCATTCTCCAAATCATTTTCAAGAGATGGGGCACTCCAGAGATAGATCTCTTTGCAGCCCCGGACAACCATCAGCTCCCTCTGTTCTGCTGCAGACCTCCCCTCCTGTGGTCGGTCCCTCTGGATGCCCTCCTGTTGGATTGGACCAACAAGTTTCTCTATGCTTTTCCTCCGTTTCCTCTGATATTCAGTGTGTTGGTCAAGATCAGATCCCAACCTTGCACAGTGATTCTGGTAGCTCTGGACTGGGCCAGACAATATTGGTATCCTCTACTGTTGTCACTGTCAGCGACAATACCTCTGTGCCTTCTCAGGCAGTTCAATCTCCTCACCTCGTCTCAGGGGAGGATCCTGTACCCCAATCTTTACTCTCTCTCAGGCTCAAGGCCTGGCTCTTGAAGAGCTAGAGTATGTAGGTCTGAATCTTTCACAGTCAACTCTAGATATCCTCAAGGCTAGCAGAAAGCCTTCCACTAGAAAAACTTACAGTTTCAAATGGAAGAGGTTTGGGTTTTGGTGCAGTCAGAAGCACATCCAGCTGGACTCAGCTAATATTGCCATTGCCCTGGATTATCTGGTGCATCTTAATAGCTTGGGCCTTCGGCCTGCCACCCTCAAGGTGCATTTGGCAGCTATTTCTGCTTTCATTTCAGCAATGAAAGTTTCTTCCTTAGCCTTCCATCCAGTCTTCAAAAGATTTTTCAAAGGGCTGATTCATATCAACCCTCCTTTCAGGAATCCCACTCCTCTGTGGGATCTGAATATTTGTATTGCACAGCTGATGCAGCCTCCCTTTGAGCCTCTCTGTTCAGCTGAACTTAAGTACCTGACTTGAAAAACGGTATTCCTGGTGGCTATCACCTCTGCCAGAAGAATCAGTTAATTACAGGCCTTATCAGTGGAACCTGACTTCATTTCATTTCACAGGGATAAGGTGGTCCTTCGCACAAATAGGAAGATCCTTCCCAAGGTGGTATCAGATTTTCATCTGAACCAGTCCATGACATTGCCTGTATTCTTTGCTGACCACTCCTCCTCTGGAGAGAGGAGGTTGCACAGTCTTGATGTTAAAAGGGTTCTGAGTTACTATATAGAATCCACTAAACCCCACAGAAACCATTGTTCTCAGCTGTTCCTTACTTATGGAGAGGTGGGTAAAGGAAAACCTGCTACTAAGAGAACTATTGCTAGATGGAGTGTCTCTTGCATACAGTTCTGCTATTCAGAATTGAGGAAGGAGCCTCCGTCAGGCCTGAGGGCTCACTCCATCAGAGGTATAGCTGCTTCGGTTGCAGCTGCCAAGGATATACCTTAGTGGAAATCTGTAAAGCAGCCACCTGGAAGACTATTCACACATTTACCAAGCATTATTCCCTTGACATCCAGTCAAGAAGCGATGCTAGGTTTGGCACAGCAGTACTGCAGAGTCTGTTCCCAAAATAGGTTCTGTAGTTCCCTCCTCCTTGGGGGTACTGCTTGGTAGTCTGCAATTACTCAGAATACAGCAAGACTTCATGTTGTTTGAAGAAAAAATTACTCACCTTAGTAATGTTGTTTCTTCTAATGGAGTCTTGCTGTATTCTGACCTCCTTCCCTGCCGCCCCTCCTGAAACCTAGTTGTTTTGGGATGTGGGTGGGCAGGTGTACTGCTACACCCCAGGGGTGCTCTGGTTGTTTTTCTTTGTTATTTTTCTGATTGTAATTTGTCTACCTACTTGAATCATTTTTTGGGGTCTTGACTTGAGTCTCCATATCTTAATTCTTTAATTATATGGCCTTTTGGCAAAAAATTCCAAAACAATTTCTGGATTGTTAGCCAGTTAGTTTAGGGCTCGTAAGAATTTGATGGTTACACTTCAGAGTACCTGGGACAGAGGTTTGAAAACCGAGCTCGAGACGAACATTCTACGCCTTTGCATAAAGTTTAACCGTCTCATTTCTGGGGCAGTTGAAGTGCTGGGGTTAACTGCAATTAGAATACAACAAGACTCCATTAGAAGAAACAACATTATTAAGGTGAGTATTTTTTTCTTTTGGTATATGTACTCATTACTGATTGTAAATATTATGTGATTATATTTTTATTTTTGTATGATCGAAAACTAATTTGTATCATAGCCTGTGTGTCTTTTAGATCTGGGTTGAGCCTGTAAAAGGGGCCTTGTGGCACAGTGCTGTTTACCTGCTGAACAAACTTAAAGTACAGAAAAGGATGATATACACGAGTCCCCTCTAGCCTGGAACCATTTGGATTTCCACATCTCATCCAAAAGCAGTACTCCCGCCTCAAACACTGGGACAAAAATTACTGCTAGTGCAAAGCTAGCAACAAAAGACAATTGGAACTTTCTGGGTAAGGAATGGTATATTTAATCGACAACAATTTATGAGAAAGAATATGAAAACCAAAAGAGCAAATGAGATATTTAGTGGAGAATGAACTAGGGACTAACTTAAACTAAAGTTTCCATTAATGCTTCCATTATGATACCTTCTGGGCTAAAAATGACGATGGTAACACAAAACTTTCAGACTTTCAATATGTCCATTATCAGTCACGGTAAAAAAAAATCATCTGCGAAAACTGGAACTAAATACTGATATTCCAAAGCAACTCCAGAATTTATTATGGCATGAATGGTCCAAAACGCCAAATCATGTTACCACATAACATAGGGAGACACTTGCTAGGGAAACATTTGGATAGTATCATAGAATTATAGAAATCCAATGGCAGAAAAGACCCCAACGGCCCATTGAGTATGCCCCTTCCTCCCCCTACTCATCTCCTTTACCACAGGCCCTGCCCTTCCCCCCCACTTACCAACCCCATGTCTGTCCCATGCCCTCTTGAATCCCTCCACCATTTCAGCCCCCACCACCTCCTTTGGTAGTTGGTTCCAGGCCTCCACTACCCTCTCCATGAAAAATCACCCCCTCAGAATGCCTCTATATCTTCCGCCCTCGAATCTAAGGCCCTGTCCACACTACACCACTTACAGTCTGTAATGGTTCCAAACCGTTACAGACCGGAACCGTTACAGTGTGTCCACACTGCCAGCAAACAGCTTCGATAATGGTTTGGAACCATTACAGCCTGTCCACATTGGTGGGTGCCCTGTAACGTTACAGCTGCACCCTATCCCACAATGCAGTTCATGCTGCACTGGGGGACTCTGAGCTACGCTCATCGCCCACACTATGGCTGGTAACGTTACAGGGCACAATTGTTTGTCATCGTTGTTCAAACCACCTATAAGTGGTTTCAACAACCGTGTTACAAAATGCCTTCTGTAACGTTACAGATGTAAACGCAAACCGTTGCTGTAACTGTTGAAGCCCTCTGTAACATTACAGAGGCATAGTGTGGACAGGGCCTTAGACTATGCCCTCTAGTTTTAGCCCCCTCCTTCCTTTTAAATAAGCTCCCCTCCTTCACCTTATTAATCTCCTTCACGTACTTAAAAGTTTGAATCATGTTCCCCCCTCTCCCTTCTGGTCTCCAATGGGTACAGATCCAATTCCCTACACCTCTGCTCGTATGGCTTCCCCTGCATACCATGCACCATCTTGGTTGTCCTTCTTTGAACCCTCTCTATCCCATCTATGTCATTGCATGGGTGTGGTCTCCAGAACTGGACCCCCTACTCCAGATGCAGCCTGACTATGACTTTGTAAAGAGGCATCAACACCTCCCTCCTTCTGCTACAAACCTGTTGTCCTGAGTTTATATGAGTTATCCCAGAAACCTCATGAATCAAGAGTTTTCTTATATAGTGAAATCCTTTTCATCCTTTAAGATTTACTAGGGCCACAGTGTAATGAGGATGATATACTAAGGGCTCAGGGTATAAACAGACTATTGGTAGGGAGATATATTATGTGGCTACAAGCTTATTGCCAAGCAAATGTTACTGCATGCAGAATATCTTAATAACTCAGACGTAAATATTGCTGGTGCACCAAGCTGTTTACAACATATACCTAATACCCCCAATTATGTGGAGCAAAGACATCCCTCTCTGACACTGGAAAATAGATTTGCAGTACTGCAGTCCTGTACTGCTCATTGACTAGCTGAAAACATTGGACCACCTGACATTAAAATAATCAATGAGAAAGCTAACAGTGAGAGTAAACATTTATCCTGGAATGTGACAGGAGTTCTGAACAAGTTACAAAATTTGAAATGGCTTAATTTTGTTACTAGCTTCGACATTATATGCTTACAGGAAAAATGGATCACATACAATGAACAATTTGCACTTAATGGTTTTCAAATCATAGACCAGCCAGCAGTGAAGAGGAGAAAATTGTGTAGACCAATGGGGGTTTACTGACTGCCATAACAGTGGATCCTCAACTTAAGAGAATGAGAACAGTTCTTCAAAATATTAACATGATAACTGCACTTATGAAAATTGGAAAACAGGCTTGCTTATTATGTAATATATACAGTCCCCCCACCCTAATACTAGAAATTCTTGTACTAGGTATAAATTACTAGAAACCCCACTGCTCAATTTGGATATAGAGCTAGCCCTGAAATTATAATAATGAGGGGATCTGAATGTTCAGACAGGCTCTTTGACCAATACAGTAGTTACTGATGTTATCCCTTTAAGTAATTTACACAAACGCAGAACCCTGGATAAAACTGTTAATTGTTATGGAAATAAATGAAACTTGTCTACAATCATTTAATGATACATTACAACAGTATAATCAATTTAAATAGTACCATGCCTATAAAAAAAAAAAAGTAGAAATATGCCTTCCCTCATACTATCAGACTTTTAAGCCAAAAGCTGTATTGGGCTGGTTCCAAAAAGATGCAAGAATGCAAAATGAAGCCATAAGAGATTAGCGGGTGCAGTATAGAACAATCCCTCCTAAAGTAATTTATTAATGTTAAACAAGGCTATAAAGGAATATAAATGTCAACCATCTAGTAAAACGTTGTTCTAGCAACATCAATTGTGGGAAAAGCATATTGGATGCTGAAAAATCCACATACTACAGAACATTCTGGAGACCTGTGGCACATGGCACAAACAACTAGTACAGCAATACTGATGTCCATATATACCTGAACATTTGGAGTCAAGACTTTAACCCTTGCTGTGCCACAGAATTATATATCGGTTCAGAATTCCTTACATTCTAATTCTGTCGGTAAACTAAAGGTTAAGAATCTTTTTTTAATGATCAGGAAGATACCAATAAGTTGGTTCCTCAGAATGGGAGAAGGGATCTAGTTCTCACTGAAACAGAAATTAATACAGCCATTAAGATCTCTGGAAACAACAAGGACCCGAGACCTGACGAGGTGCCTCTGGATTTGTTTAAAACAAAGTCGCCTTCCTAGGTCCTATACTAATGTCATCTTTAATAACTACTTTAATGAGAACTCCTTTCAGTCTACATGAAAAAGTGCCACTGTACTGCCCATTTTAAAAAAAAAAAAGGCAAGGTATCAGACCCACAATGTACAGACTCATAAGCCTGCTGGACTTGGCCTCCAAAATGGTTAGTAGAGAAGTGTGTACCAGATTGGTCAGTCATTTGGATCACTATAATATAATCTCAGAATTTCCAGCTAGGTTTAAGTAAATTTAGTCTGCAGCAATGTTAGATTTTCTACCATATACTACAAACGTATATAGTCATCACGTCACAGTCTACCTGGTCTTTATAGATTTAGCCAGGGATTTCAATTCCCTAAATTGAAATATTCTGGGGAAGAAATTGGTGGAACTACACTTAGATGCTGCTCTGTTGTGTATTATCACTGAGCTCTATAAGGACAACTAGTGTTAAGATTAGATTTGATCAAACGGATAACCTGACAAAGTTATGATTGATTCTGGTTCTAAACAGTGATGTGTTATAGGCCCAATACTGTTCCAACATTTATATAAATGATGTAACACACTCACTAGACAATAGGGACTCTGGGTATCCCAGGATGGGGCACAGTCATGCCTTGTCCTGGCTTACACAGATGACCAAGTACTGATGTCTCTAAGTCAAAGAGTTCTACAAAAACAACTAGACCTATTAGCCGAAATAGGGAATGTTGAACGTGATTTGGTCATTTGGTAAAAGTAAAATGATGGTGGTTAAAAGAACTACTTACAATAGCAAAGGCAGATGGTGCATTAAAGGCACCAAGCTAAAAATAGTTAAGAGTTTGCATACCTTGGCCTTACATTTAATAATCATTTAAGCTGGAAAAATCAGACTCTAAGGGTACAAAAATGCTCAACAGACAACTGGTGGTTACTTCATTTTAACAGAAAATATTGGATCAAGGTGGCAACCAGGGTCAGCATTGCCAACTCCATGGCCCAAGTACCACAGTGTATGGCATGGGGACCTGGGCATATGCTGGCTGTGACTAATATTTTAGAGAAGCCACAGGATTCTTTTTAGACAAAGCTACTTAAAGTCAGATGTCCGTGAAGTAACAGGCCATATGGCGGCAGTAACATTTTTGACTGACACTACAGGGCACGTACAGTTTGGCACCCTGCTACTTGAGAAGGTTGAAATTTATGCAGAAAAAAGTTGTATATGCCATGGATAGTCTTTATGAAAAGCATGGGTTACCTTTCGGACATTTTTTTTTCCAACTGGAATATCAAAAGATTACAGCCCAATTCTTAAGACCAGACTTGAAGACAACAGAGATAAACAAACTCTGCTAGGGAAATTAAATGAAAATGGATTCACCACTTACTAGCTACCATTAGAAAAGAGATGTTCTAGAATCGTATTTGAAGTTGACTCAGGATTCCGGTTCTCAGTTTGGTACTATTCCAAGTAAAATTTTGGAAAAGACATTCAACTCTCATACAGATAAGTATCTGCTCTTACAACCTTGGCCTCAATAAGGACTTTTATCTATGTGGTTCTACCTTGCCTGCTATATAATAAATATACAGGAAATGCCTGGGTAGCATACTTAAAAATATGTACATCAATAAACAAGATAGTATGTGCTGTTTCTTCAATTCCAAACAGTATGATGTGTTATTAAAGAGCTAGTGGAGTCAAAACAGGCAGACAGGAAAATAATACACATATTAAGAAGTAGGCAGTTGTAACATTTTACTTCTGAAGTGTTTTTTGTTCCCCTTTTGTTTATCAGAAAGTCTTCTATGTGATAATATTGTGGTGGATGTGTGGAACAGCTTTTAGCCTGGCAGCTGACATTTCTAGCTCTGCTGCTCCTACTACATCATCAACATTGTAATCTCACTGACAGTGACATCACAGGTGAATGACCTGGCAGTCACTGAATTGCTGTTCCTAAGCAGCAGTGATGTCACTGTCAGTGAGGTCACAATGCTGGTGATGTAGTGGGGGACAGTAGAGCTAGATATGTCAGCTGCCAGGACAAGAGCTGTCCCACACAGCACACCTACTAACATCAGTGAAACAATCTTGTGATTAAACAAAGAGAAAAGAAAAAGTACCTCTGTTATAAAAGGTAATGGTTGTCTGCTTTTAAAGTCAAACATTAGTTTTAGGCAGTACACTAGCTCTTTAAGGCTGGACTACTATCTGAGGACTGTATTCAAACTAAAAAGAAAAGTAGAAGGAGAAAGCTGACTTTAAATAGTTTTATTTTATATGAACTGTACCTCCATTACAGAAAGTTGATTTTACATTTTGATTATATACATGTACATATATTATCGTTCACATTAACTCTATATTTTTACACTGGATATGCACTGTGCTTTGTAAACTTTTTTTTAATACTGAAATGAATTTTAATGAGCACTAAATTTCTAAATTAACTTCACCCTTTTATTCAGGTCCACAAAAAATCCTATTCACATATCACAATGATTTTAATCTCGCCAGAATGGCTGTAAACTACACAGGCCATAGGCTAGAAGTGCTGGAATTGTTGACGGAGAGGAGAGTAAGCAGGTAGCTTTAACCTGAAGGTGGATATATATTTTCTCCATACTTATAGCAGCAGTGAACGTGGGTAAGTGAAGGAAAGAGATTTTTAGTTAGTGGTTGGAGCATTTTCAAACTTTTCTTTAAATTTGTAACAGGTAATGTGAGAAACCTAGCTTAGAAAATCAGACTCAGGGGTGAGCAGATTAAAAAAAGCCCTGTGAATCAGGTGTGTGATTGGTGAGTAGAGCTGCAAGAGGCTTTGTTGAGATGCAGTTGGAGGACACTAGAAAGCAGGAAGGGGAGATAAGAGGAGTAACACCCAGTATGTTTCATCCCACTTGTGTACCACGGCCTTACTAGCACTGAACAAGACAGAAGCATCTGCCTTGGGAACATCTGCAAGATGTCCGCTGATGGTCAAGAATCCCCAGGAAGCTCCCCAAGTCAGACACCAGGATAAGGTAGGAGGTATCACATAATTGCTCATATGTAACTGCTCTTATACACTGTGGAAAACAGCTAGGGGGCAGGCAGCTTCAACTTATAGACATACTGGTCGTGGGTTCTGGTCCCACACCAGGATTGGACTTGTACCTAAAAACGCTGGAACCCGAGTGTAGTATTGGGGGGTGCTGTACTGCTTGTGTGTGCTGTCCTTCAGATGAGACATTAAACTGAGGTACCTTCTACCCATCCTGGTGCTGTCCTGGTGGATGCCCAGGTGGAAGTAAAAGAACCCAAGGCATTCTTTGCAAAGAGCAGGGGACATTCTCAGCATCTTGGCCAATATTCCCTTTCCCATGAAACCGGTTCATTCAAGTGTCCAGACTGTGTGTGTGGGTGTTGATGTGCGATATGGCTGCCACTACACATTCACTCACTTCACTACCAGTCTAGCACTGCTTGTAAAGCATTTTGGGATATATTGTGTATGAAAAGAGCTATGTAAATGCTGATTCTTCTTATTCTTCTTCTACAAGCATGTAAAGGGTAGTAGACACCCAGGAAATACACAGGAACAGGTAAGAGGATAAGAAAAGGGAAAGCAGGAGACATCCCATCTAGAGTAGGGTAACAAACCAGTTTCAAGGAAGGGTTGCAAACCAGTTGTTGTTAAGCAAATGGGAGAGGTAGGAGTACAAAGGGAGTAGGAAGGAGGTAGAATGGGCACTAGGCAAAGGAAGGCAGGATCGTGGGAGTGCTGCAGTGCAATGATTGTGGGGTGACAATCTTTTGGGACACCTTCTGGAGACTGAGGTGCTGCCCCATACGTATTGCCTCTCTGGGTTACAAGCAGAGGTTGCTGGAGTCCGGGCCAAATTGGCAAGGGTACAGAGGATATTCTGCCCCAACGCATGCATAGGGAGAAGCAGAGTGGATGGATCTTGGGTAGCAAATATATGGAAATATTCAAGAGAAGGCTAGACAACTACTGTGAAAGGAAAAATATCAATTGCTATTCCTTTTAACAGGCAAGCTGCTATGGACAATGCCAGTTTGACTCAAATAAACCTGTGAAACCTATGACCTTGGTGGGCTTCAGGAGGGTTGAGGTGGCAGGAGGGGTGCATGTTCTCTGCCTATACCACTGCAGAATTGCGTTGCAATGCTGCATTTAGGCATTTGTAAGAGAAAGTGCAGTGACTGAGGTCCACGGGGTGGCCTATTGCTGGTAGTGTTGGTATTATTGGAAGGCTGGTGGGTAATGGTATAGCCTACAGTCTCCAGAAGCAGCAGATGCAGACCTATGAGAAGAAAGAATAGAGAGTTAAGCACAGCTGCACAGAGTTTAAGTTGCAGTCAATTTAACTGCAATAGTGTTGTTGTAGCTATTTTATTTTTTGCAAACTGTTTCTGACACACTGGCGGAATAGACCACCAAATTTACCTTCATTTCACTTGAAAACTGTGTCCGAGTCATACTTCAAGGGTATCTGAGTCTCACAATTCCTGTTGTCTCTAGCGTCAGTCTGGCACTGGCCTTCTCTCCCACATGTTCTTACAACTAGCTGGATGGTGGACAGGTGTGCGTATCTGCCAGTGGTGGTGGGTGGAAAGAGATGTAAATGAACCTAGTGGCTCCTTGGCATATCAATTACCTAGCAGCGGAACAGCCCCAGTTGCCAAGGTGCTACATTGTATGGATGCACCAATGTGGGGTGATAATCTGGATCAGCAGTTGGTTGCTTGTTGGGTGTGTTACAACTGTTCTGGCTGTTTACAACCAAGGAAACTACAATGAATACATAGCTAGGCTGACAATGAGCTACTGTAGTTATACAAATGCTGACCTTTCCCCCATTTTCAGCTTCTCCCCCAATTGTGAGTATCTTCGCATGTATTATAGTGCACAGAGTACCCTGTGCTAGTACCACAATGATGCCTGAGAAATAACTCAGACCAGCACAATGTCTGCGCACAGTCTGGATGCTCCAACAGACTACCAAAATAATTTAAAACAAAGCATTTAACAGCATAACACTGTCTGAAATGAGTTTTTATCATGTGGTAGTGAATAATACTATTATCTGCTGGTAAATGGTAACACTAACCAGCACAAACAAGTGCCAACTATTGTCCCCAACCACATAAGCACAGTATCACTCTGCCATACATTTGCAAAATTCAAAATCGCCATCACTGTTTTTCCCGTGCTGCAATGGGAACTTTAACAGCAGCTGACTATTGCATGCAAGCACTGGTACACTCGTTCATGAATGAGTTAGTCATTTTTCAACTAGTATCAGATATGAGGATTTAAACTATTGAAAGAATGTAGCGTCTTGAACTCAGCAAAGTTAATCCAAAATGAAAACAAGCATTCTGACATTGTTAAATCAGGTTTTGAAACGTAAAGCCGTGACTCTGCGCATGTCCATAGTCACGACTCTACTTTTCAAAGCCAGATTTAACCATGTTAAAACACTCATTTTGTTTCAATCAAGTTTGCTAAGCTTAGGACACTACATTCTTTCAATACATCCTCAATTTTGATACTAGTTGAAACATGATATTATTGCCAGTCCTTCTCCCCGATGTTGAGCGGACCCCAACTCTCTTCATACATGCGGACACTGGGGAGCCTACCTCCAGTACCACTAAACATCTGTGACACTGAGGTACCCCCCGTTCCCATCATTGCGACCTTTACCGCTCCCTCGCCGTCCCATCCCTAGAGAATCGTCGCAAACTGCACTACGCCAGGTTTGTCACAAAATTCTGCCTTGGTGCTCTCCCCTCCTAGCTTTTCTCGCCACTGATGATGGCTCCCACCCCCACCCCCACATGCTCTCAGGTCCACTGACTCCCATCTACTAAATATTCCAAGTCGTAAGACTTCTGCTGGACAAACAGCCTTCTCGCACCGACTCCCAAAACTCTGGAATGCTCTCCCCCCTCAAATGCGTCATTCTTCCTCTACCCATTCCTTAGCAACTGTGCTGTCTAACTATTTTACTGTAAACGGTGTCTGCGCACATAACTAATTTCCCCCATACTCCCAAATTTCCTTACCCGACCAGCGGCACCGCCCTATCCATGGTAGCGACGATACACTTACCGCGACATGCCCTGTCTCTCTCTCTGGCCACCCTAGCTCTTACCTAAATCAATCTACAGCACCAATTCTGTACTCCATGTACGTATGCGTGCATTGTATTTAAATATGTATAGCTGTACATGAAGTTGTAGTGCATCTATCTTTAGCTGTCCAATATTCCTCCTGTGTAACTGCCAAATTGTAATTATTTGTATTGTCATTATGTTATTATGATAATTATATGTATATTGTTATTATGTTATTTGATAACCTGCGTGTTATCCTCCCCTTGTTCCCTTCCCCCAGGTCGCACCGGGAGACGAGCATCATTTTGCTCAGTGTGCCTTTCCTGGTGAATCAATTCAATAAATAAATCCCCAGTGCATATATTGTAACTGCCACCATAAGTCCTCCTCCCCCTAATGCCGTGCACCCCCAATCCCCATCATCTCTGCGGACACCAGGGTGCTACCAAACATCTGTGACAATGGGGTGCCCAGTCCCCAGTATCGTCCAACAACTTGACCCTACATTTTTTCCATTCACTATGAAAGATCCCAGGCATCTCCTAGTTCTACATGGTGCTACAATTTTGTAGTGCCACCCAAATCTGCATATTTTATTAATTTTTTTTTTTCACAAGGAAAAAAGATGACCCCTACATTTTGCTTAGAAATAGTCCTGAATACACATAACAAGGGCTAGGATAGAGAAAATAAAAAAAAAATCATGGTAGGCAACACAGGAGGTACCTAGAAAAGTAGATTTGAAAGTTATTTTTTTTGTTTGTTAACTGCAGCTGAAACTAGCTTTTTGGAATATTTGTCATTGCACTGCTGCTTTAAGGAGCAACTTTCTATTATAATAAAAAAAGCTTAAGCACTCTAGATTCATGTTATTTATGTTTTAATTTTATAATTTTCTGGTTATTTATTTGTGTTTACTTTCCCCTGCTGTTAGTCTACCAAATATTGCAGATAATGCAGTCCTTATTCAACTATGACTTTCAAACTGAAGCCGACTCTCCCCTGCTAACCACACAAACCTTACTGGGACATCAGTCTGATTGTGATTGTCTTGTGTATAACAGTACTTCTACTCCAATTGATACTGATTGTAACTGACCTGTTATTGTATCCTTGACTGGGTCAGTATGTCTATACTGACTGGTAATTGTGAAATGACATTTATGTATTTTGTAACGTTTATAGATTAATTCCGTGTTGCCCCTGAAAAAGGGCCTGTTTCTGTCTCAGTGGGCCTACCTGGTCACAAAAATTTAAATTAAATTAAATAAACTGCTGTTTGTGACATCATAGTCCATTGTCATGGTGACCCATTATGATGTCATAAAGTAAGGTACTGTGAAGTTAAGGGGAGGCCAATGTTTTCAACTGTTTTCTATAACAGACGTTTTAGATTATCTACCAAAATGTACTGTAAATCTTGAAAAGGAACAGGGGGAGTATCCTCTAGTAAACTGCAGCAGCAGAAACTTATTATTTATGAAAGCACACGCTTAAGTGCAGAGTTGTTCTTCGAGGCATTGCGTGATGTTGGTCCTGCCTTGACTGTAGAGGCTCCCCAAAAGTCCTAATGTGGCTGATGCTGACAAGGAGAGGAAAAAAAGGCGGGGGTGTCATTGGTATGTACCTCTCTGAGGTGACCCAGCAGCCAGTGCCGTGGAGGTCCCGGGAAGTCCTGCTCCAGCTTGCGGATGCCCTGTGCCCAGGACAAGGCGGGTTTCAGCAGCTGTACGCCGAATAAGAGCAGCAGAGCGAGTCCAATACAGCAGATCAGGGCGGTGGGCACGGGGACGATGTCGAGGGCTGAGAACGGCAAACTCATTGCAGCACGTCAAGCGAGCCAGTGGAGGGTGGGATGTCGAGGGTTCGAGCCTGCTGTGCCCTGCACTGAGAAAGAACAAAGTCGCACCAGATTATGGATAACAGCGACAGCAGGTTAACGGAGCGTGTTACAGAATTGACTGAAACGCAGTTTGCCCAGTACAAAGGTTGAATGCTGCAACCAGCAATACGTAAATCTCTCCAAGTACGACAGTACCTCTTCCGCAACTTGTCAGGGGGCCGCCATCTCGCGTCTGGACTGAAACCCGGAAATGCAAGCTTAGTTACCCGGTGCGTGATGTGGCTGGGTTAAATTGTTTTTAAAAATAGATTAAATGCGTATCCCAGTCTTGTGTATAATAATAACTGTAGACTTCTAGTTTGGGGGAAGAGTAACAGTTTACTATATTGTATGTTGTTTTCTAGCGCATTCCCACTTCCCAGCAGAGAGAGAGTGTGTGTGTCTGACTGTACATAGTGGCAAAAAGACGCCCCCTTCTGAGACATGTAAAGTGTGCCTCCATTTTTTTGGGTAGCAAAAATGCTCTATCTGCGAGGGGTTTGATGTTAGCATGTATTGCAGTAAGTTAATGTTAATTCCATGTTGCTCAAAAAACTTTGAGGCTCATCTTACTACTCTTCTGACCCCCTGAACTGCAGATCCGGGCCAGGGAGCAATCTCAGGAGCGCAGTGGCGACAAAAAGCCACATTTTTTTGGAGACCACTCTTGTCTGGCTTAAACAGATAAATAGCAAAAAGCAATGATGTAAAAGGACTTCGCCAGGAGTTAGGCAACCAGAGCATATATGGCTCAGGCTTTGGGGAGGTTGGTCCTGCTGCAGGTAGCTTAAGAGAGCGGTTGGCATGGTGTGGTGGCATGTCTGTGGGGCAGGGTGGGACGGGATGGGCCACCTTTTGTTACCCGCATTAAAGCGGAAACATATAGGATAGTGCATGGGAACAGTTAGCAACAGGGCTGTTCTTTCACCGAGTTGGCACTATGAGACGGATTACCCTCGAGAGCGCAGCTCGAGAGGTAATCCGTCGTAATAGTGCCAACGAGGTGAAAGATGTCCTGTTGACAACTTTTCCCCATGCACTTTTCTTTATAGTGTATGGTGGAACGTCGTCTTTTTGGGGAAAAAAAATCACTACAGCATGTTTCTGCTTCAGAACATTTTTACTGGGTTACTAGAAGGAAAAAAGAACTTTGAACGTTTTCACGCTTGACATTTTAACTGTTTAAGAACTTTACATTTTGAACGCTAAACATTAGTACAGCCGCCGACATTGCTGCTTTTGCTATGTGCCCTGTCTATGGAGTGAGCCCTGTCAAATGCTGCTCGAGGACACAGTGTGACGTTCGCAGTGCAGTAGAAAAATCGTTCTGCTGCACTGCAAACATCACTAGTGTGTGACTACAAGGTTTCGACAACGATGGATTTCGGTGGAGAATGACGTTCCACCATACACTATATTGTGGCCGAACATCAAGAGAGTGCGCTGAACAGGTCGTCAGCACACCAAGCGAGCAAGAAGTATATCAGAAACTGCTGTCTAGTAAAATAAGACTGATATGTGAAGACGGCTATGATGCGGGAGGCTTCGCACCCCCCAACCCCCCAAAAAATTTTTATAATAAACTCCAGTGACCAGAATTAGTGGAGGGCAGAAATCCAGTGGTGTGCATGTACGGTATTTGGAGCGCACAATCTGACGTCTATACTGCTCGCATACACTTCGTCCACCTTCCTCCGCTCACATCCATGATCCCCTCGCCCTAAACCCTCCACTCTGTTGTTGGGATACCAGTCCGCCTTCAGGGAGGGTGGTCTACTGGACCAACCTCAATCAAGCTAAGCACCGGAGAAGCAGCGAGATCAGTATCTCCTCATCTTGTGTGAGTGGATGTTGATGGATTCTACCCAGTGTTTTATTGGAGGCCTAGGCTTGAGTACCTGGAGGCAGCATACTCACAATGGGACCCTGTATAAGTCACTTGGGGGTGATGCAGATACACAGTGACTCAGTCATGGTCTCACTCTCCCTTTTAGTATGTGAACCTGAGACTCTGCAGCCACAGCAACCATAGTGCTAAAAGCTAATAAAGACGTGTGGCAATCCTCCAAGGCAGCGTGTCTTGCCATGCACAGTATGGCAGCACGCTTTATGTGCCTCAGAAGGGGGCATTGCCGTCCTAGTTCCCCCCTTTTTTATTTTGAGTTCTGTGGTTGGGCTGCTGGTCCATGGATGTGAATGATGGTGTGAGGAGTCCAGCCACAGGGAGAGTGGTTGGCTGGATGCGGTAATTCAGGTTCCAGAGCTTTAGTGGTACAGGCATGGTGCTTAGCTTTGGAGAGACTGGTCAAGCTGCAGGCAAGGTCGTCAGCTGGAGGAGGGAGTATTCCAGCTGCAGAGAGAGTGGTGTGAGTGGCTTGTCTGCATACAGGCTGGGTGGTCCAGAGAGGCTGGTCAAGCTACAGGAATGTGGGGTGTTCTAGCTGGAGGGAGAGTGGTCAGTATGGTGTGGGTGGCTTGATATTTATCTTGGTGCAGGCTGGTCCAGGGTCACTAATGGAGGTATAGTTGCTGGGAGGGTGGTCAGGGGGGTAGGTTCCAGCTGTAGGAGGGGTCAGATGGCTGATCTGTGGACAGGAAGGATGGTATGGGGGAAGAGTCCAGCAGTAGGGAGGGTTGTTGGTTGGGGGATGCCAGTTTGGGGCTGTAGTGGGTCAGGAAAGGTGCTTGGGTTGGGAGAGACTTGTCAGCTGGGGGGAATGTTTTAGCTGCGGGTAGAGTGGTCGGCATGATATACAGTAGGTGGCTTGTCTGTGGGAAGATATGTTGTCTGAAGTGGGGGACATCCAGCTGCAGAGAGGGGTCCAGGAGCTATGGTGTGGCACAGGGGAGAGTGATCAACTTTGTGATGGCTGGTTTGGAGGAGGAAGGTTGGTCCAGTTTTTTTGTTTTTTTTTAGTTTTTGTTGACCGGGTAAGTGCACTAGACAAATCCTGCCTATTTTCAGGCACGACCCGGGGGAGGGGGATACAGATGAATGCCAACTGACCTTGAATCAGATTAAGCTGTTGGTGGTATTTTTAGTGAATGAGGGAAATCTGGCCAGGACACCGGGGAAATTCCCCTACTCTGCTGGTGCTCGGTGGCCAGCAGAGGGCTGAGGAAAATCCTCGACATGGCAGAAGCTCTGCAAACTCTTGAGGAGATGGACGCTAGTGTGGACGCTCCCGCTAGCGAACTTTGCATGGATGGAGATGGAAAAACAAAAATAAGGCAGAAACAAACCTGAAACAGATATCGGAGGCACCAGAGATAATCGGTTCATTGCTGATTCGGGAGCATAATCCGGAGGCTGTGCAAATTTTAACTTGTGCCACAATGGAGCTGCAACCAGGGGAACTTAACTTTCGGATACATAAAATGGACGCTATTCAGCAAAGCACGTTTCCGGTCTCAAAAACGGAAGGTTCGATGGAGCAGAAGACCCGCGTTATGCCGCAGGAGATCCCCACTACATCGCAAATGGTAAAACAAAGATTTAAGCTGGGAACACAGGATTTAGTTGAAAACACAGACTGGTCGGAAGAAAATTCACTTCGAGGCGCTGGTTGGATACAGAATTCCTTAGGGACATGGTCGTCTGACCCTACATGGAAGCCAGTTTCATTTTTTTAACCACAGCATGCCACCACTCTGGGCCCAGGTACTGATACTGTAGCTACTACTTCTGGTGATTTCAATGCGCATTCTAAAGATACAGAGGACACTTGTAGTCCCAGTGTGTCTTTTGAGGGGGGAGAAAAGTATAAGAATCTATCTGCAGATAATAAACCTTGCAAGGAACCTGAAAAAAATCCGCGCATTCCTATGGCAGACCTGTTCAAAAACAAACTGGAACAGGCTCCCAGAAGGAACGCGGTTCGTTTAAAATATAAAGGGGGTTTACAAACCCATCCCGACAGATGCTATATATCTAATACTTTACTTAAAGGGTCCATGTCCTATTTACCATCAGATTTGTTTGCATTAATTCATGTTTCAGGGGAGGACTCTTTTGATATAAGTTTTAGAACTAACCAAAATTTGGAGAGATTCTGGGAAAAATATTCTTCACTTAAATCTACTTCTTTATGGCTCCCATTTATAGCTATCCCTCTAACTAGGCCACAGATACGGTACGCCACCATTATGTTTAGGAATGAGGGAGTTAATGTCAGTGATATTTATCACTGGCTGCAGAAACGCTCTGACATCCTTGGGCCTCCTGAGGCCTTATTAGATCTGGAAGGCATTTGGACAGGAGGCTGGAAATTTAAAGTTAAACTTTTTCAAATAAACTCTGACATAATTCATATCCCAAATAGTTTCTTTTTAGGGAAAGATAGGGGGGTATGTTTTTACAGTGGACAGCCTAGAGCCTGTTATAAATGTGGATCTCGCACACATATTAGTAGCTCTTGTGATGTAATGAAGTGCTCTCTTTGCGGGGGGTATGGACATTCGATGGATCTGTGTCAAAACCTCTTTCAATGCAATTTATGTGACGAAAAAGGACACGCCTTTCATCAGTGTCCATGGGCAAAGAAAAATAGAGCTGAAGGCTGGGATCATGACAATCTAGTCTTACAAGCACAAGATAAAATACAAGCTTTTGAAAAAAAGGTATCACTAGTGAATACTTCACATACTACACCCAATAGCTCCCAAACCTCTGAATTAGAGGGTGCATCTAGTGAGCCCATAATGCCCCCCCCACTTTTGAGACTGTTAAAACTCGAAGAGTTACCAGATCTTCTTTAAAACCACCAATCTCATGCCCTATTCCAGTTTCAAACATTTTCTTGCCTTTACAAGAAGACATAGGGGATTCAGATTTAGAGTCAGATACATCTCACAGGTCAGAGCAGATTACGGAAGATGAAGAAAGTAAAACAACAGAGTTGATGAAAGACAAAAAAGGGAAAAAAGGTAAAAAAAAGAAAAGCAAGTAATGGTTTAAAAGGGGGAATTAGTTGAAATAGTATTTACCTATGGCCTCTTTGCGTCTACTATCTTTTAATGTTTGTAGCTTAAAAACATATAAAAAACAAATTTCTGTTTTTGCTTTTGTTTGCAACACTTTCTGTGGATATTATTTTTATCCAGGAAAGTCGTCTTTCCTCATTAATGGAAGTAAATAATATTAACAACAGATGGCATTGGGGTCCTTCATTTTGGTCTTTTGGGATGGAACCTGCATATGGAATTGGTGTTTTATTTAAATCCACCAAATTTCATATTACAAGATTAATAGATGTATGCCCTGGTAGAGCTTTAATTTTGGATGGTTACATAGGTGATTTTGTTTTTCGGCTTATTAATATCTATGCCCCACAAACAAAATCTGCAAGAATTTCATTACTCGAAGATATTAAACCATTTCTTTTCACCCAAAAGCATGTGATTTGGGGAGGGGATTTTAATTGTACTTTAGATGTTCCCTTAAGTGGGACTACCCCAAAGAAGAAAATATATTGTGACACCAATGCTTTAAAACAAATTCTTATAGATTCTAGTATGCAGGATGCTTTCCGTACATTACATCCTAAAAGACCTGGTGCTACATATCATCGTTTCATTTATGCCACAAGAATTGATATGTTTTTTTATTCCAAACATTTACACCCTTATATTTGTAAATCTGAACCTTCAGAATTTTCTGACCATAATATACTTTTTTGTTCTTTTAGTTTACACCTCTTACCACCAAAAATCTTTTCTAAATACAATAGATGGAGACTAAATATGTCTTTTTTTGAAACTCTTTCCTTAAACTCCCAGATAGACCTGATTTTTGCATATAGGGAATCGGTTTTTTGTGCTTATTCAGATCCTGTAGATTGGTGGATGGAAACTAAGCAAGAATTAAAACAATTTTTTCTTTCTTTTGGTAAAACTAAAGCCAATTCCAAGTATATACAATATTTACTTATTCATAACCAATTATATAAATTGATGTCCCTTTCTGAAAATGCACGCGAAGTGCTTCCCAAAATTAAGGTTTTAAAAGAATCGATGAAGAAATATCAATATGATAGAGCTAAATCTTTAGAATTAGAGTTTAAATATGGTATTAAAAACACACCAACTTCTGATCCCTTTGTGGCATGTAAACAAAGGGTAGAAAGTACTGTTATGTCACAACTAGTTTCGTCTACAGGCCATATAATTACTAAAGAAATGGATAAATTAACCATGATTCAGGAATATATTGAAGCCTCCTTCCAAGATAAACATCCACATGCTCCGTCTGATTTTTCTAAATTCACTGCTCCATTACCACAGTTATCTATTATTCAAACAATCTCGTTAACACAACCTATCTCTTCTCAAGAAGTAGAACAAGCCATAAAACAATTAAGTAAAGGGACGTCTCCAGGATGGGATGGTATCCCTAATGAATTTTATAAACTTTTTTTGTCACACATGAGTTATTTTTTACCACAAGTATTTAATTTTTTATTATTTTCAACAAAGGGGTACTCTGATTTTTATTATTTTTCTTTTTATACAAATCTGGAGATAAAGCTATGCTGTCTAATTGGAGGCCCTTGAGTTTATTAAACAGTGATTATAAAATACTGACTAAAATTCTTAATAATAGATTAGTAACAATAGCTGAGAATTTAATTCACCCTGCTCAAACATGTGCCATTCCTAATAGACATATACAGCACAATTTATATCTATTAAGAGAGATTTTTGACCTTAGTAACAAAGGACAAATATCAGGATATGTTGTTGCTTTAGACCAGGCCAAAGCTTTTGATAGGGTTAGACATGATTATTTATTCTCGGTATTGTCAAGATATGGTATCCCACAACCATTTATTAATTGGATAGCTAATTTGTATAGAAGCGCTTGTTGTATTCCTATGATGAATGGATATTTTGGTACAGAGATACCGATATCAATTGGAGTACGACAAGGGTGTCCTTTGAGTCCACTTCTTTACATTTTTGTTTTAGATCCTGATATTAGGCAGATTATTTGGGACACAAATATTATTGGAATATCTCCCTTTTCTACCTTACCAAATGAGAAAATAACTGCTTATGCAGATGATATAACTTTATTACTAAAGGATGAGCCGTCTATAGTTAAAACATTACACATTTTTTCTTCTTTTGAGGAATTATCTGGAGCTCAGCTTAATACACATAAGAGTTTCATTTTTATTTTAGATTCTGAACCATCGTACCCCCCTGATATTGCAGGTATTCCAATAGCTGACTCACCTCATAAAATTTTAGGCATCTGGTTTGGAACAGGGAATCTAGCTGCTTATAACTGGGAAAAACAATTATATATAGGAGAATTTAAAATTCATCAATGGAAAGGATGGAAATTTGGAAAAAAAAAGAGATTCGCAATCATAAAAAAATTCTTGTTGCCAGTTTTTCTTTATTTAAGTTATGTATTTCCACCTTCCCTCCATTTAGAAACAAGATTACTAAGTATTTTTTTTCAAATGTTATGGGGCAATAGGCTAAATCCAGTAAGTAGAAATATAACTTATCTTCCCATTAATAAAGGAGGACTTAATATGATTAATCCCATTGTGTTCTATCATTCTTTGTTTTTATTTAATTCATTTTCTTTTTTTTGGTCCGCCACTACTATGTCTTGGCAGATTTGGTCCAAATTTTTATGGTCCACATATTTGAAGAAATGGACATTATTACCCCCTAAGCTATTATCATCAAACGATTTGTCATCTTATGGTATAGGTACTTTTAAAAAACTACATCAGTGGAAGGTATCGTTCCCATATTTGCTTACTCTGTCTAGAAAAACTTTCTATAATTTCATTGTATTTGATGTACAAAAAAGTATTTTTCAATTTCCAGAATGTATACCTTCAAAACAAATCTTTGCTATTAGGAAATTGACAGATTTCAGGATTCTCCCATATATATGGGACATTGTATGGCTTTCAATACAGGGTAGGGTAGGTTAGGAGTTCGAGGAAATTTAAAATATAAACCTGTCATGGAAAGATTTTGTTTACGACCAACCTGTATCAATTGCGAAGAAACTATGGTTCATTTTTTTGTTACATGTCCTTTTAGTAAAAACTTTTGGCAGGACGCTGCTATACATTGGAATCTTCCCTTTTTAGCTAATGCTACTTATCAGACCATAGTTTTAGGTAATTATACTGGGATATGGCGAAAATAACATAGAAGCACCCTCAATGTTTTCTTTGCCTTTATTCAATATTATCTTTGGCAAGCACATTGTCAATTTATCTTTCAGCAACAAACAATGTTATATACTACTATGTTTGAACAAATTGAAAATGGTTTAGCTTCTGTAAAAGTTAGAGATATGAATAAGTTCTCCATCTCTAAAGTTAATTTTTTCTGGCAAAACTTTATACTGGTTTAAAAAAAAAGGGGGAGGAAAAAGTAAATTTCATTTGTACTAAATGTTACTTTGTTTGTCTTAAAGACAAAATAGAGGAAAACTTAGAAAGGATTTAATTTTATTGTTTGTTATCTTATCTGTATCTTATTTTGTGTGATGTTATGTTTTTCTTCAATAAAACTACCCCTACTCTGTGGAGGGGGAACCTTTGGTGGACAGACGCAAGATGGCCCCTTCTGCTCTGACTTTGGAGGAGCTGGAGGTGACTGGGACAGGGGAGCGGGCTCCTCCCCCGCTCCCACTGAACATGAGGCTGTGGATTTACTTGCTGCTGAGCAGGATGCTTCTTTGCCGATGGATTTTTTGACACGGTTGATACAGCGCTTGAGGATGCAGTTAAGGTACCTACACAGTGCACTTTATTGAAGGAATCGAGTTCTGCACTTACTGAGAAGGAACGTTTGTTGAATGAAGCGCGGGATGCAGCTGAATGCTGCTCACGTCGTAAGGCTCAGCTTTAGTCTGAAATTGCTGCTTTGCGTGTTGGCTCGACTGTTTTGGCCGCATCGACTTCTACTTCCGGGTCGTGGCATTGTGGATGTGCGAGCATTGGCAGCAGAGCATTCCTGCCTCTCAGGTACAGTCTAGCCTGGTTCCTACACTTTGGACCGATCCTGCCTGTTTTCCTGACCAAAACTCGGATTCTGGTAGTCGGGAGGATGATGCGACTACATCACACGAGTTGGTTGTTGCAGCGGCGACATTTTTGATGAAACAGATGGGTATGACTTCCATTATTAAACAGAGCGAGGTTGTGTTGCACGAAACTGATGTTTCTACCGAGATGGGGAGTACCTTGCTTGTGGGAAAGGGAACAGTTGGACTTGGCCCTGCTTCACCTTTACCGGTATCTGACTTACATCTTTCTCCTGCTATTCAGTGTCCTCCTGCTGCACAGAGCTTAGATCCCTCTTTGCCTCATATTGACTCTTCCTGTTGGTCTCCTGAAAGAGCGATAGCTGTAGCAGGGTGGTTGCCTAGCCCTAATGGTACCTGGGTGCCGGATCCAGCAGATGCAGCTGTACAGTGCTACCACTCCTCTGCTAGTAACTCGGTGGCTACATGTACTTTATCTAGTACTGACTCTGTGCCTGCTACTTCTCAACAGTCTTTCTATTCCACCTGTTTCTGCGATTACTACTCCAGCTGTTTCTTTATCTACTTCTGGTGTTGTTCCCCAAATAGCTGTTTCTGCCCCTGTGCAGGAAAACAAAGGTCACCCCCCCCATTTAAACTTTCTGATTTGTTTTCTAACAACAGTGAACCTGCGCCTCGGAATGCTGTACGTTTGATTTATAAGGGGGGTTTGGAGGATTTACCTGATACAATCTATATTGCCAAAGTTTTGCTAAAAGGGTCTATGAAGTTTTTGTCTGCTGATATTTATGCACTGATTCATTTGGGTAATTCTAACTACAATGTTAATTTCAAAACCCCTTCAGGTTTGGAGCGTTTTTGGTCTCTTTTTCAGATGGTTAAGAATTCTCCACTCTGGATACCTTTTTTTGCTGTGCCCCTTACCAAACCATCTGTTAAGTTAATTACGATCATGTTCCATAATGAAGGAGTACATATTGAGGATATCCTTTTCTGGCTGCGTAGAAGATGTGAAGTACTAGATAAACCTGTTCCGATTTTTGATAGTGAACAAATTTGGAATGGGGTTGAAAATTAGGGTAAAGCTTTTGCTTCAAATAATGGCCTCAACATTTGCCTAATAGTTTTTTTGGGGAAGGATAGAGGGAGTTTATTTTATGTTGGTCAGCCAAAATCCTGTTTTAAATGTGGTTCTAGGACTCATCTCAACGTCCTGTGACACTCGCTGTTCCCATTGTTTTGAATTTGGACATTTGGCTGCCACATGCCTTAACCTGTTTAAATGCAATTTATGTGAACAGACCGGACATGGCTATGCTAAATGTCCTTGGGCATCCCATAATAGGGATGATTGCCCTTCACATGAAGGCTTGATTGTAGGAGCTCAACATGCTGAATCTGACCTATCCCTCCCCATTGGTGGAGATTCACTCGACTTCACCATTACCTAGTGCATCTTCTTTAACAGTTCCAGATATGGGTTCAAGTGCTTCGTTCCAGCTGCTTTGCCAGCTGCCGGGACCCTGCATTCCTCAGTAGTTCCTGGGGTTGTCTCATTCCCTGTCGCCTCTGATTTATCTCTGTGTGGCAGGTCAGAGGATCCAGAGATGCCTCTTCCTCCTCCGTCACCAGTGTTGCCTTTTAAAAAGGTCATTGCTAAAAAACGTCACAGATCGGGGAAGCCTGTTCCTGCTCGGCCGGTATCTGTGGCCTCTACTAGTGGAGTTGTTTGTGAATCTTGGAAACTAAGTAACAGCTTTGCTGTTTTGGGGTCGAAGGATGAATCTGATGGTGAAGACTCAGATCTTTCTTCCAGAGCTTCTGTGATTACTGGCGTTTCTGAAGGTGATGATGGTGAAGTAAACAGGTGGAGGGTCTACCTAGACGCTCTCAGCGTGAGGTTGTTTCTAAAGTCTCATGAGGCTAGTATGATCCTGAAATATTGTTCTCCCTTTCTTTGTTTTCTTATTATGGCTTCTTTGACATTTACTACTATTAATGTTAATAGTATTAAGAGTCACAGGAAGATGGTTACTACTATGTCCTGTTTACATGGCTTACACAGTGATGTGATTTGTCTCCAGGATACACATTTAAAATCTCTTTGTGAAGTGCAACGCGCACGTAACCTATGGTCTTCGGGGGTGTCTTTCTGGTCGAATGGGGAATCCCCTTGTGAAGGAGTTGGAGTACTTTTTGCCAATCCAGAATTGAAGGTATCAAGGATGGTTGACATTTCTCCGGGACGAGCATTGTTGCTTGATCTTAATTTTGGAAGGGAAAGATGTTGATTAATTAATATTTACACTCCAAAGACCAAGGCGCTCCGTGTTGCACTATTACAAGACATTCAACCCTATTTGTATACCTCTCGCTTACTAGTTTGGGCTGGAGATTTTAATTGTGCTCTTAGTATTAGGGATAGAGGTATGAAGACGTCCAAATTGTTTTGTGATTCTCATAAATTAATGCAGATATTAGATACTGCCCAGCTCAAAGATGCATATTGTAGTGTCTGTTCTGAGGGTGGTAAGACGTTTTTTAAGAATACATTATCCATCAGGATAGATTTTATTTTTTTTTCTATTGTTTTACAAGTTAATAAGGTGGATTTACGGGTATGGGAATTTTCTGACCATAAATCTCTTACTGTTTGCTTGACGTGGGAAGGTATTCCAAGATGTAAAAAGAATGTATGGAGGTTGAATTCCTCCTTATTGAGTGAGGAACCTCTTCAACGATCTTGGAAGTTAGAATTACAGGCTAGGCTTTCTGTCTTTGACTTTTATGAAGATGCTGCTTCTTGGTGGGAAGATTCTAAGACGGACTGGAAGACTTTTTTCCAGACTTACTGTCGCACCAAAGCACCGCAACATATCTGGAATACTTACGTCATAGAGCACAGTTACAGAAATTGATCTCTTTGATGGAAACTGAGGGGTGTGACTATAATACTCAAATTAGAAATGTTAAAAATCGTATGATGGAATATAGGTATGATAGGGCAAAGTCTTTAGACCATGAACATCGATTTGGTCTGAAATTGCACAAAGGTGCCTTAGATCCCTTTCAAGATTGCAAAGACAGGGTTGGTAAACGTTTCATTTCAGAATTACAAAATGAATCTGGTGACTTGGTTCAGACTCCTTCAGCTCTACTTGAGATAGTTGGACATTATTTGGAATCTTTATATCAGAAGGATGATGGGGTTCAGTGCGGATTGATAGATTTTGATGGATTACAAATACCACAGATATCTGCTGCTGACAGTCAGCAGCTGTTGAGAGCTATTTCTGAATCTGAGGTTAAGGATGCTATTTTCTCATTGAATGTAGATTCTTCGCCGGGTACGGATGGGTTTGGGGCGGATTTCTACTGGACCTTTCATGTGGATTTGGTTCCAGTATTGACTGTGGTGTTTTCCCAAATGTTGTCTACTTCTCGATTGGCTCCCTCAATGAATCAAGCGGTGGTTTTACTGTATAAAAAAGGTCTGAAAGTGGACTTGAGTAATTGGAGAACACTGAGTTTATTGAATACAGATTTAAAAATTTTGAGTAAAATTTATTGCGTAGATTGTCTGTTCTTGTGGATAGTTTGATAAGTCCCTATCAGACGTGTTCCATACCTGGTAGGACCCAAAATGATAATTTATTATTGTTACGAGAACTTTTCTCTGCATCTCAGTTAGGTTCACTGGAAGGGTATTTACTTAGTCTTGACCAAGAAAAAGCTTTTGATCATGTTTCTCATGAGTTTTTGTTTTCTGTCTTACGTGCGTATGGTTTGCCACAAGGTTTTATTGATTGGATATGGTTATTGTATCATTCCGCTTCCCTTCTGCCGAACGCGAATGGATGGATTGGTACTCCAGTAGCGGTATGGAGAGGGTTCGACAGGGATGCCCTTGAGTCCGGTCCTGTATGTGTTTTTATTGATGTGTTACTTCGTCTGATTAGTGTTCATGATGGTCATGAGGGAGTCAGTATTGCAGATGAAGTTAGTCTTATCAAGGTCCTTGCATATGCTGATGACTTAGTTATTTGTCTTTCAAAGGTTACGGAAGGTCCTATATTGAGTAATGTGCTGAATCTATTTTCTAGTGTTTCTGGTTCAAAGATTAATTATGAGAAAAGTAGGGGTTTTCCCTTTGGTACCTCTAGTATCCCGGACACCGGTCTCCTTGCTGATGTTTTAATTTCTAAAGCTCTGATACCTATCTTAGGAATAGAATTTGATGATGGTGACATGTCATATACCAATTGGTCTCATAAATTGTGCATAGCTCAATCAAAGGTAGCGAGTTGGAAGGGTAAACAAATCGCTAAATGGAAACGGGTGTTGCTTATTAAAACCTTGTTGTTACCTATTTTTTTGTATATTAGTTATGTGTTTCCACCTCCAATGTCCCTTTTTACTTCCCTATATAGTGTTTTTTTTCCAGGCCTTTTGGGGAAGTAGACTGAATCCCACTAAAAGAGGCTTCACTTATAGGAATATTCGACAAGGTGGGGTTGGTATGGTTCATCCTATGGCCTTTTTCTTAGTGTTTTTTTTTCTTACAATTTTAGTCCTCTACTTAGACCTGGTATGAAGGTTTGTTGCCTTTGGTTCAATTATGGTTTTGGTTGAATGCCTCTGTGAAGCAGGGCAAGTCGACTTCTTTGCTCGACTTCCCTGTTTCCTAAGTATGGCATGGAAGCCTTCGTCTTTTGTTGAAAATGGAAGATCACTGTTTCTGTTTGGAAATGAAGACTAGGAAGCAGTTGTACATTCCATTGTTTTAACTGATTTCTCTGATATTTTGACCTTTCCGGATTGTCCTCCCCAGTCTCAAGATAGAGTTTTATTGTTACTTTCCGGTTAACGGTTACCTGACTATATATGGGATAGTGTTTGGTTGGGTTCCTATGGCAGATTACCAGTGGGTAACACGCACAAACATAAACAGCTTAGTGAGAGGTGATGTACCCGTGAGTCATGTGGATCATTGTTAGAAACACAGGAACATCTTTTTTTGGATTGTCCATATATTAAATCCTTTTGGGTTTTGTTAGCTACTCACTGAATGAGCTCTCTTTCAGTCACTTTCTTATAGGACTCTAATGTATGGTACAAATGGGGGTGAATGGTCCGTGTATCCTGCTGACACTTTACTGTTGGTTTTTTTTGTCATTCGTTTTTATATTTGGCAATCCAGGTGTTATTGGTCCACTCAACAACATATGGTTTCATTTGAGGAGCTTCTTTTCATTATTAAGTCTACTTTATGGAAGATTTATGAATCTGATATGACTATCTATGGCCATGTTAAATATTCCTCTTTATGGTTGAATTGTGAAAAATGGCTGACATGAGTTCCTTTTTTTCAGTTTCTTCTGTTTAGTTCAGTTATTTTTTGCTCTGTTTTTGTATGTATTGGTTTATGTATTTTGTATACCTTGCTTGTCTGGAGTCCTCTTTTCAATAAAATTCCCTACTCTTTTCGATAAGTGCCATGGGATCTTTAACATCCACCTGAACTACCACAAATCCAGGCAGATGGGACCTCAGTTTAACGTCTCATCCGAAAGACGGCACCTCAGAAGTGCAGCACCCCTCACATGCTGCACTACAGTGTCAGTACTGGGATATTAATCCAAGTGCCAGATGTGGGAACTGAACCCACAGCCCTCTGATCTCCCGGCCTCAGAAGCGAGTGTGCTACCTACTGAGCCACTGACACTGCTATAGTTGTAGGGATGGTAGAGGAGTGTGCTTCAGCTGCAGGGATATTGTCAACAGAGTGGCTGATCCATGGATATTAAGGGTGGATCTTGGGGGTTGGTCATCTAGTGGTAAAGGCTGGTCTGGGGCTAGTGTCTGATTTAGCTCCAGGTAGGGTGCTCAGTTTGGGGGTCGGTCTGTAGACAGGACTGGGAAAGGTAGTCCCGGAGGTTAGGGATGGATGTGCTGGTCTGTGGTTGTCCACCAGCATGGAATGTTGTTGGCTGGAGACAGAGGCTGTAGCAAATGTGAAATGACCAATGGCAGCAGGGAATTTAATGTAATTAAGGATGGCATAATTTGGGCAAGCTCAAAAAAACTACTAACCGTTGTCCTCAACATACGCAGCCTCTCCAGGACAACAGTCAGCACTTATCCTCCACTGTAGCCTCTGTCTGAGGTAAGTAGCCACATGCTTTATACAAGTAACTGTTGATAGTGCATTAATGCAACTATAACACAAGTGACTGTACTTGTGTGGGATGGTGGCTAGCAGTAGAGGTGAGCGGAGGGTAAGTTCCATGTGCACTGCTCCCACTGCACTGTGCCAAGTGCATTACTAACACTGTGCTGTGCCGCATGACCTATTGATACTGCGCTGTGCCACATGCACTGTCATCATCACGTCACTGTTGTACTTGCACTGTGCCACATGCACTGTCACATGCATTGTTGTTATTGCACTGTCATGCATACTTCTGACACTGCACTTTGCAGCATGTACTGCTGACAGCGCTGAGCCACATGCACTACTGGAAGTGTACTCTGCCGAAAGTAGACTTTCACTGTGCCACATTCACTGCTGTTGCACTGTGCCATGTGATCTTTCAATACTGTACTGCACTGTGCCATGTGTACTTCTGTCACTGCACTGTGCCACTTGCCATGCCATGACTTAACAGTGTCACATGCACTGCTGACAGCACGGTGTCATGCACTGTTGACACAGCACTGTGCCACATGCACTGCTGAGACAGCTTTGTGTTATGTGCACTGCCAACACAGCTCTGTTCCACGTGCACTGTGCCACGTGCACTGCTGATATCACTGTGCCATTGTGCACTGCTGACACAGCACTGTGCTACGTGCACTGCTGACACACCACTGTCCCTTGTGTACTACTATTGCAGCTCTGTGCACTGTGACCTGTCAACATCACACTGTGGTGTGCCACGTGTACCTTTCTCTGTACTTTGCCACATTCAGTGGCATCACTGCACAGTGCCATGTGCACTGCCATCACTGGGCTGTTACCTGCAGTGCCATTGCTGCACTATGCCATGTACACTGCTGATGCTGCACTGCACCACATGACCTGTTGACACCACACTGCACTGTGTCATCTGTAGCTGTCTGTATTGTGCCACGTGCAGTGCCGTAACTGCAATGTACCATGTGCAGTGCCATTGCTACACTATGCTGTATGCACTGCTGATACAGCACTGTGCCATGCTGGCACTGCAGTGCAGTGTAGCCACTGTGCCGTGGCATGCCAAGCAGTATGCATGTTCAGCTGGCCACAGTCTGTGACTATGGGTGATGAAATCACCCCTGGTGACTGTCAGTGAGGCCATCCGTGCACATGACATGAAAAACCACGCCCATCTGTCATGGATGCAGACCACAATAAAAAAGTAAAAACTGAACCATGTGGTTCAGCAGGACCGGGCACAAATTGCATTGACCAGTTTTTCATTATTTTGATCCAGATGACCTACCACATGTCACTCCCCCTTCTGTGGCAGGCTGTGTTCTGCATTAGTGACTGTGCTCCTCATGAGTTGAACAAGAGGAGTTGAAAGTCCCAGACACTACACTAACTGCTCAGACTCACAGTAATGCTTGCTTTGATCATACCTGGAATGGATTGACCTTGGCTCACCTATGCACTCCTGCATGCACTGTAAAATCCAATATGACAGCTGAGATTTTGCTAGCAATTTTTTTTTATTGGATTGATATGTACTAATTGATTGTGTTTAAAGATCAAACACACATATTTCATAAGAAGCGTGAATGCCTTTGAATTCACATCCCCATGTCAAGATTAGTGATTTCTGAAAATGTCATGCTGTTCGGTTTTGTGGTTTTCTTTAAATCAGCATCTGTTAATGTGCTCTGCAGTAACTGAAAACAGTGAAGATGTTTCTGTCAGTGAGCAATGATATCATACCTGTCCAGTCTGCTGCTTCAGCAGTTAAATCCCTGATTGACTGAATAAACTGTTGCAGTTCCTAGTTAGAGCAGTCTGTAGAGCTAATTGTTTTCACTCAAAGTTTGTTACTAACCCATCTGGTTTGTGTTTGAAGAGATCAACTTAAAACCATTCTGCTGTTAAAAACAGTTGATCATTTGGGGTTCAGTGCTGAACTGAAGTGATAGGAGTGAATGTCTGTGAGAAATTACCTTGTCTGTATCACAGATGTGAGTTCTCTGCCATTAAAACTATGCATTCTATTCTGGCTATATAACACAGGGTTGTTTAATGGATATAAAATAAATCTATATCCCATTAATTCATAGAAGCAGTGTGTCTTTGATATAGCCTCAATAAATATCTTCATGTGATAACAATGTTGTATTCATGTCAGATTGACAAACCTGTGTCTGCCACACTCTACAATGTATGGCATTAAGGGCAAAATGTGCCTATTCACGGAGAACACTAAGCTCTATGGGAGAGTGGACACAGCTGAAGGGATACAGGACCTACAGGAAGATCTGGAAAAGCTAGGGAGGTGGTTCAGGATGTGGCAGCTTGGCTTCAATGCCAAGAAATGAAAAGTTATGCATATTGGAGCCAAGAATCCTAGGACAGAGTACTGTCTGGGTGGAGTCCGAGTATCTGCATCAGAGGAGGAGAAGGACCTGGGAGTGATGATCACTAGTGACCCAAACACTCCACACAGTGCAAGAAAGCAGCAGCAAAAGCAAACAAAATGCTGGGATGCATATCTAGGGGGATCAGTAAAGGTTGTACTGCCCTTGTACAGGTTACTGGTAAGGCTGCATCTAGCGTATGGAGTTCAGTACTGGTGCCCACACCTCAAAAAGAACATTAACCTGCTGGAGAAGGTCAGAGGAAGGCTACAAAGATGGTAGCTGGTCAGCAGGGTAAGGCATATGAGGAGATGTTGAGGGCACTGAACATGTACTCCCTGGAAGAAAGGAGAGAGAGAGAAAGAGAGAGAGAGAGAGAGAGGACATGATTGGGACCTTCAAGTACTTGAAAGGGATAAATAAGGTTGATAAGGAGAGTCTCTTTAAGCTGAGTGGCAACCATAACACGAGGGGGCACAGTCTTAAGCTGGAGGGTGGGAGGTTTAGGAGGGAGTTCAGGAATCACTTCTTCACAGAGAGAGAGGGGGACACTTGGAATGCAGTGCCAGAAGAGGTAATCTCATTGAAGACAGTGGGCAGCTTTAAGAGAGGGTGGGACAGGTATAGAGGGAGGGTAAGGGCCATGGGTAGGGAGGATGGGAGGAGTGGAGTGAGAGGGCAGGGACAGTAGCTCAAGCTGTGGACCCTGCAAAATGAGCAGACTTGATAGACCAAATGGCCTTCTTCTGCTGGCTTCTTCATATGTTCATGTGTATGTTCTGTGTCTGCCACACTCTGCTATTTCGGGAACATGTACTGTATGAACCCAGAAAATTTAGTTCTTTGAGGGTTTCTATGTGAAAATACATCATGTATGTGTATAACTAGAAATACTATATGGCATCCTGATGCCCCTGTCCCCTGCTCAACAGTTAAGGCAGCAGCTCTCTGCTTTCCCATGTCCCAAAAGCCCCATCTCCTGCCCTCATATGAGGCTGCTGCAACCCGCTGAACACTGTCTTCTCCATACAGTCAGGGCTGCTGCACCCTGCTGCCTCCTGCACAAACAGTTTAGGCTGCTACACCCTGCTACCTTCTGTCCCCCACCATATAACACAAGATGAAAGTATTTTTTGTATTTTCTATAGGGTAGTTTTGGGCAGTGTATCAAAGGATCTGACTCTAGTGCTAGGGAACAGCATGGTGCAACTCTAACTGTGGGGGTAAGAAGTTCTATGGTGCAGCAGGGCACAGTGGTGTCAGGGGACAGAGGACAGCATGGTGCAGAAGCCTTGACTGTGGTGCAGGATACAGTAGGGAATCAGGGTACAGGAGCCCTGACTGTGTGACGGGGTGCAGGTGGTGCAGCAGCCATACCCATTTGGGGCAATGGAAGTGGGTAGCAGGGTGCAGCAAAAGCCCCGCCTTTGGTGGCCTGGGGCAGCATGGTGCAGCAGCCCAAACTGTGAAGACAGAGGCCCTTGGATTCTAGGGCTTAGCAGAGCACAGCAGCCCTGTCTGTGGAGACAGGAAAATGGGGCAACTATGTGCATTGGCCCTGACTATGGGGGTGGGGCAGAGGAAAGAGCGGTGCAGTAGCCTCAACTGAGAGGCAAGAGATGGGGGCATCAGGATGCCATATAGTATTTCAAGTTATACACATGCATGATGTATTTTCACATAGAACCCCACAAAGAACTGAATTTTATAAGTCCATACAGTACATGTTCCTGAAATAGCAGAGTGTGGCAGACACGTTTGTCAATCTGACATAAAAACAAAATAGTTCTCACATGAACCTATTGATTGAGGCTACATCAAAGACACACTGCTTCTATGAACTAACAGAATGCAGATTTATTTTATATCCATTAAACAGCCCTGTGTTATGTAGCCAGAACAGAATGCAGAGTCTTGATGACAGAGAACTGACATCTGTAATACAGACAAGGTAATTTCTCACATTCATTCATACCACTTCAATTCAACACTGAACACCAAATGATCAACTTTTTTATGAGAACAGAAAGATAGATTTTAAGCATATCTCTCTAAACACAAACCAGATGGGTTAGTAACAAACTGAGTGAAAATTAGCTCTGCAGACCGATCTAACTAGGAGCTGCAACAGCTTATTCAATCAATCAGGAATTTAATTGCTGAAGCAGCAGGCTGGACAGGTATGATGTCATTGCTCACTGACATACACAGAAACATCTTCACTGCTTTCACCTCCTGCAGAGCACATTAACAGATGCTGATTGAAAGAAGACCACAAAATCAAACAGCATGATATTTTCACGAAACACTGATCATGACACAAGGACATGAATTCAAGTGAATTCCAGCACAAAGATCTCCAACAGGGTTGATACACAAGGTGGGGTGGAAAGAATGAAAAGGGACTTGGCGAGGTTGGAGGAATGGTCAAATATGTGGCAGCTCAGATTCAGTGAAAAGAAGTGCTAGGTAATGCATCTGGGAAACAAAAACCCAGGGGAAGAGTACACAATGGGGGGGGAGTGAGTTAATAACAACAACAAAAATCGAAAGATACCTAGGAGTAATTATATCAGATGACCTAAAGGTGGGCAAGCAATGTGAGAAGGCAGTAAAGAGGGCTGGGGGGATACTGGGATGCATAAGGAGAGGCATCAACAGTAGAAAACAGGAAGTTGTCATCCCTCTGTACAGACAGTGAGACCCATCTGGAGTACTGCGTGCAATTCTGGAGACCCCATCTCCGCAAAGACATAGACAGAGTGGAGGCTGTTCAGAGGAGGGCAACCAAAATGGTGCAAGGTCTGCACCAGAAGACATACGAGGAGAGACTAAAGCAGCTTAATATGTATACCCTTGAGAAAAGAAGGGGGGGGAGACATGATAGAAACTTTCAAGTATCTCAAGGGAATTAACAAAGTACAAGAGAGTAGTATCATTCGGAAGAAGAGATGTGCAAGAACAAGGGGGCACAATTTGAAGATAGAGGCTGAAAGGTAATGTTAGGAAGTATTTTTTCACAGAGAGGGTTGTGGATGCATGGAAGAGCCTTCCTGAGGAGGTTGTGGAGTCAGGAAGTGTGTGAGAATTCAAGAATGCATGGGACAGGGATAAGGCAATTCTAGTGGATGGTAGAAAGAAATAAGCTGTTGATTAACTAGAATCTGCAGCTTATCCATCAGGTAGGGAAATGGGCAGACTGGGTTGGCCAAGCGGTCCTTATCTGCCGTCAAATTCTATGTTTTTATGAAATATGTGTGTATTTGATCTTTAAACAGTGAACGGAAGACAGTGCCCCTATTGTATATCAGTCATTTTTAGACTTTTCAACCGAAATCTCGGCCGCCATATTGGATTTATAACTGCGTGTCGCATTCCATAATTCTTCCTTGAATGGCAGTTAAAAAGCCTGTGAAAGAAGTAAGTGTAAATGGCTATTCATAGATACTCTGTTATGCACTAACTGATGAATTTTTACAGTCCTCAACCGTATGGAGGGCAAAACAGGATGAAAGTGCGTGATAGAAATGCGCAGCATGCATAATATCAAGTACTTCTTTTACATAAGAAAATCCATTTTGTATGATTAAGCACTCCTCGACACCTATGATATCACCAGTGTTCTCAGTTTTAATTTTGTTACAGTGTACCATGTTTGCATAGGGCTGCACGTGTTTCTAACTGATATGTACTTTTATTGTGTGAGCATGTGTTTGTACCTTTGTTTTGGTTTAATATAGGTGTGTTACCACGATGTTATAACCTTTAATCATGGATATAACTTGCTTTGAGTTGTCTCCATATCCTTCCACGGGGTGGGGGGGTGGCCACTAAGGCCAGTGCTGAGTAATTAGATAGGGTGGGCAGAATGGATGGACCTTTTTTCTATTGCCATTATCTATGTATCTGTGAACACAAGCAACACAAATTGCATATAGCAGGTTGCGCAGATGTGTGTGACCAAGAATCTGTATTACACAGACTACCAAGGAACAACTTCCAGTTGTATTCAGGGATCTGGCGGTAGGGTGTACCACTGTAGCCAGGGTGCAGGTGGGGTGTTGTTAGTTATTAGCAGTGTGCTCCATTTTGTAACTCCACTACCTGACTAGCTTTGCCCGAGGAGAAACATTCGCCGGCATCAGGCTAGGGTTTGCACTTCTGGTCAGGGGCACCCAAGCAATTCTGGACACAGGAAGCAATAACTGAAAGTGTCCAAACCAGGAGTGGGAGTCTAAAGTGGGGCTTTTATTCACTTTGACACAAGAATACAAAGCAAGATGGAACCCCACGGGGCTACACTCACTGGATATGCAGATCTATAGAGGTCAGAACACATTTTCTTCATCACACAACAATCCTCAGGTTCTGAACACATCTGGGCTCCCACGCCCGAACTGGTACTCTTACTTTTGGATTCCCTGCCATGGTACTCGGCCAGCACTAGTACACTTTTCCATATGTCATGGACTTTTGGTGGTGGCTCCCTCAACCACCCATGAGCACTTCTAACTCTATAGGGAAAAAAACACATCCTTAATCCCACGTCTGGGTACTTTCTGCAGACACTGGCCAAATGCCTGGGAGAAAGCTATAGGTGCCCAAAGTGAATCCATAGAGGTAAATCTGGTTACTCCAGATGGGGGTCTCCCACCTCTTGTTCCAAAATCCATACCCGGCCATTCATTTGGAGTCAACGCCTTTCCTGGAACTCTCTGTTTGTAGCTGCTATCTCAAAATGTGTATCACATTTAAAAATCTACTTTCCATGTAACTGGTGTCCTGACTTGCAACGTTCTCTAAGTGGCTATGTCCATCCCTGTAGACTCCCACTGGTTAGATGCATTTCAAGCCATACACATATCTTAAAGTACTGTACTGGGCTGTCCTTTCCTGACCCCACAGAAGCAGATACTTTTACACAATTCTCTTGGTGAAACAAAAGCTCTATGTCAGAGCAGACTCACCATGGTTCGCAGGTGCCCCGGGGCATCTCACACAGAAAACACACATCTGGTACCTCAGTACAAATTCTCTAGTCAGGCAGCTTTCTCTCTTCCAGCAGGGCCAGGGGATTGCCCCTGAAATGCTGGTCCCCCCCATCCCTCCAGGGATGGGGCACTGGAACAAACCGGGAACGGTCTCAACCACTTCTACTGGTTTCTTCTGTGTCCTTCTCTAAGGAGAGAACACACACCCTCTTCCTGTTGTAGCTCTATTACAGAGCTAGGCTCTGAGGGGCTGCCAACTGCAGCACACCTCCTCCTTCCACTGAGTCTCCCACTAGACTTCTCTTGACTGACTTTGAAACCCCCAACATTCTAACCTAACTCCCTGCTGCAGCATTCCACTGTGGCTTATGCTGCTACGAGAATTCTAAGTGATGTCATCCCCCCAGCTCAGCTGAGACTGAGGACAGTGAGAGACAGTGTGAAACCCATTTAACTGGTGTCTCACAAGCTGCCTTTCCCTGCCTGCCACTAGATCTAAGTGGGATTCTAGTAACCCTGGGTAACAGGGGGGTTACACCTAGACTGCCAGGGACTGGCTAGATAGGGCTTGGGTAAGGCAACACCCCAGGCTGCATGCACAATGCCTCTGCACAAGTCAAGGCATGCTGCCTGTATGAATATGGGCTCCCTAACCACAGATCTGAAAAAAAGACTGCACTGGCAACACTTCTGCTGGGGGCACATAAAGTGCACCCCATCTTGTGGATGGGAAGACACGCTGCCTCCGGAAAAGGAGGTGGGTGTTTCTGTTAGAAACTTGGAATTTGATGGTAGATAAGAACTGCTTATCCCACCCATTCTGCACATTTATCCCTACCTAAATTATCACTGCAGACCCTACTGGATCTACAGCTCTTTCTCCCTGTCCTTCTTCATTTCTAATTTTATTTATTTATTTATTGAAATGTTTCACCAGGAGGGCACACTGAACAACAAGTTGCTCGTCTCACGGTGCGACCTGGGGGAAGGGGTTAACTTGAGGATAATAATACATTTACTACTAAATTTACTGCAGAATGTTGCTGTATTTTAACTTGGAGCTCTGCAGTTCAGCATTTTTTTTATTCTGGTGCACTGGGTCCTACACCTGTTTCCACCCCATTGCCCTGAGCTTTATTTAAATTGAATGCCTAACTCCCTTGCTGTTTGAATCTACTTCTGTGCTCCCATGCTGATTGGATTTACTCGAGCAAATTAATTTGATCCTGAGCTCCCCATGCTGCTGAAATTAATTTGGAGCTCCTGAGATGCTCACTCAGTTCCTTTGCTGCTGAATTTATTACCGAACTGCTACCCAAATTAATCCTGAGCTCTCCACCTCATTTTACTTCTGCTGCATTCTCCACTGGCTTTTCAGCTTGCCCACACTCCCCCACCCCCAGCCTTTATTAAATCCTCTTCCTACCACCTGTGTGCACTTCAGTTCCCTCTTTTCCGCCCCAAAGCTTTACCTTTCTAACCCTAGCTATATCCTCCTCCTACTCTCCCTCGACTCTCCCACTCCCACCACCTCCCCTCCTACCTACTACCCGCACCTGCCACTCTTTCTACTCCCACTGACAAGGCCTTCTAGCTGCTTATCTCTCTTCTTCTATCTTATTACGCACCCGCTCCTTTCTTCTCCACTGCTAAAGTTATTAATTCTAGATAATTAAAGTATGCACTTTACTGTTTTTTAAACCTAGCCTTTGTATTACTGCCTCTGTATGTTTGTTCACCCCTTCCCACTGACTTAGAACCTTTGTAAATGAGCACCTTGCATGCAAAGGTATTGTAATCCGAGACTGAATAAATAAATAAATGAATAAATAAATACCATTTGAAACTCCACCCCCGTTTCCTCTCCTCTATTCTGCAACTCCACCTCCTACTCTTAAAGCCAAGCTCATTCTCCCTTGCTCACTTTTACTTTTCTTGTTGCTTCCAACCTCATTCCTCTTTGACTCCTGTCTGCCAATTTACTGAGCAGGCACCGCCTCCTTTAGAGTGCCCTTTTTTTTTTTTGTCAGGAATTTGCCCTCACATTTCTCTTGCGCCCCCGCTCTAACCCCCTGCCCCTGGACTGCCCCTGTTATGTCACCTCTATCGGTTCTCCTTTTCCTACTCTTCTTCCCCTTACTTTCACTTCCTCCCTGCTCTCATCCCAAACCCCACACTGTGACTTTCTCCCCACCTGCCCCAAACCTTCCCTACATCCCATGCAGTACTCTTACCCACCCACCCTCCTCTTTCTGACCACCCCTTCCCATGCCTTCCACCACCCTCCCCTTTCCCCTGCCTCCACAATCCCTTAACTACTCGCCCACGCACACCTGTCACCTCTAGTAAACACCTAAGATCGAAGAATCATAAGATGCAGATCCTTATCTTAACTCTCTCAAGGTCCCTTTTTCTTATCCTTCTCTTTCTAGGTGCTATACATCCCAACCTGGGCCCGAGCCACCCTTGCTCTCCCTCCCAGCAACCCCCTGTACACAAAAGGAAGAACATCAGCCTGGTTCACCTTACTATCCAGAGTCTCCCTGCTAAATTTGACTCCTTTCAGGCCTGGGTTGCCTCCCACGACTTTGATGTTATTGTCTTCTCTGAAACCTGGCTCTCCCCGTGCATTTGTGAGGGAGAGATTGAGCTTAGTGGCTTCACTCTTATCAGAAAAGACAGACCCCATAAAAGAGGTGGGGGTTGCATGTTCTACATTTCAAACAAATTCTCCTTCACGGAACACTCCCCCAGCTCTAACTCCGTCCTACTCGAATCTCTCTCCATTCACCTCTTTCTTGGCCCTAATAAAACCCTCTACCTCCCCCCAGGAACCCCATCCTCAGACCTCGAGGCTCTACTTGACGTAAAACACTCTCTTCCCCTCAACAGAGAGTGGATCCTCTTAGGTGATTTCAACATCAGCTGGGCCTCCAGTGCTGCTGATTTGGCTAAAGCTTGCATTGCTAATGCAGGTCTGCACCAGCTTATTGCCTCTCCCACGAGACCCAACTATAAAACAGGTACCCATTCACTCATCGACTGGGTAATTGTCACACACCCCTCCCGTATTACTGACTCAGGCATCCTCTCGGACTGTCTTAGCGATTATTGTGCCATTTTCTGCCACTGGTTCACCAGACTACCCAAGCACCCCCCTAGATTTATTTACACTACGGGACTCTCCCAGCGTAACTTACAGCTAATTTCCAGTGATCTTAGCACTGTTGGCTGGTCTTTCACCAAGGGTCCCAGCAAGGACTGTGACTCCATCCTACTTGAATTTTCCAGCATCCTTTCAAGTATTTGTGATAAGCATGCTCCTCTCAAAACAAATTAGAACCTGGGCATATAAATAACTGGGTTTCTCCAGATCTCATCAAATTGATGAGATCCAGGGTCAAAGCTTGGGCTCGTTACTCTAAGCACAAGGATCCTGCCTAGCTCTCTCTCTACTGATCCCTGTGGAACAAATATAAATCTGCCATTAGAAAACAAAAATGGACCACCTTTATGATAAATCAGGGGCTCCTCTAGCCCCCATCAAATCTGGGGCACCCTCAACTCACTTCTTGGGAGAAGCAAAAAGTCTGACACATTACCCTGAACCACAATGGCTGTCTCACCAATAATCCCTCCGAGGTTACAAATATTTTTAACTCCTTCGGCAACCTTGATACCTACAATCTGTTTCCTAACTCGCAACCTGACACCTCTTCTTCCCCTCCCATTTGCCAAAGCTCCTCTGACACAGTCAGACTAATCCATAAAAACAACCTCAAACCTAATGTTGGTGCTGACGGGATCGACTACAGAATTCTTAAATTAGCCATTCATGCCTTACCTGTTCCCCTCACAAATTTGTTCAACCACTCTCTATGCTCTGCCCTTTTCTCCAACACATGAAAAACAGCTACCATCAAATCTCTCTTCAAGTCTGGGTCCAAGAGCGAGGATGGAAACTACAGACCTGTTTCCCTCCTCGCTTCTCTCTCAAAAATCATCAAGAAAGTTGTTCACTCCCAACTCACTGAATACCTTGAATCCCACCAGTTACTTTCCATTGCTCAACATGGATTCAGAATCGGACACAGCACTGAAACTGCCCTTGTTAGGTTTACTAGTGACATCATCAAGGCCAGTGATAAGGGTCAGTATACTGAATCTGTCTTTGTCGATCTAACCAAGGTGTTTGACTCTGTAGACCATACCCTCCTTCTCAAAACCCTTAGCAGTCTACATCTCTTGTCAAATGTTGTCAACTGGGTCGGCAACTATCTGTCAGATCCCACCAAACCTCCATCAAGGGCCAACTCTCCTCCAAATACCCCATTATATATGGGGACTCCCAGGGCTCTATCATGGGACCACTTCTCTTCCCTCTTTTTATCAATTCCCTTCCCTCTGTCTGTCAAACCACTCAGCTGGTCCTCTGCGCTGACAATGCTGCACTCTACACCAGCAGTGAAAATCCCGACACGATGTTTCACAATCTTCAGTTGTATTTCAGAAAGCTCCGCTCCTGGTTTTCTGGTAAGGGATGGTCCTCAATTCAAAAAAGACTAAGTTCATGATCGTCTCTGGTCCTAAAAAAACCCAGATCTCTGGCCTATCTCTGCTGGACAACTTGGGTTATCCAATCAAATAGGTCTTTGAGTTCAAATACCTCAGCATTTTACTCGACCCTCATCTCTCCTTTAATGCTTTAAATTAACAACCTTACTAAGAAAATCCATACAAGACTAGGCCTTCTCTACAGAATTAGAAAATTCCTCATCCCTGCCTCTAGACTAAGACTAGCCAACTCTCTTCTGCTGCCTCTCCTGGAATATGGCTCTATTATTTTTTCACCCTCACCCTCCTCGCACTTATTCCCACCTGAGCTGGCCCACTCTTGAAAGGAGGTTTAACCTTAAATGTATCTCCTTCCTTCATAAAATCTACCTCAAAGTGCCCCCCAACATCACCGCCCTCTTTCCCCCTCTCAGTCCCTAGTTGGCCCACTTGAGGCTCTTCAAGCGTGGTCTTTACCACCCCTTTTTTCTGAACCAAGCAGACCCAGAACTCAATCTTCTACAATGTCACTAAGCTTTATAGTAATCTGCCAGCCCTAGTCCAGGCCTCCAGCACCATTGGTGTGTTCAACTCATCACTGAAGGCTCAGATTCTCAATTCTTCTGGTTGTGACTGCTGCTGACCTCCTCCCTGTTCAATCTAAATCTTTCATGCTTCTCTCCCCATTACCTCTTCCCCCTTCCTCACTCCCTCCCTCCTTCCTTTTTTCTCCCCCTAACCATTACTCTTCTCCCTGCCCCCTCTCCTCCCCCCCCTCGCTTCTCCCTATATGACCTCTAGCTTTATTTGCACTTGACTTGCCTCTCCTTGCATGGCCCACCTCTTTGGGCCTCCCACCTTTCCCTCTCTACCCCTCTCTCCCATATCTCCCCTCCATTTCCTCTCTACCCCTCTCTCCATCTTCCTTCCCTCTTGAGCACTCTTACCTGGGTGCTGTTTCTGTCCCATCCCCTGTCTCCTAGCTTAGTGGCCCAGATACCCCTGGTCTGTGGTCAACCAGTCCAGGAGTGGATGGATTCAAGCTGGTTGAAGTTAAACTCTGGGAAAGACTGAAGTGCTGGTTGTGGTCCCGGGACACTGGATGGGGGGTTCGGGGGTAGGTTCACGCTCAGGGCTTTTTCTTGGGGATCTATCACTCCCGGCCTCTGAACGGGTGTGAAATCTGGGGGTAATCTTTGACGGAGGGCTGACGCTGCATGCACAGGTGTCAGACATTGTCAAGACCTCTTTTTACCACCTGAGGAATATCTCCAGGATTAAGCACCTTGTTCCATCTGGTGATCTTCCTACATTGGTTCACACCTTTGTGTCCTCGCGCTTGGATTACTGCAACTCCCTCTACCTCGGGCTTTCTGGGGCTGGAAATCCACTGTTTTCAGCTAGTGCAGAATGCAGCAGCACGGCTTTTGACAGGAATGTCTCGGTTCTGCGATATTTTTCTGGTGCTGCGCGGTCTGCACTGGCTGCTGGTACAGTGGTGGATCACCTTTAAAGTCTGTCTTCTGATGTATAAAACCCTACACAGACAGGGCCCTGACTGCCTGAAGGAGCTTCTGGTTCCCTACCACCCCGAGCAATCGCTTCGCTCAGGTGGCAAGGGTTTCTATAGATCCCAAGAGTCTGGGGCCTGGGCATTTATGCATGCGGCCCCATCCCTTTGGAATTTCTATCCCTGTCAGTTACATGAGTACATGATCATGGAGGGATTTAAAAGAGCCTTAAAAACCCATCTATGGCACCAAGCATTCGGGCCATAGATGGGTTTACTGATTTATTTGTTTCAAATTTAAATGTGTATTGTTTTACTTAATTTAAATTGTGTGATATCTGATATGTTTTTAAAATTGTGAGGCGCCTTGGTTTTGGAAAGGCGCCATAAAAATAAAGTTTTATTATTATTATTATAATGCATGTTTTGTAGTTATAATAATAATGTATGTTTTGTAGTTAGCTAATCTTGTCTGTTAGTAGTTTTCCTATACTGTCTTTATTTTTGTTTGTTTTTTACCTATTTTGGAAATGTTTACTCTGTTTATTCATTATCTGCCACAATGTTTCTGTTTACTTGGGCTTGTTTTTAGTCAGAAAGCTTGTACTTAATTATGTTCACCTGTTCTTAGGCCTTTATTGTTTTGTATTCCTGTTTTGTAATTTGTCAATGTTTTTTGCCCATCCTGCACTGGATGCTTGTGACAACGGGCATTTTTGCTCACATGTTCTCCAGTATACAAAATAAATAAATACATTAATTAAATTATACAAATAATGGATGGATGCATTGTTACACAGTATGTAGGAGCAGGTAGACAGAAGTGCAGCAGTTAGGGTGAGATACAAACAGATACAACTAATAAAATGATATAACAAACAGGAGTCCACAGTACAATACAACATTACAGGCAGTACAATAATGCAGCAGAACAATCAAAGTGCAATAATATACCTAGAGCAGACTCAAGGCAGTGCACAGGTGCTGTAAGGAGGAGAAAAGGTAAAAGGAGGAGGATGGAGGAAGGAGGGGGAAGCATGCAGGACCAGATTCCTCCAACAGGATGATGAGGACCCCACAAGGGTAAATGGGGGCTAGAGGGAGGAGGGAGGACAGCCAAAACCTGTTTCCCTTTCAGGATGCTGAGAACCCTGCAAGGGGGAAGGAGTTGGTGGGCAGAAACTAGGAATAAGATAATTTAAGGAGGATTAAAGCAGGAGCGGCTTGGAGAGAGGAAGTTATAGAGGGCAGTGTTAAGAGAGTAGGAGGAAGAGGTGTGGCGTATTGGGGGGAGGTTACTAATAGTATTCCTTTGTGCCTATCCCATGCATTCTTAATCCCCACTACTGTTTTTGCCACCACCACCTCTGGAAGGCTGTTCCAGGAGTCTAACACTCTTTCTGTGAAGCATACCTCTCAACTGTCCCTGATTTTCTGAGTCCCTGATTTTGACTCAAAATTTTACCCTGTCCCTCTTAAAAATTGTGTTTCCGTGACCAAACAGCAGGGGTTGTAAGCACAAAATAATGTCACACATTAATGTTACAGACCTGTTTTTCATTGGAAAAGGCATTTTACACCAAGCCCCTTAGTCTACCACCTTCCTGAGTGGATATCACTAACTTTGAAGATGTGTCCCTGATTTTGGTCCTTGGTCCCTGATTTGTTTAAGCATTGTCCCTGATTCATGAAGTAAGAGGTTGAGAGGTATGCTGTGAAGTACGCCCTCACATCTCTTGAATCTACCACCTTCTGGCTTCATAGCATGTCCCATTTGTCTTGAGCACCTTTTTTTTCTGAAAAAGTCTTCCCTCCTGTATCTTATTTACCCCCACAAGGGATTTAAAGGTCTCCATCATATCCTCCCCCTTCCTCTCCTCTCTTCAAGGGTGTACAAACAAATCTAAAGAGCTGTTTTTTTACAAATAAAGATAAAGGGCTGAAAGCTGTAGGAATAGACATAAGCAGCCTAGCCCTTCCTATTAAAACAAGTAAGAGGTTAGTACCTTTGTTTCAAGGGTCCTTCTCTGTAGGTTTTTCTGGTAAACTGTAACACAGGAAGGAAACCAAAGGCTTAGTGTCTTACCTGACTGCAGGAATGCATATGGGATTTTGTTAAGGGAGCAGCGCCCTCTGCTGTTCCCTTCTTATACCACTCCACCTGTCAATCAAGCATAACTAAGGAGAGTTAATTTTTGGTTGTATGTAATTAACTCTATTTTAAGCTTTAATAGCCTTATGTTTAACTTATAGGAAATAAAAGGTTTAGAAGGACGTGGGGTGTCAAACGATACATGTATGGTGGGTCACAAAATGAAGCTAGACTAACCCAGAGAGTTTCTTTTCTGTATTATGAGTTAAGGGCCAGGTCAGGTGACTCCACCAAACTGTATAAAAGCCTGTCATTAGAAGCATTGAGTCTAGGGTGGTCAGTAGGAGGCTGACTGAGGTGAGAGTAAGACCTCCTGATGGTGTGTGCTTGCACACGGTTCATTTTAAAGAATGGCAGAGAATGCAGAAACTGTGAGGAAAACAGTTGTTTGATTTGTTTTTGACTAACCAGTTTACTTTTGACTTTCTGTTCATTTCATCTATTATTCAGAAAATAAAATGACAAATGCTCTTAAGCATTTTTTTATGCACCTAAAAGATGTCTGCCTGTGTCTGACATTCTTGAAATCCCACACCCTAGGACAAGGTTCAATAAAATGCTGTTTCATTTTCTGAAGAATATTGCTTCTACCTAATTCAGCTGCTGAATGGGCAGACAGATAAGGTAATCAAGTAAAATACTCAGAGCCACAGAGTCTATAGCTGTAGTGGGATTCATCCCTGGAATCTTATTTACCCTTGCTGCCATCCTGTCTGCTCTTAGCACATCATACTCTACAGTAGTGTTGATGAATGGGGGTGGAGGGTAGACAGTGTACTCCATTCAGTTTCCATCCTTAGCTTTCCTGCTGTTATCAGCTCTTCAGAGAGATACAAAAGCCAGCTGGTTCCTAAATTACAAACTCAACCTAAAGTGTTTGAAATCAGCCTAAGCCTGCCAGAAACAAATACTGAAGACAGTCTGCTAAAGGGGTAGCCAGTGGGAAACAGTGGGAAAGTCCGATGGTGACACTAAAGATTTTTGTTTCTGAATTTGCCCAAACTAAGTATTAGAAATCAGGACAGGTCTGTTGTTAAGAGGAAGGATGTGGGGACTGTGCATGCACAGGCTAAGTGGATGGATGCACCTCTGATTTTTCTCACTCTGCTGTGGCAACAAAGATCTAAATCAGCATCCATCCATGACAAAACTGGCCCTAATAAGGGAACATTTCTAGAGCTAGGTATAATGGACTCTTACTTGGCATCATCAGGCATGAAATCTGCTAGAGCAACGTGGAATGCAAAGGCAAAGAGAGCTGGGGCAGGGCTGGGGTAGACTGTGGCAATAGCCAGAAGGCCTTGGACGAGGTGGTGGAGGCATTGGGGTGTACCATCTCTGCCCAGATCCAGGCTGCTCTTTCACTGAAGTTAGAGCCAATAGCCACGAATATCGATGGCAAAATACAAGGAACAAGCTGGCAGACTAATGGCAACCAAGGGCCAGATCTTGGTGGTCGAAGAGGAGGTGGCAGGGCTCCCGGACTGTGTAGTGAAACTGGAAAATAAGCTTGTGGCACTGAAAGAGCAGCTCGACTTGCAAGAGAATCACCAGTGTCACAACAATGTCAGGATTCAGGGGTTCCTCCCACAGGGTACTGGGGGGCAGGATATAGCTGAATTTCTATCTCACTGGATCCCCAAAACCCTGAAACTGCATGCTCTGAAGGGGTGAGCTAAGATAGATAGAGCCCACAGAGTTCTGTGCCCAAACCATCCCCAGCATGTGCCTCCGAGACAGATTATTTTCCGCCTGCACCACTTTCCTGATAAACAGAAAATATTGCAGGCTGATCATAATGCTGGCGAGCTTATGGTGGAGTAGCTCCAATCTACTTTTCCTGGGACTTCTCTAGATCTGTGCAAGAAAATCAAAAGGCATTTGTTCCCCCGATGAATGCCTTGAATGCTAAGGAAATTGACTTTAGATTTGCATACTCTGCTGTACTCACCATCCATTTAGAGGGCCAGTCCTTCTCATTTTGGGAGACCAAGAAGGCCCAGCAATTCTGCAAGGAGAAGATGACTATGGACTGAGATTTGTGGGGTGAGTCAAAGAATTTTGTGTTTATTTTGGTAACACTTTATTTTAAGTGTCCTTAACTGCACTGTAACTACTATGTTGTTGTAAAATAGTTTCACATTTGCGTGTTGTGTACTTGCACACAATTTGCATGAAGTAACTACACTGTAACTGCACTGTAACAGCTGTGCAGTTACATGTAATTACATGTAGTTGTTAACTACTGTAGTTTCACATGTGCGTGTTTGTGTAGTTACATACTTTGCATACATGTGCAACTACTACTGTCTCCCTTTTGGCACAAATCAATTCATTCTGACACACGTAACTACACATGTAATAGTTGTTGCAAAGTGTAGGAGAAAATCTGTTGTGCAACTACCACTGTATTTCTTTTGGCATTATGTAATTTGTTCTTACAAGGGCAACTACACATGTTATTTATTTATTTATTTAGTTAAACATCAGTTTAGAAACCTTTGAGCCAGAGGCTCATTTACAAAGGTACCTCGTCACAAAGAGGACATCATAACAGTAGTACAAGGGACACAGTACTTACAAACAAAAAAGTTACAGTTCAATTACAATTTTGTTACAATAGAGTACAATCTCCAACGAGCTAAAGATAACAAAAGGTGCAAAACTTATGGTCGGGGGAGAGCTGGTGGGGGTAGAAGGAGGAGATGAGGAGGAGGAATAAGTAGGGAAAGGAAGGGGAGCCGCTCAGTGAGCATTGTCAAACAGAGTATATATATATATATATATATATATTTTTTACACTAGGCTAGCGGCAGTTGCATTCTTGAGAGCTAAGCAGGAAGTTTCTGAGCCTGGGCTTAAAGCAAGGTAAGGTTAGAGAGTTTGAGACACTGGCAGGAGGAGTTATACCAGTGGGCGCGGTAGGGGAATGCCCTCTGACCTGTGGAGGTCCTGGCTCTCGGAATAACTAGGGTAGCTCTTGACCAGCTGCACGTGATCAGGGTCAGTGCAGTACGGGCGAATGGTGTTGGATAGGCCTATGGGGGATAGGCCATGCAGGGCTTTAAAGGTGAGCTGGCATGTCTGATACATGAGTCGCTCTTTCCAGGTTGAGTAGGGTAGCCAGGGTGTACAGCTCACATGTGTGAGTGAGTCTGGGAGCACCAGTGATAAGTCTGCAGGCCTTATTTACTGTGAGATGAACCTTGTTGAGGGCAGTCTGATCTGCTGGAGCCATAGACCAGGCCATAGTCAATGAGAGACATGACAGAGGAAGTGACAGCCAGGCGGAGGGCATCAGGAGGAGGCATTTCTTGTGCCAGTAAAGAATGCCTAGCCGTGAGTTGGCGACAGAATTTAGGGCAGATATATGTCCATGGAATGAAAGTGCAGGGTCAAAGGTTATACCAAGATATTTATAGGATTGCACCTGGTCAATGACGAGATTGGGTGTGGAGTGGACAGCTAAGGGAAACATGTTACAGCTATTGCAAATTGTAACAGGTTATTGTGTAACTACTATGTTACTACTTTTGACATTGTTAAATTTGTTCTTACAAGTGTAACCACATATGAATGCAGGTCTTGTGTACTGTTTCTACTGTCTGTATCTATTTGGCATTTATTTAAAAGGTAATCACACAGAAAAACTTTGAAGTGTAATCAGAATGGTAGATAAAATATGATTACAATATAAACTCAGTCTGCTGCACTTAAATGCACTGACTGGCAATTCTTCGGATGATATTCTGTGTCTGCATTCCAGTTTTTCATGAACCTACAGGTTAAAAATGTACAGTCTAATACTGTGAAGGAAGTACTAAGGCTAAGGGGGGGGACGTTTCAAAGATGATGAAGGGGCATATTAGGTCTGGAGGAGAAGGGAATGTGGAAAGCACAAAAGACATCCAGGAAAAGAAAAAAGATGGGAGGAATAAGAGGGACGGGGCTTCAGGGCAAGGAGGCAATGTGGGTGACACAGGTACGGGAGACAAACGTGCAAGGAGAATAGGAGAAGGAGTACAGGGAGTTGGTAACGCTGGGAGCTCAGATGGGGGCAGACTTCTAACAGAGTAGTCAAAAGGAGGGAAATGAGGAAGAGGAAGCACAGTCCATGGGTACAAAGAATAAAACAACTGAGGAGGGGGAGGGAGGAAATAGGTGAATTGGGGCAAAAGGGTTGAGTACAGTGGAGAACACAGGGAGAAACAGAAACAATAGGAGGAAACATTGTGCAGGAGGAGGAAGGGAAGGGAGAGGATGGGGAGGGGGAAGAAGAGAGGTGTCTTGGTGTTGGGACACTCAATACTAAGAGGGGTCAGGTGGGGAAGCAAAATGGAGAGGCGCAGTAGAATTTGGATGGAAGCCATGCCAGGAATGAAAGTGGAAAGGGTGGGGCAATGCATGCTAAGGTATGCAAGCAAGAGAAGGAAAAGGCCTCACCTAATAATACATCTGGGGACGAATGACCTAGCTGATGGGATGGTAGGGGAGTTTAAGAGAAGGTTTGAGGAACTGGGACCTCTGTGTGAGGAAGCGGGCAGATCTGTCACCATCTGAGAGGTACTTCCTGTTCTCAGGGCAAGCATGGCAAGAAAATGGAGAATTCAAGAGTTTAATGAATGGCTGGGGGCCTGGAGTCAGGAAAAGGGGTATGGGCTGGTGGGGGGGGGGCCTGGGAGAACAGCAGTCTGTATGCAAAAGATAGACTGCACTTAAATGAGGAAGGAAAAAATGTACTAAAGACAAGTAAAGGAAGCACATTGAGGAGCATTTAAAGTAGGAGGGGGTAACAGGAAAGATGGTGGTGTTCGGAGGCCTAGTGATGTGAAACCAAATGGGCTTCTCCCCCATGATAGCAAGGTAAGGAGGAAGGGAACTACTAAGGGATCAGACATAAGGGGAGAGAGGTGGGGGGAGGGTAGAGACAAGAGTTGGAGGGTGGTAACACTAAATGCTAGGAGTCTGGGGAATAAAGGGCAGAACTACAGGCTGTCTTGGAGGAGGGGTGTGTGGACTTGGCGGCTACAACCGAGACATGGGCCACCCAAATCCATGACTGGGACATGAAGGTTCCGGGGTACAGATTACACAGGAAGGATATGGGAAAGGGGGAGTGGTGCTGTACGTAAAGGAGGGATTAAAATATGTAAGGGAGGAAGGAGACGAGAGAGTTACAGAAGCACTGTGGGTGCAACTACAGGATCCCAAAAATAGATCACTAAAACAGAGTGGTGTACAGGCTGTCACAATCTCGCTCAGCCGGTCAGCCCTCTACTCCCAAAGTGGCAACCTCTGAGCATATGATTTGTGTACAGTGAACAGACAAGGTAACCCTCTTGTCTGTTTTGTGGATTCAAGTCACATTAGTCTCAAGCTCTAAAGGGATTCAAATTGATAACCTCTTGTTAGTGTACCTAATTATCAGGCTCAGATAATTCTGTCTTCGGGGGGCCAGATATCTTTGCCTATGGGTACCCAACAAGGTCTTTCAAATGAACCCTAAGAACTCAGTGCAAGACTTTTAGAGAACTCTGTCCATTTCCCAGTTTGGTATACAATCAGTCCATACACAGTATACTTATAACCTTTAAAAGCTCCAGTTAAAATAAAAAGAATTGTCAAGGCACTCCAGCAGTTTCGTTTATAAAAAATATCTTTACTTTAAAAATATCAAAACAGAACAATAATTATGGAACAAAATATATATCTCCCAACACATACAGCCTTAAAACAAACAGGAAAAAGTACAGTTCCTACAATACATACATTTAGACTAGTCTACTCTTACTCTGTTTCAGTGCTGTGATGATTCTCCCTCAGTCAGATAAAATTCTCTTGTGTATTTCTGTCAGATTCTTTCAGCAATTAAACACACTTCTGAGCCGGCCTTCTCATGAGGTCACTAGCTCCGTCTTGGTGCATCAAACTCTATATTTTACAATACAGGGTCTCCCAATAAAATATTTAAAAAAACATATGAGATGACCTCACTGACTTTCCTCTCCCCAGGTTAACTGGTCAGAACTGGTTTGTGCTCTGCTACACATACATCTCAAAAGTTTCTTTGATCTAAGTCACTGTATTCAAAGCAAAAGTGTATTGGTCTCTTTAATCCCATCTGGACCTTGGAATCTACACCTCAGGTCTTTCTGATGTAATTCAAGGGGTCCCCGGAAATGTATATTGGACCTTCCAGAATCATCAGGGTCCTCCCTGGCTCAGACATCAGACCTCTTCAATGTCCATTCTGGCCTCTCTTCGACACCCCTCCCCACAAGTCCTTCCCTGGTAACTATGCCAGTCAAAGGAGCTCCCTGAGGGCATTATGAATGGCTAATCTTATTTCCTGGGATGAAAGCAAATTGACAAGATAATTGCATCCCAGATCTCTGCAGTTTAAAATACCTCCTGTCCTTTGAACTTATCACTGGGGGATCTTGATGTGTCAGTTCCAGTAAGACAGTAGTTTCCTCAAACTGAGTTTTCCCATCACATATTTTATATGTAATAAAAAAATACAGCATTCGAGCACTCAGAGCTGGCTGTCTACATCACACTCCTCCCCACCTAGACTGAATTTGGGGGATCCATCCCCTACATAGGATGAGCTTCCCAAATCAGTTCACTCCTCATAGACTCTAGACAGTCCATCTGAGTTCTTATTTTTAGCTCTGGCCCTATGTATGATTTTCAGATCATACCCTTGTAAAGCAAGACTCCATCTGAGCAGTCTGCCATTGTTTTTCCCCATCTGTGACAACCAAACCAGGGAGTTGTGGTCAGTCTGCACCACAAAAGGCTGCCCATACAAGTATGGCTCCAATTTCTTTAGGGCCCGCACTAAGGCAAGACACTCCTTTTCCACTGTGAAGTAGGCTTGTTCTCTGAGCGGGGCTCGAAATAACCGGCTGTCCACCCGTCCCGGACAGCCGGTTTTCATGTGGGACAGACGTTTTGTGAAGTCCGCCTGTCCCTTGGACAGGCAGTTTTGCACTGCAGTGCCAGTATTGTTTTGGGCAGTAGGACCCAGCAAAATCAATGCAGCAAACGGGAGGAATCCTGACGACATCATGTCGATATGAAGCGTAGCTCCACCCGCCGAAAAGTGCAGCTCCGCCCACCCATTCAGTCTTCCCACTGAGGGTCAAGTGATTGCAGCTACTAGTGACACCTGACCTCTCAGAGCAACACTTGTGGTGTCAGCAGGCAGGAAGACTCCTGCACTAACGGGCACTGAACATGCACAGTTGGGTATCCTGACTCGCTCTCCTCACTTTCACTCTAGCCTTTGCATCGTGAGGAGCTCGGCAAGTAGGAGAGCGAGTGCTGTGCTGCCTTGTATATCGGAGGCTCAGCGCAGAGCAAATACTTTCTTTGTGCAGCAACAATCTATACACAACAGCCCTTTTCAGGGCTCTGACCTTTTTTCTTATTTTGAATCAATGAAAAAAAATTGAACTAATCTAGACTTGCTGTCTGGGTCGGGGGACAGACAGAACCTAAGGAGGAGGAGGACAGGAGAGAGGAGTGGGAGGGGAGTGGGGACTTATAATTTTGTTTTGGAAGCCACAACTGGAAATAAATTTAAAAGGCTTTCAGTGCTTCTCTGGTGACTGTTTAAAAAATGTAAAATAGGATAATCAGTCACACAGGGCTCAGGGCTGCATTGAGAGCTCTGTAGTGCAGTCTGCTGCAGAATCTTATAGTGGTGGAAAACAAAACATCCATACTCCACTGTATGTGCTGATTTGCAGAAAAAAAAGCCTAGCCCTGCTAGAAAGAAGCCACAAGTCAGAGAGAAATAAAAATTAAACGTTTTATTCAGGGCTTCTGGTAGTGAATAACTTAAGTAAAAGACAGTGCCCCTATTACCATGAATGTTGAGCATTAACCCCAGTGCCTCTGTTCAAATTCATTTGTGAACAGCTCACTTCAGTCCACTTCTTTTATTCCACTGAGGTCAGTGCTCTCAAGGTGGGATTAAAAAAAGGCTTCTGGACTGGTTTAACTTTGAAAAAAAAAGAGACTTCTGCCTTGAGGGGTCTGTGCAGCTGAGCTCTGTGCTGTGTTGCAGTACATGTGATTGCTTTTTGTTGATCACTCAGTCATCAAATAAGACCTCCACTGTATTTCTGTGCACTGCAATCTGCAAAAAAAGTATAAGGGGAGGGAGGAAAATATTGGGGGGGGGGACAACCAGAAAAACAAAAACAAATAATTTAAAAAATACTAAGAGTAAAACTAGGGAGGCTATCCCAGGGGTATTGTGATGAGGTGAGAACTAAACGCTTGCCTAGAGTCTGTGAGTTGACTGAACTTCTGGTGGTGTGGGTAGGTGACTTCAGGGGAGGGGAGAGGGAGTGAAAAAAAGAAAGCAGTCAGGCACTGTCAGAAGGAGACAGGAATCAGTACTACTCTGTACACCTGAATAAATTCTCTTTTCTGTCCAACCCACTCTCTCAAAGCCAAAAGAGACCTTGTGATCTGCAAGTGGTGGGATCTCATCTCTGAATAAAAAAAAAATATATCTTGAGTGTGTGGAGAGGTGAAGGCAAGGCTCTATTAAGCTTATTATTCACTCAGCCTGTGTAAAGCCCTCCAGAGCTGTTAGCTACAGCTTGAACCTTGAAGATAGATACTGACGGACTGACTGTACTAACTTAAACTAGCCCTGTCAGCCTGCTGTTGTGCTCTGCCAGTGGACTAACTGAATAAAAGTAAAATTGAGTGACTGTGACAAGAAGGCACTGTCAGAGGGGGAGGAGGGGGGCTGAATTGAGCGACTCAGACAAAGTAAACAAGGAGTAAAAAAAACTTGTTTCTGGGGTTTTGTTTTGTGGATAAAAAAGAAATACTAAATCAAAACAAGTATAAGGAGTGCCTGCAGTGCTTCTGCTTGAGAGATAAGGCTCTCTGTGGATGTGGAGGAGTGGTGAGGAGGAGGAGGACTAATAAAAAATACAGTGTGACAACAAGGAGGAGAGGAGGGGGGTTGAATTGAGTCACCGGTCCGTGACCCAGATTAAAAAATATTAAACCAAACCCAAGAAGTAACAACAATATCATAGCAGGCTGCTTGTGTGTGGAAAAAAAAGGATTGCAGGTGGAGGATTAAAAAAAAGTACTGAGTGAGTGTGAGTGACATCAAGGCACTGTCAAAGGGAGAGGAGGGGATTAAATTATAAAACAGGTTGACAGCAGGATAGCCCTCCAGTTTTAGTTGTGAAATCTGAGCGGGAGGAAAATATAAATATAAAACTCCTTTGTCCGGGGTTTTACAGGGAAGGAAAGAAAACTAAAGAGACGGTTCTTCTGATATCTCTCTGATCATCACTTCACTGTAGTGTCCACTGTCTTCCAGAGTGCCTCACTGCCTACTGTGCTTTACATTTGTACTACTAACTTAAGTATTCTTAGCTAAGTAAACCAAAAGGGGAAAAAATTTCTTTGTTAAAGTTTGGCTCTAAAAAAATTACAGGAAAGCCTTCAGTTTCAAGCCAAGAGGGAGGAGAAAGCTCGGGTTCCTCTATGTGTACTGCTTCTCCATTACTGATAGACTCAGCACCAACTACTCACCCTGACCCCACCATTGTGGCCACAGATGTGACAACTTGTAGTGCCACTGCTGATATGCCAGCAACTCTCACTACTGTTGAAAGTGGGACAAAAAGAAAAAGGGGGTTCCAGGAGACCTGGAAGAAAAATAAGGAGTGGCTACTATATGAGCCTGATGTGGGTATGACCTGCTCATACTGCAAAAAATACTTAAGGGAGACAAACACTTTCATGAGTGGCTGTAAGAGCATGAGACTTGAAAATGTACGTGCTCATGAACTCTCCAAATCTCATAAATTAGCCAATGAAAAAAAGATTGTGTCTAACACTGAACCTTCCAACTTAGCAATAGAACGAGGAATAATACAAATGGAAAAAACTGAGGTGACACAAGTAGAACATTTGTTTAGAACAACTCTTTATTTGATTAATTCAGAATGCCCATTCACAGATTTCCCTGGCATCTTAGAATTACAACATGTAAATGGAACAAATGTCTGAGTCAGTTATAGAAGTGACAAACAGGCAGCAACGTTCACACATTTTATTTCAGAATCAATAAGGATAAAAGATGCAAAACTGGTTAATAGTAACACTTTTATCTCTGTCTTATGTGACTCGAGCACTGATGCCTCAGTAATAGAAGAGGAGGCAGTCTATATTAGGACAATGGAAAATTTCCATCCAGTTAACAAATTTGTTTCCCTTCAGCCAGTCTCAATTCCAAATGGTGAAAGCATTTATAACTCAATAGGTGATGCCTTAGAATTCACCTTGGACTGGAAAGACTGGAAAGAAAAAAATTGTTGCTTTTGGATCTGATGGGGCACCTGTCATGTTGGGTAAAGTGACTGGGGTGTTTGGCAGGATTTTGAAAGATGTACCTAATTTGTTAGGGATTCAGTGCAGTGCCCACAAGTTGGAGCTTGTTATAAAGCAATCAGCAACATCTATTCCATACATGAAAACAGCAGATGAAGTCTTAATGGGTATCTATAAAATATACCATAAGTCTCCCAAAAAACTGGGCCAGTCTCAAAGAGTTAGCCAGTAATATGAGCTACACCATTCACAAACCAGTTAACCTGTCAGGGACCTGGTGGGTTGCACACAGAGAAAGGGCTCTGTCTGTTATTCTGTCCAGCTACAAGGCCTTAGTTGTACATTTACAGCACATTGCTTCCACACCAGGGCAAACAAAAGATCAGGCCAGTGGGTTGTTCAAAACAATAAGTACTGTGAGATTTGTCCTCTTTTCTCAGTTTCTGGCTGAATACCTTTCTGTCATGATGGCCTTCAGTCTAACTCTACAGAGAGACAGCTCAACAGTAGAAACAATAGTCAGTAAGGTTGAAAGCACAGTCCTCTGGCTAGAGAACTACCCTGTGCAGGATAAACTTGACAAAGTCTGTAACAAATTGCTCTTGCTCCCTGACTCTGACACAGCTGACAGTGACACTAGCACAAGTCGACTGACAGGCTCAGCCAGTACTCAGGTTCAGTACCGTGGATCTGATATCTTCCTTAACTTAGAAAGGGGATATTCTATAGATAGAACCAAACAGGCAGTGTTGCGTGATGTTACAAGCCTTCTTTCATCAACAATTGAAAGTATTAACTCACGATTTTCCAATTTTAAAACAAAGTCCTACGGTCATTCAGTATATTTAACCCATTACAGTTACCAGATAGTGATCACCAACTAGCCATTTATGGCAATGAGGAAGTCAGAACCCTCACTGAGCACTACAGTGACATACTCAAGAAACATAATCATAATGTAAACTTGATTGAAGCGCAATGGTTAGAGCTTAAACCACTTATGAAAAAAATCACTGAATGAGCTGTCTCCGAAATTTCACTATTTGGATTTCTGGCAAAAAATTCTCCATAATGATGCACATGAACAGCGATTCCCTGATATTCTGGTCTTAGTCACAATAGCTCTACTGATCCCAACCCAAACTGCAGTAGTTGAGAGAGGATTCAGCTTGATGGGTAGAGTGAAGTCTGACTGGCGGTCCTGTCTGTCTCCTATGACTAAATCTGAACTAATGCGTATCAAGCTGTCAGATGCTAGCATTGCTACATTTGACCTGCAGGATGCCATAACACTATGGTTCAAATCTGGAAAACAAAAGAGAAGACCTCATGTGAGACCATGTGGCTGTAGACTAGATTCAAGTTCTGATTCAGAAATAGACTAGTCTCAATCAGTGTTTTACCTTGAAAAATAACCCCCCAAAAGCAACAGTTTTCTCTATTTCCACTTTACAGTTCATTTTATGTTGTAAGTTTAAAATTCACTTCACAACAATGTGGACAGGTAAAACTTTGTCCGGACAGGCAACATTTACATTCCGCCTGTCCCTCGGACAGGCATCTCAAAACAGTTATTTCTAGCCCTGTCTCTGAGGAGCAGCTTTCGGCTCAGGTAGGCTATTGGGTGGTCCCTCCCTTTGCTGGATGTCTGGCTTAGTACTGCTCCAATAACCACGTCTGAGGCATCCGTCTGAACTACAGAAGTTTTGCTGTAGTCCGGACTTGTCAAAACAAGAGCACTGCACAGTGCCTCTTTCAGTTTGATAAAGGCTTCCTCACAGGCTGGACCCCAGGTGATTTTCTTGGGCATCTGTTTCTTTGTCAGGTCAGACAGGGGAGCAGCCAGGGCACTGTAATTAGGTACAAACTTTCTGTAGTACCCTGCTGTCCCGAGAAAACTCCTGATCTGCTTCTGAGTTTCTGGTCTGGGCCATGCCTGTATTACCTCTATTTTTATCTGGTTAGTACGGAGCTGCCCCCGGCCTACCACATGCCTGAGGTATGCCACTTCTCCCATGGCCACCTGGCACTTCTTGGCTTTGACAGTGAGCCTGGCCCTCTGTATTCTGCCCAGCACTTCCCTAAGGTGTGAGAGATGTTCCTCCCAGCTGATACTGAAGATGGCAGTGTCATCCAGGTACGCCACGGTGTACTCCTCAGCACCATTTAACACCTGGTTTACCAACCTTTGGAAAGTGGCTGGGGCATTCTTCATTTTGAAAGGCATTACTTTGAACTCAAATAAGCCTATCAGAGTGATGAAGGCTGACCTCTCCCTAGCTCTGTCCATCAATTCTACCTGCCAGTACCCCTTGGTCAGATCAGTGGTCGTAAAGTAGGTTGCTCCCCCAACTTGTCCAGGAGTTTATCCATCCGGGGTATCGGGTGAGCATCTGACTTCCTGACTGCATTCAGTCCACGATAATCTACACAGAAACGAATCCAGCCATCTGGCTTGGGTAGAGATTACTGGTGAGACCCAGGGACTGTGGGATCTCTGGATTACCCCTAAATCCAGCATGTCCTCCATGTCCCTTCTAATGTCCTATTGGACAGCCTCCAACATCTGATATGCTGGCCACCGTATGGGCGTCTGTGTCCCTGTCTCCACATTGTGTGTTGCTAAGGGGGTTAGTCCAGGCTTGGCGCTAAACAAGGGGGCAAAGTCTGCTAAAACCTCCCTCACTTTCTGAATCTGGCCCGAGGTCAGCTGGGGAGACAGTTTTACTGCCTCCACAGAGGACTCCCGCTTACTCTCTTCCAGCAAGTCCAGAAGGGGGTCTTCTTCATCTGTCCCCTCCCATGACTACACACTGCGCACGCCATGTCAGCCCCTATTTGCATATGGCTTCATCATGTTGACATGGTACATCCTTTCTGTCTGTCTACGGTCAGGTAACTCCACAATGTAGTTTACTTCATTTACCTTCCTAACCACTTTGTACGGTCCTGCCCACCCATCTTGCAGCTTGTCTTTCCAGACCGGAATAAGGACCATGACTTTCTGACCCACCATGTACGAGCAAGCTCTGGCTCTGCTGTCGTACCATACTTTTTGTTTCTGTTGGACAGCTGCCAGGTTGCTCTGAGCTGTCCCCATAAGCTCCTTCAGCCTTTCCCTAAACCTTAAGATGTAATCCACAATGGGAGTTCCCTGGGTGGCGTGCTTGCCTTCCCAGTCCTCCCGGATCAAGTCTAGGCACCCACGTATCCAGCGTCCATACAAGAGTTCGAAGGGGGAAAATCTTGTCGACTCTTGGGGCACCTCCCTGTATGTGAACAACAGGTGGGGAAAGTATTTCTCCCAGTCCCTCCCATGCTGTTCAGCAAATGCCCGGAGCATTGACTTTAGGGTACCATTGAAGCGTTCCACAAGCCCATTGGCTTGTGGTTGATACGGTGTCATGCTTCTCTGCACCACCCCACTCTTCTTCCATAGACATTTCATTAGCTCCGACATGAAGGAACCCCCTCGATCGGTGATTACCTCCTGCAGAAACCCAACGCGGGAGAAAATCCCAAGCAAGGCATCTGCCACTTTGTCTGTCCTCAGTGAGGAAAGGGCAACTGTCTCTAGGTACCAGGTGGCATAATCCACCACAGTCAGGATGAATCTCTTCCCTGAGGAGCTGGGGGTATTTAAAGGCCCCACAATATCCATTCCTACCCTCTGGAATGGCTCCTCCACTATGGGCAATGGAATCCGGGTGACTTGGGTTTTCTGGCCCGCCTTCCCTATTTCTTGGCACCGGTGACAAGACCTGTAATACTCCTTCACCTGCTGGGTGAAGTTAGGCCAGTAGAAATTCTGGGCCAACTGCTACATAGTTTGTGTGATTCCCAGATGACCAGATAAGGGAATATCATGGGCAACCTTGAGCAACTGCTCAGGATATCCCTGAGGAACGACAAGCTGCCTGCCTAGCATCCCTCCCTCCCTCTGTCTATACTACCTGTGTATACATAAGTTCATTTTCCCAATAAACCCTATGTCTGCCATCATCTCCCTGTGCACCATCCGAGTCTGCCCAAGCCCTCAGCTTCTCTAAACTAAGGTCACTTCTCTGAGCAGCTGCGAACCCCTCACACTTTCCCAAGGTATGGGACAGGTCCCCTTCAGTCGCTAAACTAGGGTCCCTAGCACTAGCGTCAGGGCCCTCAGGATCACTGTCAGTCCCAACCCTCTGACAAGGGGTCACCCCTCCCTCTTTGGACCAACCCTCTGTAGCTATGTGGTTATTTGCTACTGGGGAAATTTCTAGCCTCTTTTTATCAGTCTCCTCCTCTGGAGACACAGGCTGTGGAACCAGCCTCTCAGTATCTTACCCAATGGCTTCTGAGGGGCTCAGGGAACTACAATTTTCCCTTGCCACTTGACTATGGCTAACTGCACATACCACCCCCTGCTGGAGATTGTTAGCAAAAATCACATCCACTGCTAATGTGTTAGCTGCAGCCACCTGTTGCACAGTTCCTCCTGTTTCACCTCAGTCCAGGAGAACATTGGCCAGGGGCAATGTTTTCTCTTCACCAGTAAACACTTGTACAGTTATGTATTTGTTGGGTATAAGCTGACCAGGCTGTACCAGATCCCCTTTTACCAATGTCAGGGATGCCCCTGTGTCCCTTAACCCCTGCATCTGCATGCCATTTACCATTACTGTGTGCATGTGTTCCCTCATGTTCACTGGCATGCTTCCAGGGACACACAAAGAACCCACTTTCTTTCTAGTACTACTTTGCGTATTATTGCTTGCCCTTCTTGGACACTGTCTGGCAATGTGCCCAGTTTCTTTACATAACCAACAAACATTTCTTACTTCAGAGAAATATTTTCTTTGAAACCTGGGGCTAACTGGTTTCGGTGGAGGCAGTGAGGGTTTTAGTTGCCCTGAAGGCACACTTTTCCCTTTCTGCACTGCCACACTCACCCCATTCACTCTCAGAGCAGGTCTGCTCTTGGCATAGTGGTCTGAGAGTTCAGCAGCCTCTTGCACTGTTTTTGGATCTCAGTCCTCTAGCCAGGTTTTTAACTCTGTTGGGCATGCCCAATAAAACTGTTCTAATAAAATCACATTTTCAATTGTATCAACAGTGTTTGCCTCAATTCCTTCCCACCAACATTTTAAAAACTGACGTTGTTTCGTGGCTAGTTCCTAATAGCTCATATCAGGGCTTCTCCTGAGCTTACAGAATTTAGTTCTGTATGATTCAGCAGTTAATTCAAACTTTTTTAGTAGTGCTGCTTTTAACTTGCTGTAATCATCTCTGTCTTTATTGTCCATGTGACCCAATGCATCCCGAGCATCCCGGGGATAGCTGGAAGCTCCAGGACTCTTTAGGAATTTTAGCCTGAATACAAACTTTTTCAAAAGAATTTAAAAAGGCATCTATATCCTCCCCGTCCTTAAACTCAGCTATTAATTTAGAGTACAATTTGTAAACCGGTCCTGCAGTCCCAGTTAAACCCATGCCACTTACCTGCCCTGGTGCCACTGGTTGGAGTCATAGCTTCTCCAGTTCGTGTTGCCATTGGCGCTCCTCTCTCCTCTCCTCTGCAGCTCTTCATTCTCACTCTTTCTTCTCCTCTGCCTCTTGCTGACACTCACGTTCCTCACGATCCGCCTCCCTCTGTTGTTGCTCTGCCTCCAGTTCTATCCTCCGCAACTCAATTTGCAGCTTGAGTACTTCTAGATTCAGGATACTGGTGACCTTCCCCTGCTGCTGTGGCCCTTCACTGACAGTGGCCCTCCTGTCCACCTCATCATCTTGGGACCCCTCACTGGCCACCAGTTCTGCCACACTCGAGGTCTGGTCCCTTTCAGTCATGGTTGGTGACTCGCTGCTCTGGGTTTTTGCTATCATCAGAGCCTCTATGAGGTTCTGCTTACTGGTTTTCACCCCAAATGGGACTCCCCTGTCCCTGCACAACTGTTTTAAGAAATCTACAGTGTGCTTGCTGTAGTCGGAAGACATTTTCTTCTCCTCTCACTACTAATACTATACTGACTGGCACTTCAGAAAAAAAATAAAATGGGTGGGAACTGTAAGGCAAGGGATATAGTTCTGTTTCCTTTTGAAATAAAACACTGCCTTTCTTTTTTTCCAAGTGAGCTAAACGGTTTCAAGCAAACACACTGAACAATGAAGCTTATACCACCAAACTTTTATGCCACCGCTGCCAACCAATCTGTCACAACTCGCTCAGGCGGTCAGCCCTCTACTCCCAAAGTGCCAACCTCTGAGCATATGATTTGTGTATAGTGAACAGACAAGGTAACCCTGTTGTCTGTTTTGTGGGTTCAAGTCACCTTAATCTCAAGATTTAAAGGGATTCAAACTGATAACCTCTTGTCAGTGTACCTAATTATCAGGCTCAGATAATTCTGTCCTCGGGGGCCAGATATCTTTGCCTATGGGCACCCAACCAGGTCTTTCAAATGAACCCTTAGAACTCAAAGCAAGACTTTTAGAGAACTCTATCCTTCTCCCAATTTGGTATACAATAAGCCCATACACAGTGTACTTATAACCTTTAAAAGCTCCACTTAAAATAAAAAGAATTGTCAAGGCACTCCAGCAGTTTCATTTGTAAAACATACCTTTACTTTAAAAATATCAAAACAGAACAATAATTACAGAACAAAATATATATATCCCAACACATACAGCCTTAAAAAAAACAGGAAAGAGTACAGTTCCTACAATACATACATTTAGACTGGTCTAATCTTACTCTGTTTCAGTGCTGTGATGATTCTCCGTCAGTCAGATACTACTCTCTTGTGTGTCTCTGTCAGATTCTTTCAGCAATTAAACACACTTCTGAGCCAGCCTTCTCATGAGGTCACTAACTCCGCCTTGGTGTATCAAACTCTATATTTTACAATACAGGGTCTCCCAATAAAATATTTAAAAAAACATATGAGATGACCTCACTGACTTTCCTCTCCACAGGTTAACTGGTCAGAACTGGTTTGTGTTCTACTACACATACATCTCAAACGTTTCTTTGATCTAAGTCACTGTATTCAAAGCAAAAGTATATTGGCCTGTTTAATCCCATCTGGACCTTGGAATCTACACCTCTGGTCTTTCTGATGTGAATCAAGGGCTCCCCAGAAATGTATATTGGACCTTCCAGAACTGTCTGAGTCCTCCCTGGCTCAGACATCAAACCTCTTCAATGTCCATTCTGGCCTCTCTTTGACACCCCTTCCCACAAGTCCTTCCCTGGCAACTATGCAAGTCAAAGGATCTCCCTGAGGGTATTACGAATGGCTAATCTTATTTCCTGGAATGAAAGCAAATTGACAAGGTAATTGCACCCCAGATGTCTGCAGTTTAAAATACCTCCTGTCCTTTGAACTTATCCCTGGGGGGTCTTGATGTGTCAGTTCCAGTAAGACAATAGTTTCCTCAAACTGAGTTTTCCCATCACATATTTTATATGTAATAAAAAAATTAATAGAGCACTTGAGCACTCAGGGCTGGCTGTCTATGTCACACAGGCCACCCTCTCAAACTGAAGGGATGGACAGGGTACTAGCAGAACAGATTAGGAGGAACTGTGGGAAGGGGTGGTGATAGTAGAGGACTTCAGCCTGTGGGGGGGTGGAGTGGGACACACCTACCACAAACAGTAGAAGGGAGCAGGTCATGCTGGATGCATTCCAGGAAAGCTTTCTAGTATAGTTAGTCAAGGAACCACCTAGGGAAAGGAACACCCTTGACCTCGTACTGACAAACGGGGAATGGGTGAGGGATGTAAGGGTGGAGGAACCACTGGGGGGAGTGACCACCAGACAGTATGGTTCCAATTACAGATGGCTAAAGAGAGGATGGCATCTGGCACAGGGGTGCTGGATTTCAGGAATGCCAACTTTAAGACTATGAGGGATGTGGTACAGGGGTTCCTGTGCAAAATTCAACTGGTTATGGACACACAGCAAACGTGGGAACTGATAAGACAGGGGATAGTAGAGGCAACAGAAACTTGCGCAGGACCCAGACTAAGAAGGCTAGGGGGGAAGAAACCCAGCTGGATAAGTAAAGGGGTGCTAGACAGGGTGAGGAAGAAAAGGGCAGCTTATGGGAGATACAGAAAATCAGGGAGGGAGGAGATACAGAAAATCAGGGAGAGAGGATGATAGGCAGGAACACCTGAAAGAAGTGAAGAAAGTGACCCGGGTGGGGGTAAGGGCAGCCAAGGCAGCAAAGGAACTCAGGCTGGCACAGGGCATACAAAAGGGAACAAAGACTTCTTTAGGTACATCAGGGAGAAGTGAAGCTGTAAGGACCAAATTGTAAGAATTAAGAAGGAGGGGAGATGGGTGGAAGAAGGGGGTGAAAAGGCAGAAGTGCTCAATGACTACTTCTGTTCAGTCTTTACGAAAGAAAAGGAAGGGGCACTACCCATAGTAGGAGGGAGGATAGAAACAGATGGGGGGGTGACAGATGGAAAAATCACAGTGGGGAGGGTGCTGAAGGGGTTGATGGATGGAGAAATCACAATGGGGAGGGTGCTGGAGGGGTTAAGAGCGTTGGGGGTAGACAAGACTCCAGGACCGGATGGCATACATCCGAGAGTACTGAAGGAGCTGGCAGAGGTCCTGGCAGGACCCTTGGCAGACTTATTTAATTCATCTCTAGTCACAAGATGCATACCACAGGACTGGAGATTGGCTCACATGGTTCCCCTCCACAAGAGTGGAGCCAAGGATGAACTGGGGAACTATAGGCCAGTAAGTCTAATGTCCATAGTGGGGAAGCTAATGGAAACCATCCTAAAGCATAGGCTAATGGCACTACTGGAGGTGAACGGGGTGCAGAACAGGAGGCAGCATGGCTTCGTCAAGGGCAGGTCATACCAGACCAACCTGGTGGAATACTATGAATGGGTGACTAGGCAAATTGACAGGGGTCATGTGGTGGATGTCCTGTACCTAGACTTCAGTAAGGCTTTTGATTCAGTGCCACATGGGAGACTTGGAATCAAGCTACAGGGCATGGGGTGGGAGCAAAACTGGTGGAGTGGGTGGAGAACTGCATAAAAGATAGGCAGCGAAGGGTGACGGTAGGTGGGAAATACTCATCCCCTAAGCCTGTGACAAGTGCTGTTCCACAGGGTTCAATTTTGGGCCCAGTGCTGTTTGGCATATTTATTGCAGACATCTCGAAGGGCATCAGCATCAAAATCAGCCTATTTGTGGATGACACCAAGATGGGAGCGGTGGTGGACAATCAGGAGGGTGGCAGGGGCTGCAGGAGGATCTGGCAAGGCTGGAGACATAGTCTGACAGATGGCAGATGGGGTTCAGTGCAAAAAAATGAAAGGTGCCGCACTTCGGAACAAAAAATCTGAGGAGAAGCTACCATCTGGGAGGAGTGCAGCTGGAAGTAACAGAAGAGGAGAAGGATCTGGGGGTGCCCATCATGGGAGCAATGAACAATTCCGCACAATGCAGAAAGGCAGCAGCAATGGCCAGCAAAATGCTGGGGTGTATTGCAAGGGGAATTACCTCGAGAAGAAGGGAGGTTATTCTACCGTTGTACAGATCATTGGTTAGACCTCACCTGGAATACTGCGTGCAGTACTGGCACCCGTACCTGCAAAGGGACATTAGGCTGCTGGAGGGAGTGCAGTATAGGGCAATGAAAATGATTCAGGGCCTGGGGGAATTGCCATATGAGGTCAGACTAAGAGAGTTAAACATGTACCACTGGAGGAGAGGAGGGACAAGGAGATATTACTGAGACCTTCAGATACATGAAAGGGATAATCAAAATGGACACAGAGGGTCTATTCAGGAGGAGGATGGGGAGAGACACTAGGGGCCATGACATGAGATTGGGGGGGTAGATTCAGGAGGGAGGTGAGAAGGCATTTCTTTAGGGAGAGGGTGGTGGCAAAGTGGAACACACTACTGAACTGAAGTGGTGACATGTACCATAGTGGAATGCTTTAAGAAGGGGTGGGACAGAACAAAGGGAAGGGTAAAGGGAAGTAAAGGGGTGTGGGGCAGCTGCTGAATAGGGAGCTAACTGCATTCACGAGCAACCTAGATAGACCATGATGGCCTTTTGCTGCTGGCAATTTTTATATGTTCGTGAATTACAAGTCTAATTAATTATTCATGAGCTAAAGAAGCTCACAGATTGGTTGCCATGCTGGTCTGAAATCTCTTAGAAATGCCCAGCACGGCAGCCACATGGCTGATCACTGCACTCTACACTGATGGCAGTGGCAGCAAAATGAAAGAAGTGTTTCAGCACTGCTATTAGTCTACATCAAGGAAAATGTAAAAAAAAAAAAAAAAAAACAAGAAACTGAACCAGACAGTTGTGTATTCCTGTACCCACCACACATCATGATTGCTTCTACTGCCACCAAGTCAGCATACTCACCTGCAAACGTTACCTCAGGAACCAGTGCTGGCGGCAGTGCACTGGAAAAAAAAAGTTTACAAATAGTGTCATTATTGTGATTAGACTTATAATCACAATAATGACCACAGAGCCAGTCATTTCCTGTCAATTAATGACCGACTGGGTGGGGGGAAGTGACCGGCTCTGAGATCATTATTGCTTAATTGATATTTAACCATACACAAAAATATTTCATTTGCATAATTACCCTATGTGGTGTAACAAAATTGTGGCTAAGAAATAATGGTATGTATGGTATGTATGTGTTCTACCTTGATTTTTATATCAGCTAAAATGGTGTTGTATCACAGTTCAGAGGTCATGGAACACGGTTAAACCCTTCTGTGATACAACAGAATTCAAGTTGATTTCAGGAGTGTACAAGCCACACCAACAGAAACTGCAGGATCAGCCAGATCAAAGGAGGCGGCAACGGAAGGAACAGACAGCCGTGTAATCCCACAGATGCAGGATCAACCAGATATGGTAAAATAATATGCAGGATCAACCAGATATACAGTCCTATAAAAAAGAGTAAACGCAGGATCAACCAGATATTTACCTTTACTTACAGAAAACACTTGCTTCATCCTCGTACTCTCACTAAGCAAGACATACAGCTGCCATTGTATTTTTTTCTTAATAATCCTTCCCAACCTGATTTTCAGCCAGTGGAGTGCATGACACAAATGTAGGGTTGTCTGGTCCCTAACAATCACACTAATGGTCCTAGCAACCAGATGTAACTCTCGGAAAAAGACGCGGATGGCAAAGTCTTCTTCTACTAAAAACATTTTTTTTAAACCCTGCTAAAACTACATAAAGATTGATCACAGGGACACCAAAACAAATAGTGGATGGACAAATCTATGCAGAACCTGTGTTTCAAACAACATGAAGTCTTGCTATATTATGACTATTGCAGTTTGTCCCAGCCTTAGAACTGCTCCGGAGGTGAAAGAGTTAACTTCCATGCAGAGCATGGAGCTTAGACCGCGAGCTCGGTTCAGAAGCTCTGTTAGGTTGGTTTCAAACCGAAACCATCAAATTCTTTACTCCGCCTCACTGAACAGTCGCTCCAGAGATTCCTCATGTTGCTTGGTTCATTTCTTCGGTTTAAAGCGCTATTTCTCGGTTTAATTTAACCGCGATTTAATTATTTTAACCGCAAAACCGATCGGTTCAAGCTCTGTCTATGGTAATCGTAGGTAATAGATAGGGTTTTTTTCTGTGTGGAACTTGTAAAGTGTTATCGGTTCGGTTGAACCGATCGAATTGTAGTAAAATTTAAGTTTAAAGCCTTTTAAGGCTTCTTAGAGTGCGGTTCCCGGTTCTTATCGGTTCTAAAAAAAACGGATTTCATTACGGTTTTTTCCACGACCCGTGACACGGTTTGGAACCGATAAGGGTGTCTTGCCTGGCACTGCCATTAAAAGGGCAAGTTTGTTGGTTAGGCTGGCATCATGTCTGAGAAACCCAAAAGAAAAACCGGGCCCACTGGTTTCAACACTGTAGTGTATGTGGGAAGCCTTTGCCAAGGCTGACCCACACACTACATGTGTCTATTGTCTGGGTTGACCACCTCAATTCAGACTGCCAGATTTGTAAAATTTCCTGCAGCCACCCTGGACAAGAGAGTGGGCAGGCTCAGGGAGCGAGGCCAAAAATCCGCTGACCGATGGCCAGCCCGGTTCGGTGCCAACCGAACCGGAGGGAGTGCCCTCTGACCAGGGCGAGACTTCCTCGGGCCAACGAAAAGCTGGCTCTGAGGAGCCAGTTCCAGCAAAGAAAACTAAAAAATCAGCAGGTTTGGAGTCCAAAATTCCTTCTCCAACTACTGCAGAGATAGCCAGGGCAATACAGATTGTCCAGTCCCTGTCCCCGGTTCCCTCCGAACCGCCACTGTCTGGCAAAAGGTCGGTTCGGTCGGTTTCAATGGTTCAGGATTATGATATAGAAGAGTTCTATGAACCAGAGGAGGGGGATGAGGATTATGACCAGTGTGAATGTGACTTTGAGAGTCTGGATGTGCCCATTGAACCGGACATCTCCCCAGACAGACCTTCAGGTGAGTCTCCCCCTAGGCTTTCTGAGTCCCCTTCTCATTTTTTGTTTTATAAAAAAGTTGCTGAGACCCTCCAGCTTCCCCTTGAGGAGGCTTTGGATGAGCAAGAGGAGCCTGACTATGTGGAGATGATGGATATCCCAGAGTCCAGGAGGTTGTCCATCCCTTTACATAAATCCTTTAGAAAACAAACAGTAAAAAATTTAAAAGCTCCTAATTCTGTGCCTCCTGTGGATAAAAAGATGGACAGGAGGTACACTTTGTCAGGTCCTGATACAGATTTTCTTTCACAGCAATGCAGTCATGTTGGGGTAGTTCAGGCTGCAGCCTGTGATAAAGCTAATATTCCACTGGCTTCACATCCTCCTGACAAGGACTCCAGGAAGATTGATGCCATGGCCAAAACAATACATGGCAGCATCCTTGGGACTCAGACAAGCAAACTATATGGCTTATGTTGCGAGATACCAGAAATCTAGATGGGATACTGTCATGGCCTTAGCCAAACAGGTCCCTGGCCAGCTTGCAAAGGAGCTGGAACAGGTGGCTCTTGATGGTATTGAGGCATCTAAGGTGCAATTCCATGCTGCAGTGGATTCTAACGATGTATCCTCTAGAGTCATGGCTACATCTGTGGCTTTTCGGAGATTGGCCTGGCTCAGGTGTACTACTTTGTCACAGGATACCCAGTCTAAGGTTATGGATTTTCCTGTGGTGGGAAATTCTCTGTTTGGGGGAGCAGACAGAGAATTATATGAAGAAAATGGATGAATATAGAACCACTTACAGGAGTGCACAAGCCAAGGAACGGCAAGCCACTCCTCAGAGGCAGCCCCCCAGGGGTAGGGGTAGGCCTTTTCACAGGCCTTTTTACCAGACCCAGGCCTCCTCCTCCTCCTCTTCAGCCTATGTACAGAGGGGGTTCTTCAGAGGGGAGAGGCAGATGGGGTTCGAGCAGGCCTGCTCCCACCCCTCAGCCTAAAGCCCCTGCCAAACAGGCACCCTGATGGGATGCCCAGGGTCTGTACTCCAGGTACTTCCTTAACCCAAAAAAAACAGGAGAGTGGTGACCTATCCTGGATCTAAGATATCTAAACAAGCACCTTTTAAAGCCAAAGTTCAAAATGGTGACACTGGGAATGATTTTACCCTCCCTAAGGCCAGGGGACTTGCTAGCCTCCCTGGACCTCAAAGATGCCTACTTCCATGTTCTTATCAGAAGCTCCCATCGAAAGTACCTCAGATTCGAACTGCCCTCAGGCCATTATCAGTTCAGAGCAATGCCCTTCGGCCTCACTTCTGCCCCAAGGTGTTCACAAAATGTCTGGCAGTAGCAGTCGCTCATCTAAGAAGGCAAAAGATTGCCATTTTTCCTACCTGGATGACTGGCTCATTGTGGGTCAGTCTCCAGACCAGGTCAGATCACACCTGATAGTTACCCAGCAGCTGCTTACCTCTCTGGGATTTCTTCTCAATCTTCCAAAGTCAGTTTTGGAACCTGTCCAGGTACTCACCTTTATAGGCGCAGAAATGTACACAAAACAGGCCAGAGCCTTCCTTCCCTTGGAAAGGGTAAGGACCTTAGTGGCCCTGGCCGCCTCCTTCACTCTGCAGGTCTCTCGTCCAGCAAGGCATTTCCTGCAGCTCCTAGGGCACATGGCTGCCTCCACAGCTGTGGTGCAAGGAGCAAGATTTCAGATGAGGGACATTCAGTTCCATTTGAGAGCTTTCTGGTCTCAAAGAAGAGATCCTCTATCCAAGTTAATCCCAGTGACTTGAACTCTGATCGAGGCCCTTCAGTGGTGGCAGGATCAGAGCAATCTGAGACAGGGGGTGCCTTTCATCCCTCTGTCCCATTCCTTGACCCTTACTACAGATGCATCCCTCCTGGAATGGGGAGCTCACATGGGCGACCTTTCCACCCAGAGGTTATGGTCCCCTCAGGAATCTCTGCTCCACATCAATCTGTTGGAACTCAGAGCTGTTTTTCTAGCACTTCAGGTTTTCTCTGCATCTGTTCAGAACAAGGTGGTACAGGTCAGAACAGACAACACCACTACAATGTGGTACATCAACAAACAAGGGGGCACTCGGTCTTCGGCCTTGTGCACCGAGGCGATGAAGTTGTGGTCTCTGGCTTATTCCCTGAACACTTCCCTCATAGCAGTTCACCTCCCAGGCAAGGACAATGTCCTGGCAGATGCTCTCAGCAGGATTTCCAGGGCCATCACATGGTCACTGGATCCCCAGTACCGGGATAGTGTTTGCCAGATGGGGCACTCCTCAGATAGATCTTTCGCAGCCCCAGACAATCATCAACTTCCACTGTTTTGTTGCAGGCCCCAGTGTTGGGCTCAGTTCCCCTGGATGCCTTTCTCCTCGATTGGGAAGGGAAGTTTCTTTATGCCTTTCCCCCCTTTCCCTCTCCTGTTCAAAGTACTAGTCAAAATCAGGTCTCAGCCCTGCAAAATGATCCTGATTGCTCCAGACTGGGCCAGGCAGTCCTGGTACCCACTCCTTCTGTCCTTAGCAGCCCATCTTCCCCTGTGTCTCCCCAGGAACCACAATCTGTTAACCTGTGCTCAGGGGAGAATTTGGTATCCGAATCTCTAATCCCTCAACCTCAAGGTTGGCTCTTGAGCAGTTAGAGTTTGCTGATTTACAACTTTCTCAAAGTGTTCTCAAAATCCTGAAGGCTGCTAGGAAGCCTTCCACCAGGGCTACCTATAACTCCAAGTGGAAAAGGTTTTCCATATGGTGTTCTGGGAAGCATGTTTCCCCGGAATCTGCTGATCTACCCACTGTATTGGACTACATGGTCCATCTTAATTCTTTGGGACTGAGACCAGCTACCCTGAAAGTGCACTTGGCTGCTGTCTCTGCCTTCATTTCAGCAGGGAAGCCCTCTTCTCTTTCTGCTCATCCTGTATTTTCCAAGTTTTTTAAAGGATTGCTTCACACCAATCCTCCATTCAGGGACCCTGCCTCGGCTTGGGATCTTAATGTATGCATTGCTCAGCTAATGCAACCCCCCTTTGAGCCTCTGTCTTCGGCAGAGCTTAAGTATTTGACTTGGAAAACTGTATTTCTGGTAGCCATCACTTCTGCCAGGCGTATAAGTGAGTTACAGGCTTTATCAGTAGAGACTGACTTTATTTCCTTTCACAGGGATAAAGTAGTCCTCAGGACTAACAGGAAGTTTTGCCTAAGGTGGTTTCAGATTTCCACCTTAACCAATCTATTTCACTTCAGTGTTCTTCACTGACCATTCCTCCTCTGATGAGAGGAGGCTGCACAGCTTAGATGTTAAGAGGGCCCTAAGTTACTACATAGAGCGTACCAAGGGTCACAGGTTTGACTCCCTCCAACTGTTTCTCACTTATGGTGAGGTTGGGAAAGGGAGACCTGCCACTAAGAGATCCATTGCTAGGTGGATCGTTTCTTGTATTCAATTTTGCTATCAAAAGCTGGGTAAGGTGCCCCCCTCAGGCCTGAGGGCTCACTCTACCAGAGGTACAGCTGCATCTCTAGCTGCTGCTAGAGACATCCCTATCTTGGAGATATGTCAGGCAGCTACTTGGAAGACAGTACACACTTTCACCAAGCATTACTTCCTGGATATTCAGGCCAGGAGGGATGCTCGGTTTGGCACAGCCGTGCTTCAGAGCCTATTCCCTAAGTAGGTTCTGTCCCTCCTCCATGGAGGTACTGCTGTGTAGTCTGCAATAGTCATAATATAGCAAGACTTCATGTTGTTTGAAGAAAAAATTACTCACCTTAGTAATGTTGTTTCTTCTAATGGAGTCTTGATATATTATGACCTCCCCCCCAGCCTGCCCCTCTCAGAACTCCTACTTTGGGTATGGGGTGGGTAGTCCTCTGTTGGCATTTATTGATGCCCTCTTTCATGTTGTGTTTATTTAGTTATTTTATCTTATTTTTCTGGTCCACTGACTTGAGTCTTTGTGTTGGGACCAGGAAAATGTGTTAATATATTAGTGGCCAGTTGGCTAGTGTAGGTTACAGCTTCCACACAGAACCTTAGTGAGTTTTTGCTCGTAAAGTTCTGACAGTTTCGGTTTGAAACCAACCTAACAGAGCTTCTGAACCGAGCTCGCGCTCTATGCTCCATGCTCTGCATGGAAGTTAACTCTTTCACCTCCGGAGCAGTTCTAAGGTTGGGACAAACTGCAATAGTCATAATATAGCAAGACTCCATTAGAAGAAACAACATTACTAAGGTGAGTAATTTTTTCATTCTGTCACCTCGGGGATCTGATTTCCACGGACCTCTCAAGCTTCGCTCTCAAGGTCAAAGACAATCAGAACCCCTCTAGCAGAACACACTGGTTCTGTGTGGTTGCCCATCCACTATTCTCTATGTTTTCACAGTTAATGCCTAGGTAACATGTATTTGCAAGTGTGCACACTTACATTTACCAAATCTTAGTACTGTAGCTGTGATGTAAGTTCTCATTCAGAAATCAGTCCCTCGTGAACTTACTGCTTACAAACATGCAATCAAATATTAGACCTTATTCACATAGGGATCTATGCGTTAATGGATCAATGGGTATGTGCAAAAGGAGCATACCTGGTGTGTGTAGCTGTGCACCCATGAATGGTTGTCCAGTGGCTGACATTCACTGTTGCTGGCCACCGCGCACCTCTCATCCATGGCTCCGCCACCCAGCATGCTAGTGTGTGTGGGGCAGATCAGTGGACACTTGCTGGCATCGAACAGGATGCCTGTTCCAGGTCCATGAGTGGATCCCTTTCTCCATGTGGAGCAGGGGATGCTGGGTGCAACACAGGTTTGAACTCTTCCAAAAGTGAGAAATGTTTTCAAAATCACCAGTGCTTGCCTGAGCAGTCATCTCCAGCCCTCCCTGTTTCCCTAAGGAGTTTCCACAAGTTGCTGCACTCTAGCGAAACATTGCACTATCCACACATATGAAAATATTTCAAAAGTAGTCTTTATTTCATCAAAGGATGAGTGCTTTCACACATAGGAGTCAGAACTACTCACACCAGTGCTTTGCCAGAAAGGTTTCATCAGAGAGCTGCTAACCCCCAACAACGTCTCAACAATTTCCACATGTTGCTGCACTCTAGCAAAGCATTGCACTGTCCACACATAGGAAAAGATTTCAAAAGTAGTCTTTACTTTATCAAAGAACAGCTGCTGCCACACATACAAGTTGGAATTACTCACCCCAGAGCTTCACCAGAAAAGCTTCATTAATTGAGATGCTACTGGCTCAATCTGGGACTGTTGTCATTGAGGGCTGGGGTGGCATGGTGGGGATGACAGCACATGTCTACATGGCTGGCGGCTGTACCTTGGGGAGAAGTGTAAGAGTTATGGCAGGGTCCCCCATGCCATAGCTTGTGCTCCCTCACCTGGCACTCTGCACTTTAGTGAATGGTTTGGAGTGTGGGCACACCCCTGCACAACCCCTAGACTGGCCCTGCACAGACCTGCTGACTGGGTCAGGGATTGGGTGCACAAGAGACACATGTTTTGGAGCATGCCGCCAGGGTCCACTGGACCACCAGTGCACAGCTTTTTGACTTTGGGTCAACTACGCCTCTCAGATACACGGTGTGCAGGCAGATTATTTTGTGCATAGGCCCCAAAAGTAGCAGGGAATGTTTCAAATGTGCATACCCAGGTCTGGCAATCAACAGCAGACATCCAATCAGATGGACTGCCCACCAACAGACTGGATCCTCCACTCTGTGTGGAGTGGGGAATTGTGAGATAGGGCTGGTCCTGCCAGTACTGCTGTTTTCTGGTAAGGGAACCTACTGGTCTGCACATGTTCACCACTATGCTCCAAGCCCTTATGGTATAGTCAGAGGATTGCAGTAGCTTGGTGTGAAGGATGGTGCCATTGCTGCCACCCCATTCAGCCAGTGGGATGGGCATGTAATGGCTAAGAAAGGGTCCCTGCATGTGTATCTGGCACCACCCACCATCACTCTACACAGCAGATCGGAGATAAAGCATGACATGTAGCCATGCCCCACCCCAAGCCACCCACCTCAGCAGCAACAGGGGTGTGGGTGCAGAAGAGATGTGGGTCAGTTCCACAGAAGCAGCATTTAAAGTTATATAAGTACACAACACATATTGTGACACTAGTTAACAGCTACACAGTAGTGTAGTTATACAGTAGTTGCAGTGTAGTTAGTGACTCTTCAAATTATCCTTCAGAAATAATTCCCTCATGAACTTACTACAGTATAGCATAGTGGTTAAAAGCACTGACCTGCAAACCTGGAGAACTGGGTTTCAATCCCAGAGCCACCACTTGTATGCTGTGCGACCCAAAAAAAAAAGAACTAAAAATAAACATGCAATCTAATATTGCTATACAATAAAAAAATCATTAACTTACATAATTACTAATTGACTTTTAACAGTGCTGTAGTTACTAAGGAATGGGCTGCTTCTGTGGCATTGTTTCCACAGTTAATTCCTAACTAACATGTATTTGCAAAGTAAATACACAGAAACTGATACTTAAAATAAACATAAGAAGGGTGTAACTCCTATACACTTACACTGAATGTCAATGCTGTAGTTCTGATGTGTGTTTTCTTTCAGAAATCATTCACTTGTGCACTTACTGCTTCATAAACATGCAATCTAATATTGTTAATTGCTATACAACTACATTGCTTACTTATACAATAAAATCATTTACATAATTACTTATTGGTTTGTAACAGTGCTGTCATTGCTAAGAAATGTGCTACTTCTGTGGTATTGACCCACATCTCTTCTACACCCACACCTCTGTCCTGCTACTGCCCAGGTGGGTGTCTGGGGGGGCATGGCTGCATACCATGCACCGATCTGCTGTGTTTAGTGGTGGTGGGTGGTACCGGCACATAGGTAGGGACCCTTCCTTAGCCATTACATACCTTTCCCACTGACTGTACAGTGTGGTGGCCATGGCACCATCCTTTACATCAAGTTACCCCAACCCTCTGACTATACCATGAAGGCTGGGGGCAAGTCGGTAAACATGGGCAGACCAGTAGGTCCCCTTACTGGAAAACAGCAGGAATGGGAGGACCATCCATAACCCACAATTCCCCACTCCACACACAGTGCAGGATCCATTCTGCTCCTGGTCAGTCCATCTGACTGGATGGCTACTATTAATCACCAGGCCTGGGAATACACATTTGACACATTCCCTGCCACCTATGTGAATAAGGTCCAATATTAGATTGCATGTTTAGTAAGTAGTAAGTTCATGAGGAAATTTATTTTTTTTAAATTAGATATACTTAATTCAGTTCGCAAATGCAAAATAACATACGACAGTGCAACAGTAATAACTATACAAGGAAAAAACAGTCACTTCCCAAAGCAAAAAAAACCCCACACAAGAACCTCCTCCCCCCAAAAAACCCACCCAGTCCCTCCCTACCCCATGGTGGAAGACTCAATAGAGTTATCCAGCTTCTAAAATGGGGGGGGGGAGAGGGAGAGGGAGAGAGGAAGGAAGGAAGGAAGGAAGGAAGGAAGGAAGGAAGGAAGGAAGTAAGTTGGTCTATTTCCTATAGTAACTAGCTAATCTATTATGCATACTAGCTGTCAACTTTTCAATACAGAGATTGTCAAGGCGCTCCTGCAACCATTCCATATAAGAAAGTGATGAGTTGTCCAGCCAGTGATGGAGCACCAGTCTCTTAACCGACATCGAGATTATAGCCATAATAAATCTCCGTTCTGTCACCAGAATCTGGCTATAATCACCAATCAACCAGACCTCAGGAGTGAAATATTCCTCAATCTCCAGTAAGGGTCTGCATTATTTTTAATTAATTCCCATAGTGGGGCCACCTTGACACATTCCCAAAATACGTGATATAAAGTACCATTTGCCTGTCCACAACAATTACATATTGGTGAGTGCAACTGACCCATTTTATAAAGCCTAGCAGGAGTAAAACAAAGGTTGTTCAGGATATAAAATTGGGTAAGATATAATGGGTCTTGGGCTATATATACATGTAGATCAGACCAGATCTTGAGCCAGTTAAAATTAAGTTGTGGAAGGGTTGTAGCCAAGTAGGAAGATTCACCAGTGAGACCAGGATATATTTTGGCTAACAGAAGTGAGTACAAATTAGATACCACATGAGGTTGAGATGCCATAGCAACTGCAGATTGCAGAAACTCCTCACAATTAACTTCTCCAATAGTTGAGCCAAAGTGGTGCAACAAGCAGTGACAGAACTGACATACTTTTAAATATCATTTTAGCATTCATATGAAAAGAGATGAGGATAGATTGACAAGTCCGAAAAGTCCCATTATGGAGCAAGCTGCTGACTCTCATACCATTTAGGTGGGGCAACCAGACTACCTCTATCACTTTGCCCCCAATTTTAATGTTAGGGTTTCTAAGGATAGGTTGTGCAACATCTTAAAAGGATTTGTAACGCATAGCTGAACACATTTGCAAATGGACTTAGACTGAAGTCCCAATGACAGAATCCAGGATAGTCGATAGAAGAGCCCTCAGAGGACAAAAAATAAGAGCTAGTGGTGTAACACCAACACTATTAATCAGTTCCTTCTCTAACTGAAGCTAAATAGGGCAATAAACTGGGGCGTCACTGTCTGCTGTAGTGGTTAACCACTTTAGTTATTTACTAGAATGACTCGCGTAATAGTAAACTGAGACATTCAGGAGATAGAGGCCACCATATCGTTTAGGAGCAGCTGATATCTGATATGCCCTCTGAGGTGTCTTACCCAGCCAAATAAAATCTGATACCATTCTATGCACCTTCTGAAACCAAGAAACGGGAAGCCAAATATCTAACATATTAAGAGATGAGGAAGAACGTTCATTTTAATGTTAATTCGGCCCCAACGAGTTAATGGTAGTCCTCTCCATCTCAAGTCTTGTTCTAGAACTTCTAATAAATCATCTAAATTGAGTTTTTTAAGTTTGGATGGACTCCATGATAAATCCCTAGATATTTAATTTACTTGGGTTTCCATGCTAGCCCTAAAGGCAAAATATCCATTTTGAATATCCTAGAATTAAGGGGCATAACCACTGATTTCTCTAAACTGAGCTTACAGTTCAAGAGCTTGCTAAACAGTGCTATAGTGGATAACACTGCCAGAATAGAAGCTTTGGGGTTTACTACATACAACAAAATATCCTCATAGGTGGACAATTTAAGGTTCCAGGGTCCCACTTGAATCCCACACAGATCTTGATTATTTTTAAGTTTAAGAAGCAGGGGCTCTAAATAAAGATTAAACAATAAGGGTGAAGGGGGACAGCCCTGCTGGGTGCCGGAGTACAGAGAAAAGGAAGAAGAAAATGCCCCATTACAATAAACTTTAGCCTGAGGGCAGGATTATATAACCTTAATCCAGTGAAGAAAGGAGGGTGGAAACCCGAACTTCTCTACTGTGGCCATCAAAAAGATCCAATTAACTCTATCAAATGCTTTCTCCATGTCCAGGGAGACCAAAGCAGCGGGAGTGATCGAATCCCTGGAGGCAGAGAAAATGTGGGATATTTTACATAAATGATCAACTGAAGAGTGGTTTGTCATAAAACCAACTTGCTCAGGACTCACAAGTCCATCCCAGACCGCACCGATCCTCGAAGACAATTCTTTTGACAAAATTTTAACATCACAATTAAATAGCAAGCTCAGATGATAATTGAAAACATTATCAGGGGGCTTCCCAGGTTCAAGAGGTAACACAATTAAGGCTTCAAGAAGAGTGCAATCAGAGATGGCCAACTCATGAATAAAGAGATACAGATGGTGCAAGAAAGGTGAACTCTTTTGCAAACAGTTTGTGAAAATTGGAGGTGAGACCATCAGGACCAGGAGCTTTGTCAAGCTCTAAGAAATTGATGGCCATTAAAATTTCACATTCAGAAATAGGTTCAGAAAGCAGGGCTTGCTGGGTGGTATTAAAGGATGAAAGCGGAGTACTAGCCAGATACTGACTTACTTTGGACATGTCAGGAGGCTTTACCGTAGGACCATACAGAGAGCTATAGTATAATTCAAATTCCTTAGTGATATCTCTTGGTAACACTATAATGGCATTATCTTGTACCAATTTAATTGAAGCAATAAGCCAAGAGGCCTTCTGTTTTTGGGGGCGTAAAGCTATCGGTTGCCCTGCTTTCTTACCTTGATCTATATAGGACAGAGTTTTATAAATAGCAAATTCCATGCTGTCTCGTATCAAGTACTCATATTTATCTCTAAGCACTACAAGCTCTCTCCTCAGTGTATCAGAGGTCTTAGAATTCGAGTTTTATTCCAATTCTCTAATACGACACAAAAGAATAGTGGCCTCCCTCTCCCGGCCTCGCTTCCACTTGGAAAACAAGCATATAAATTCCCCTTGGATAAAGCTTTGAAAGGAACACCATTCTACATCCACTCGGAAGACTAATCCAGTATTTTTGGATATAAAAAGATCTACGTGGTCTTTAATTCTATCTACTACCCCTCTGTATTTAAGAACCTGATTGTTCAGCTTCCACACGCTGTCCTTTTGGGCAAACGATTCTAGAGTAAGTTGGATCCAAACAGGTGAATGGTGAGGTAGGACCCTAGGATCAATCTATGAACCCATTACTCCCCTGAGAAGATTTTGACTAATTAGAAAATAATCAGTCCTGGATTGAGTCTCATGGGCGGCTGAAAATAAAGTGAAATTTTTCACATCAGGATGAAATATGCGCCAGGGGTCACACAATCCAACGGTGTCAACCATGTCTTGAAGGGAACGTTGAGCCGGAGAAAGTCTTGCAGATGCATTTCTAGATCTGTCCAAATCTTAGGTGAATGGCAAATTCCAGTACCGCCCCCCCAATAATCAAGGGAAGGCCAGATTATCTTTATTAGGGCCATAAATACTCCTCAAAAAGGCTTCAATACGGTCCAGAAGGCCACATATCAAGATATATCTACCCTGAGGGTCTTCTACACACTGCACCATGTGGAAATTAGTACCTTTAAAAAACACGATAGCCTTTGTTGGTACTAATACTGGTAGCGAATACCTGAGCTACCAGGTGATGGCGAAAAAGAGGGCCTTCAGAAGAAAGCAAGTGGGTCTCCTGTAAAAAGACAACATGGCAACCTAGTAATTTTAGATGTTTAATAATTTGATAATGTTTCATTTTGGAATGGGCCCTCTCCCCCCTAACATTCCAAGAAACGTAATTAAAGAAATGAGCCATAAGCCCAACCCAAATGACAAACCGTGATATTCCCCATGTCTATGACTTGGAAAATCATTAAGGTACCCACTAAACTGTCACTCCAATACACCCAAACAAAATATACCCAGCAACTACCTCACATAAAATTAACCACCCATGCAATCAACCCCAGTACCTGAACACAGGCAGTAGTTATGAAGAGACAAGAAATAGCATATGAAATCCCCCACACCCATCCACCCACCTAGCCAAGACCAGTTCAGTCGCTATGCAAAGAGAAAAAAACCCAGATCAGAGAAGAAAACATAAGAACAAAACAATGTACTTGAGCCCCTCTCCCGTCCCACACTCTGGACCCAGAAAATATAATCCAACTAATTATAACCCGAGGATCCAATCTTAACACCCAATGATCAAATCTCCAAGAAGAATGATATTGTACACTGTATATTTGCAACCCCATGGTGAGAAATGCAGTGTAATAATAAAAAGGACCTACAACCAATAATAGTATCCCCCCCGATTAACTTTAAAAATAGTTTAGTAATAAGACAATGCCCACAACTATATAGGGTGAAGGTGTCAAGGAGAGGTAAGTTACTAGTCTCACTCTGTAGACCATAATTAAAAAAAAAGTCAGAGAACGAAGTCCAAAGGTGGTGACTCCCCCAAACCTATAATCAACTATAACCAACTTCCTCCCCAGAAAAATGATGACTGATAAAGAAAAGCAAATCACTAAACGGTAACCCCCACCCTTCTTATGATGAACTCCCGAACTACCCACTGAACCCTGCACTAAACTCCCACCGCGTCCTTCTCCCACATCAGCTATCTAAAGAATACCTGAAATAACACCTCACGATGTAAAAGGGAAAATTTACCTGTAGCAATCAAACCAAAAATATATAGATACGTAGACACTGTCAGCAGATAGAAACATAGAAACATAGACTTTGACGGCAGATAAGGACCACTTGGCCCACCCAGTCTGCCCATTTCCCTACCTATTGGATAAGCTGCAGATTCTAGTTAACCAACAGCCTACCTCTTGCAACCCCCACTATAATTGCCTTATGTCTGTCCCATGCATGTTTGAATTCCCCCACTGTTTTAGACCCCACAACCTCTCCAGGAAGGCGGTTCCATGCGTCCACCACTCTCTCTGTGAAAAATAATTTCCTCACATTACCCCTGACCTGTCCCCCCTCTAACTTTAAATTGTGCCCCCTTGTGCTTACACATCTCTTTTTCTGAAAGATGCTACCCTCCTGGACTTTGTTGATTCCCTTAAGGTACTTAAAAGTTTCTATCATGTCCCCATCCCTCCTTTCATCAAGGGTCACATATTAAGCTCTCTCAGTCTCTCTTCATATGGTTTCTGATATAGACCCTGCACCATTTTAGTTGTCCTCCTCTGGACTGCTTCCATCCTGTCTATGTCCTTGCATAGATGAGGTCTCCAAACTCATGCAGTACTCCAGATGGGGTCTCACCAACTGTCTGTACAGAGGGATAACCACTTCCCTTTTTCTACTTGTGATGCCCCTCCCTATGCATCCCAGTATCCCCCTGGCTCTCCTTACTGACTTCTCACATTGCTTACCCACCTTTAGGTCATCTGATATGACTACACCCAGATCCCTTTCCATTATTGTTGTTGTTAGTACCTCCCCTGCTATTGTGTCCTCTTCTCCTGGATTTTTATTTCCCAGGTGCATTACTTTGCACTTCTTTGCATTGAATCTAAGTTGCCATATGTCTGACCATTCCTCCAACCTTGCCAAGTCCCTTCTCATCCTTTCTACCCTCCTTGTGTATCAACTCTGTTACAGATCTTTGTGTCATCTGCAAAGAGGCATACCTTTCCTTCCAGACCCTCTGCAATGTCACCTATAAAGACATTAAAGAGGACTGGACCCAGTATTGAGCCCTGAGGTACTCCACTAGTAACCTCCTTTCTTCAGAATGTGTTCCATTCACTATTACCTTCTGTGTCCTGTTGTGCAGCCAGTTTGCTACCCAGGCTACCACCCTGGGACCCACTCCCAGGCTGGCTAACTTGATTATTAATCTTTTGTGTGGACTGTGTCAAATGCCTTGCTAAAGTCTAGGTAGACCATATCCACAGCCCCTTCCTGGTCTATTACTTTGGTCACCCAGTCAAAGAAATCGATTAGATTCATCTGACATGACCTTCCTGCTGTGAATCCATGCTGCTTTGGGTCCTGTGCCCCGCTGGCCTCTAGGTACTCAACAATTTTTTCTTTCAGAAGTGATTCCATCATTTTCCCTACCACTGAGGTCAAACTTACATAGATACAATAAAGACAGTGTCGGCAGATAAGGGCCTATGGCCCACCCAGTCTGCCCATTTGAGTTTGTAAGTTCAGTTTATGTTTTCCAGAAGTCTGTTGCCCTTACCCTGACCTCCAGGATTCCCGTATGTCTATCCCATGCATTCTTAAATCCCATGATTGTTTCAGCCCCCACAACTTCCTCTGACAGGGTGTTCCATTTGTTCACCACCCTTTCTGTGAAGAAATTCTTCCTCACGTTTCCTCTGAATTGCCCTCCCTCCAACTTCATCCCATGTCCTCTAGTCCTGGAACATCTTTTTTACT